>CAHIKZ030001779.1:2765000-3000000 GCA_903632075.3 Acanthosepion pharaonis | reverse complement strand
TCAGTGAAACATGTCAAGGTCAAAAGATTTTCAAAATTGTCTTTCCCATTCTATTGGATTTTCTCATCCAACTTTCCCCCCTCTCTCTCTCACACACACACATATTGTATTTACATGCATTTACATTATTGTATTTATATGCATGAATATATTAAAATAGGAGAAATGTTATTATATATTGATTGCTAATTTTTTTTTGTATTTTACCATACAATTACATTATATAAACTTATATTTTAGAGTGGAAATATTTTTTAAAAAACTTGAATAATTTATAAGTCCTAGAAAGGATATTTCAACTTTTACAATATAATCTTGAATTATAAAATATTAAGTGCTCATATGTATGAGATATGATAATAAATAATATGAAAATGAATATAGGCAATGTTAATTCTCTGTTCTATAATGCACCTAATTGGGTTGACACTTCAAAGAAATAATAATAATAATAATAATAATAGAGATGATAAAAATTTATAACATTTTGGTAAATTAACCTGAGCAGAGAGAATATCCATTTGTAACAATACAGTTTTATGAAAGTCTTTGTATAGCCATGAGTCTCATAATGAACATTAATGGAAATTTGAATAAGCCCATTAGCATTAAAAATAGGAATGAAAAATAAGCACCACAGCTAACCTTTTATAGCCAACAGTCATTCAGACCTCAGCGTGTCCTTTCTCTTTTTTTGTACTTTTGCTGCCAAAAGGAGCACTTTTAGGATTCCTCTGGCTTCCTCTCAAAACCAAAGACACTTGTTTCACAATAACTCAAAAGCTATGAAACTAGTCTTACACTATCATTGGAGCATATATTAATAGAACAATAAACAGTAATAAACTAGAACCAAGATCTTTGTTATTTATATTATGTGCGAATGATTGTGAAGCAGGGTTTTAAATAATAACCACTGAAGCAGTTTCTGTCAAATAATGTTCTTCATTAGCCTACAATAGTAGCAGAATGTACATTCTCATTAGTTGAAAATTTATGCTAAAATTCAGGTTAGAATAATTAATGAACATGAAATCATATGTGAATAAAATATGGTATTAAACTGAATAAAATATCTGCAGCTTTTTGGCTTGATTAAATTATTGGATGTAAACTTTTGCTGTTTGCTATAATAATCAGTTGAGCTAAGATGTGTTGTTGTATCATACCAATTAGCTATCCTAAATTATTAATTTTTTAGTGAGCATATTTAATTGAAAATTTTTTATGCTTGGTTATAATCAACATTTAATTCATAAATTTGTTTCTGCTTGATTTAATGAATTAGTTGAATAAAAGTGTTTATTTAATTAATTGACAGTTAAAATTCATATATTTTATTGGTATAATTCCACTTTTATTCTGATGACCTACAAGATTATTGGGGTGTCATGTTGTTCATGGCATTTTTCAGGATTGCTATAATTAGTTGAATCAGATCAAAATTACTGTCTGTTTAAATATAGAAATTATTTGAATCTGATGTAACTGGAATATATTGGACATTTGCTTTTTATGTTTCCTATGAAAAAATATTCTCCTTTTCTTTTGAATTAGATTGACATGTATCAATACGATATTGTCTACTAAACTTTGAACCACTATTATCTACAATGTCAGTGGTAAAAATGTATTTATTTAATTGTCTTTAAAAAGGAAAAATAAAAAGCAAAATTCCAGCTGATCATAAATTTCATTGACACCCCAAACTCAAGAAGAAAATCAAGAATAGAACATGCTGTTGGACCCTCACATGTTGCAAACAACAGGAGAATTCTTCATATATATTTGTCCTGGGTAAGATAATAAACTACATCTGACAGCAAGGCCTCTGATCAGGAGATTTTGAGGAGTGTGGAACCACCTCTTAATTGTTGCTGTTCTTAGGTCCACCCTGACCTGTTAGGGCCCCAGCTATGGATAAATAGTTACCCCAACCCTCAAACTAGAGTCAGATGGAACATGGCACTGGGACACAGAAATGCTCAGGCTGGTGTTTGAAGGCATGATTAAACCACTTTGAGAGATGTCCGCCTTAGCTTTAGTCAAGGCAGACATCTAGGAGAAGGAAAACTCTGAGATAAGACCTGTGGCTTTTGATGGTATCCAATGATTTGATTTGCTTTTCTTTTTGGTAAATATCATATTTTGCTTAGAGAGTGAGACTGGCTCTGTGAATTGCCTTTGCCCACTATAAAGGCTTCATGCACAAGTATTGCTTAATACCTGGAGATCTTTTCTGCACTTGTCATCTTAATGTAGAATTATGGCTGGCCACTTGCATTACAATGAAGATATTTAAGACAATCAAAGTTAATGGCAATAAAGGCTGTGGAACCAGATGTTAAAGGCAGGTGTCCCAGGGAGCCACAGCTTGGGCCCAGTCATCATCATGCTACTATGTGCAAACCACTCAATTTTGGGTGCTGGAATGTGCATACTTTACTTGATATTGAAGCAGATGTACATCAACAAGAGAGAAGATCTGAACTGATTGCTAAGGAGGTCCAAAGATATGATATGGATGTTGTGGCCCTTTCAGAAACTAGATTTCTTGGGGAGGATCATTTCATGGAGAGTTCTGGTGGTTATGTTTTTCTGGAGTGGAGTGGAAGAAGGAAAAGAGAATCTGGTGTTGCTTTTGCCATTAGGACATCAGTAACTAATCAGTTGGAAGAGTTTCTGACAGGTGTCAATGATAGAATGATCACTATGAGAATTCCTCTAGTATGTGGAAGATATGCAACCTTCATTGATGTTGATGCACCAACCATGATTTATATAGATGAAATAAAGAAGGCTTTTTATAATGAACTCAAGTCTCTTGTTAGGAAAGTACCTGTAGCAGACAAAATTTTCATTCTTGGAGATTTTAATGCAATGGTGGGTCCTGACTGTGAGGCATAGAAAGTTCTTGCTAAACATGGGGTTGGAAAGTGCAACACTAATGGTCTGTTGTTGTTGCAAATGTGCACAGAACTGGAGGAGAAAGTCTTTTGCATCAGCTTCATTCATTGTTGCTAGATGCCTGGAGCAATAACAGTGTCCTGGATGAATGGAAAGATGCTATCATGGTTGTTTTGTACAAGGGCAAGGTGAACAGGGATGACTGTGGAAATTATCGTGACATATGTTGTCTGTTGTTGGCAAGGTTCTTTGTGGAGTTCTGCTAGATTGCTAATGAAGCTCTTCTGGAGTCATTAGCACTGTAGATATGATCTTCACAGCCAGACAAGTGCAGGAAAAGTGTGTCAAGCAAAATATGGATCTCTACCAGATATTTGTTGACTTGACAAAGGCATATGACATCATAAACAGAAAGGCTTTGTGGAATATTTTAGGGAAGCTGGGATGTCCGAAAAGTTTCTTTCCATTCTTCACTTGTTTCATGATGATATGAAGGCATGGGTTAATATTGGTGGAAAGCTCTCTGAACCTGTGACAGTTGAAAATGGAGTTAAGCAGGGTGACATTCCGGATCCAATCCTTTTTGCCCTGTGCTTCTCTATCATTTTGAACAGGCCTTTAAGAACTGCAACTTTGGTATTTACATTCAAAAGGAAGGCTTTTAACATCAGGAGGTTTGATGCCAAGTCAAAGGTTCACTTGTCATTGATCAGGGATTTGCGATAAGCTGATGACTGCAATCTTATGGTTCACTTGGAAGGAGCTATGCAGCATCTTATGGATGCTTTTTCTAATGCATGCACTGCATTAGGATTGACTTTTAATTTGAAAAATACAGTAATCATGTGCCAAGCAGCTCCAAGGAAGCCATATCATGAACCCAGCATCATTGTCTATGGTAAAAGGTTGAAGACTGTTTGCATATTTGTGTATCTTTGGAGCATGTTGAGCGTGTTCTGTGATCTTGATGTGAAAATTTCAAACTGCATACAAAAAGTTAGTGATGCATTTGGAAAACTGAATAAATGTCTGTGGTATTAGTACAGAATTTCAGTGAGTGCAAAGATAAAGGTCAATCATGCATGTGTTCTTACAGTACTCCTTTACACTTGCAAGACATGGGTGATCTACTACAGACAAATGAAAAGGTTTGAGAGATTCCAACAGTACTACTTACATCATATCCTTGGCATTACCTGTAATTGAGTAATAGGACTAGTCTATATGCCTCCTGGTCACATAACCGGTCTGTGGGGTCTGAATCATTGCTGATTGGTAGGGAGTGAAATATTTATTTTTTCAATAAAAAAGAAATAAATGTTCAAAAATTAATATAATGTGATTTTCTAGATTTTTTTTTATAAGACAGACCTACCCTGAAAATTACAGATTGTTCCTATTTTTGTAAGGTGGCAAACTCAGAAAATCAGCAGGGGATGAAATACTTATTTTCCCCACTGTAAAGATGTCTCTATTGAACTTCCTGAAGACACCTGCAGGCAGCTTGATTTGACATGTATAGATTGTGGTAGTGTGTTTTTTGATGGCTGGTCTAAGGAGTAACTTGAAAGTGCATTGACGAAAGGTGGCAATTGACTATAAAACTGTAGACATTCAGCAACTGATATGTGATATTTGTGGTAAGATATGTGGGTCCAGAAGTGGTTTCATCAACATTTGAAATTGCATGATAATGTAATGTATCATCCACTGTTGAACTGCTTAAGTGCCCTGTTTGTGCCAGAGTATGCAGGTCCCTTCCTGTGTTAAAGAGTTACATTTGATCAGCACATCAGTAGATATTACCAAAAATGATATATAGTAAAACCTGTACTTGGACACAAGTTATAACCACCAAATATATATATATATATATATATATATATATATATATATATATATATATATATATATATATATATATATATATGTATATATATATATATATATATATATATATATATATATATATATATATATATTTGTGTGTGTGTGATCATGTGTGTGATCATGTGTGTGAGTATATGCATGTATTATCAAAATAAAAACATTTACACAATTTGGTATTGCCAGTACCACATGACTGTTATTAATATAAATGTCCTAATTTGGTTTGAAAATGTGATAAGCTGATAAAATGCACATATATTTTTTTGAAACCCTACTGAAAGAAACTATTGAGTTCCTAAAATGAATTAACAAAATCAACATGAAATCCCACCAGGATTTGACTGATCACTATCGCTTCGTAAAGTAAGATATACTCACTATTTGAATCTTTGAAACAAAAATTTTAAATAAACATTTCATTCATAAATCAGCTTGTTATAGTTAAAGAAATTTTTACAAATAGATGCCAACTTGTTGAAGGACAAGTAAAATGAAAATTTCAAACAGTTTTATATAAGACGATATTCCTAAACAGAACAACTTTTGATATGAAAATCAAAACAATTCTTGAATAAAAGAACAGTAATGAAGGACAGTTAATTAATGAAATAAACTTTTTTAAAATCAATATGCAAATTACTTAACGTGAAGAGTGATATTGCCTAGAAGAAGATAATATATAATACAGCTATTGAACTGTCAAAGCAGGAAAATTATACTGCAAAGTGCCCAGCACTAGGCAACAACTGCCTGAGGCTGTGCCCTCTCATTGCACTAGAGATAGGGACTAGTGCTCACACCAAGGCCAGTGCAACTGACGATTGTGGGGAATATTTGTTCCTAGCCCGGGTGTACGTGCTTGGGTTCTCACCTTAAAAATTGACCTTGTGTTGCATCTCGTCTTAGTGGGGAGACAGAGTAAATATTGTGTGTAAATTACTCACTAAAGTATTATCTCTCAGTTGCATCTCGTTGGTGGGGTTGAGTAAATACAAATTACTATAAAGTAGAGCTGGGGCTTTTTAATCTCAGAATTCCTGTCAGAATTGAGCTCCAACTTTGCATTTATTCATATAGATTCTATAATATAGGTTTTACTTAATTAGCTATTATGTTTCTCTAACTCTTCAAATGTTAAATGTATAACTAATTCTAATTTCTATTTTCCCATCTTTGCACTATATTAATTTTATCTTATAAATTGTCCCCTGTCCTGTCACCCAAGAAATAAAAATTATTGTTTGTACGGAAAATAAGGATCTATGTATATTGAATTGCTTTTGAATTAAGTGGCACTAGGAGAATTACCATTGAAATTTTAAAAGATAAGCTTAAACATTAATTCAATACTTAAATGCAATGATCAATTTTGAATTCTTCTGTAGTTTATTGATATTGCATCTACTCTTCTATTGTGATGATGACCAAACCAAGAGTCTGCCATAGGAGCTATCTTAAATGCTACTTGATAGGGCAGCTTTTAAACTAGTTTATAATAAAACATGCACTGCAATTTTGGATAGAAAAGGAAAATAAGAGTTACTCTCCTTTAAACATAAAAGTAACAATAATGGCTAGTATAATGTATTAATATATATTTTTAACCTTGCATAATCTGGCAACCCTGAATCTGAACTCAATGAAAAATTGTTCACTGCACCTAAATTTTGTAGGACTTTTGATTGAACTATGAATCATTGAAATTGGACCAGTGGAAGTGGAGGAGTTGCTTGGACACACACATGCACAAACACACACACATGCACTCTTTTATATATATATATATATATATTTATATATATATATATATATATATATATATGAAAATTAAAATTCCAATTTAGAAAGAGGCATACAGTATGCATTATATGATCAACATATATAATAATAATAATAATAATAATAATAATAATATAAATAGCAAAATAATCTTACAAGAAATATGCGAATCATTAAGAACATTCTTAAATATTAATCAATGGCATTCCACCTACGATTGTATCGAATGGTTTAAGAGTTATGATAAAAATAACAAATGTCCCTTCATTAAATATGACATAAAAGAATTCTACCCATTAATCACTGAAAAAACCCTTGATGAAGCCTTACTATTAGCTAAAGAATTTATATCAATTTCTAGCGATAAAATTAATCTGATTAAATATTGCCGTAAATCATTGTTGTTCCACAATAACGAATTATAGATTAAAAAAGGTGATAAAGGCAATTTTGACAATCCCATCGGGGCATATGATGGTGCAGAGGTATGTGAGTTGATTAGATGCCTCCTACTTAACAATTTAAATAAATATATAGATTCTAGCAACCATGGTATATACAGGGACAATGGATTAATTATTCTAGACAAAAGTAACCCTAGGAAATGTGACGTAATCTGAAAGAAACTTCACTGGTTGTTTAAAAAATTCGGATTTAACCTGGATATAGAAATAGACTTGAAGGTTACCCATTACTTGGATATTATGCTAGACATGTGATGGTACAATTTCACTGTATAGAAAAGATGATCAATACCCACAATATATCAATGTAGGTTCTAATCACCCAGCACATATTTTGAAACAGATACCTAAAGGTATTAATCACAGATTGTCCACTAACTCATCAAATAATAATATCTTTAACAAAAATAAAATAATCTATGAACAAGCACTAAAGAATAGTGGACATGATATTAAATTAGAATATAATGATATGAATGATTACCCTAGAACACAAAGTAAGCATAAAACCAGAAGTAGAAAAATATTATGGTTTAACCCCCCCCCCCCCCGTGAAAATCAACATAGGCAAAATATTTTTTAAACTACTTAAGGAGAATTTCCCACAAACTAATAGGTTGCATAAAATCTTTAATAAAAACTATGTCAAATTAAGCTATAGTTGTATGCCCAGTGTGGCCAGTTTAATTAATAGATTTAATAAGAGAAAAATTAAGCACAAACCATGTGTGACCCCCACCAAGTGTAATTGTAGGAATAAGGAAGCCTGCCCCCTCCAGGGCAAGTGCCAACAAGAGTGCGTGGTATACAAAGTAAAAATATATAAGGATAAACCAAATAATACTGATAAAAATCCTAAGGTCTATATAGGATCTACCCAAAATAATTTTAAAGCATGATATTATAACCACCTTAGTAATTTTAATAATGAGACATACAAAACATAGCACTACTTTATCCACTTTTGTATGGAAAATCAAACAAGAGAATAATAAAGACCACATTTTGAAATGGAAAATATTAAAAAAAATGTCACAGGTATAAAGCAGGGGATAAATTTTATTCGCTATGCACAGAGGAAAAGTTAGCTATTGCTATGTATAAAAAAAAACAATAATTTATTAAATCTAAAATCCTGAGTAGGTGTAGACATAAGAAACGCTGGTTATTTTTTTTTTTTTTGTTTCGTTATTGAATAAAAACGTAAACTTCGCTGTTGTTGACTTACGGATTTACTTGGTTGATATTTTTTTTTTAGTCACATGATCATGGTCGTTTTTATGTTGTAGGTTATATATTCTGTTCCACCTTTACCTCATTGGCCAGTCGACCCTGACGATCCATATAGGTGAAACCTAGGTAGGTTTGCCTGGCTCTTTAGGTTCATATATATATATATATATATATATATATATATATATATATATATATATATTTATATAGGGTGGCTTTTAAGCTAATATACATATATAAATGGCAGTCTCTAAGAAAAATCTATTAAAAATAAGTTTGCAGAGATAGAGGTATTAGAACACATGAGATAAAAAGAAGTTTCAAAGAATCACAGCTGATTTGAAGAAATTTAAAAGTTGGTACCTTTAAAGATCCAATAAATAATGGGCATTTGTTAATAAAGAAAATTAGTTTATGCTAAGAGGTTTCTAAATATGGATAAAATCAGCAATTTATAGTCATTAAAGAAAAATCATTTCAATCAATTTAAATTTGGTTTTAAATACAGCAAAGTATTTTGATTAGTTTGGAACTGAAACTAAAAAGTTTCAAGAAAGATTTTTTATTTTTAAAAATCAGTTTTAAACCATAGCTATTGCTTTTCTTTAAAGTTACCTTTAATTCTGTATCTTCTGAAAAATATTAATACAAGACTTTGCAATATGTTATTGTCAGTCAGCTCAATAACACCAGTTCATGTATACAAATCTATGCTAAGAAATTCCATTTACACAAGATAAATAAGTGTCTAGAGATCAAAAGATATCAATAACTGGAACAACGTGGAATCTTCTAATTATAAATATTGCTTTGTACTAAAAACATACATTAAGGGTGACATTTCAGACAAAAAGTGTTTTGTTTCAAGATTTAAAAACACCCCCATACTCGGATGCACTGCTTAACAACATATATAACAACACCTGCATTTGAATATGGAACTGTTGAATTTTTCAGTCAAATTTTCATGGTTACTTTAAAATTGATGGTGTGCATATTACAATTAAATTGCAAGAATTTATGGAGACAGAAGTGAATGCATAGCTTTCTAGGCTACAGGCACAATTTCACTTAAGAGGCATTGTCACTTTAGCAACATAATTCTTTTTCCATTCTTAAAAACTTGCTTGCTGAAGTTGTTGCAAAAATTTCTTTTTCAGATGGCTAGATTCTCAAAAGTATGAGGAATAATGTATTTTATCAGGTTAAAAAGACAATTCCTGAAATACTGAACAAAACGATGAAGACAACTAGAATCACAAGATGTCCATCATTTTCTGGGGGTACCAACCATTTTATAACAGAACAATTTAAATTCAAAATAACTAGTAACAAAAGTTATTCAGGTAGACCAATGACGTCACTCAAAATACTGTTTAAATTTAGTGTCTGATTTTTAATCTAAAATGTAATGCAGAAATTAATTTGTTTTATCCTCTTTTTAGACTTAAATACAGCTAGTGCTGATAAGTTTGTAAGTAGCAGTGAACTAGTCAGATGATGTGTCATATAATTTATTAACAAATTTAAATTGATCATGCTCTATAAACCCTGGAATCCCTTTAAAACCATAAATAGCTAAAGAACAGTAAAAAAATCCTTTTCTTTCTCAGCAGTCACCCAACAATATTGTGCCCAACTGTGTTTTTAAATTAGATACTCTGTTGTCATGATTGCTGATAGTGAAAGATATTTTTTGATGGATGTTCATTAATTGGACAAATATTGGTAGCTTCATCAATAGTAAGTCAATTTCACTATCACTCTTTACATATCAGGAAAAGAATACATTCCATTCTCTTTCCTTTGTCATACCTTATATGTTTGCTGGACTTTAAAGTTAACAGCTCAGTGATGGAAATGTCAAATGACAAAATTCATCTCTGAGTTGGTAGCTTCACTTCTTGTTTTTTTTCAGGTAAAATAATAATAGTCAACCAATCAGACACATTCCAGCTCGAAACCAGTATTCTATTTTTTTATCCCTATGGATAGTATAAAAAGAGGAGCTGAGAGAGACTATAGATGAAGTGAAGGGGAGACATGCAACAAGTGGTGACGAGTGATATGATTTCACCCTTAACAACAGTGACCTACAAACTACTGTTACTACAAACAACAGTTCAATTACTCCATGAAGATACTACTGAAACGTCCCTAAACATAAATTCCTCATCAGTACTTCAACTAAAACCCTACAATTCAACTAACACAAAAAACTGGTTCTTACAACTTCAGGCTATATTCACCACTAAAGTAATCTGCTGACAGAAAATAAAATTCACCAGCGTTGTACAAGCCTTGTCTCCTAATATAGTTAATGAAGTCACTAACCTGTTATAAGATGTACTTGACACTGACCCCTACAATATCTTTAAAATGGTGACTATTAAAAGGATAGGGTGTTCATATGAACAAATGCTACAGGAACATTTTAACAACAGCAAATTCTCAGTCCCTCCTTTTTAATCAATTTGAAGTTCTACAGCAGATAAGGTTGAGATTTCTCTTCCAATCCCACTGGCAACTCATCTGGAGTACACATGCTTTATTCCTTACTAGAATGGAGTCTCTACTTAATGATATCCACATAACCCAGTCAATGGTTAGAGATATCATTTCCAAACTAGACTCCCATGAGCCAAGTGGATGTGATGCTATCATCCTAAAGACATGTGCACTGAGATGCCACAGTTAATCTCCAAACTTTACAACAATTGCCTCATTGCTTTCTGCTTTCTGGAACTCTGGAGAACCCTCTGACCCAACTAAATTATCACCCTATATATCTCTTACCATTTTGGCAATGTATTAGAGGCTCTAATCAATGCTGAAGTGGCTAAGCATTTACTACTCATGACCTCTATTTGGACAAACAATATGGCTTCCATTTCACCAGGTATGTGTTAAAGGCCATCACTGAATTTGTATATCAAGCTCTAGGTAAGAACCATAAAGGGCAAGGTGTGGCTCTAGATATCTCAAAGGTATTCAACAAGGTTTGGCATGCTGGCTCACAGGATGTATATTTGGTTTAATCCAATTATTCCTATCAATTCATGACATGAAGGTTGTGTTGAACAAGCTATCTTCCAGAAACTTTCATATAAATATGGGGATCCCTAAGACTCTGTCCATCAAAGTTCACCTGGATTTCATCACTTCCCAACTAGGTATTTACATAGATGACACTACTTCCACCTTAGTAGTAAATTCAATAGATACAACAAAGTAAACTTGGTAACTACTCTTGAGGATATCCAATCAGTGGTTAACTGGAGTAAGAAATGGTTTGTAAATTTCAATGCCTCCAAGACAAAACTGCTTTCATTTAATCACCAGAAGCTTTTCATTTTACCTTCAGCATAACTGATACTGAAATCCAGGAGAGTGACACTATGCCTTCTTGGTCTCACATTTTCCACTGACATGAAGTGGAGTAACTATATTGAATCAATAGCTGCATCTACTAAAAGGAAGTTGTGTCACTGTGTCATACCAGAGAATTTTTCTCATCAGAATCTACCTTGCACATTTAAAAATCTACTATTTGTCTGTGCATTGAATACTGTTGCCATATCTGGTCTGATGCTCTTGTTGTATATCTTGAGATTCTTGACAAAATGCAAAGAAGGATCTGTAATGTACCTGATACTGACCTGGTATCTTGACTTCATTCACTTTCTCACCAAAGTGATATAGCTTCCTTCTGTCTTTTTTACAAATATTTTCATGGTAACTGCTTTTTTCCTTAGTGTCCTGAATACATGAATTTAAGTTTGCTACTATATTGGCATCTAGGCCCCACCCATAAAAACTGGATTGACATTTTGTGAATCCGGAATGAAATAATAAGCAATATCATTACATCCCCCTTTTGCCAAAACAATGATAATAATACTAGATCTTTAAAAGAAACAAACATAAACACAAATAAACAGAAAGGCTAGTTCATGGTAATCTGCCTGAACAACTACAGAAAAGCAGGGGATTATTCTGCCTCATGAGGTGCTTGCTGTGAGTTTATAACCATATGTTTATAAGTTCATCTTTAATGGTGGTTGTACCATCCTACCACTATAGGTATGTTTTTGAGTCATTTGCCATGGTTGGGATTGCACACAGGTGGATCCACAAAAGTCACACATTTCTGCAAAGTCTTGTGACATTGGTGGAGCTGATGTCACTGAAATATTCCTTATGTATTGCCGGTTTCTTGGCAGCACATACCCATTGATATTCTTTAGCTTATAAGAGTGATGTCCATCTGCTTGGAATTTTATAGTCGCTGGGTACCAGCTTCCAGACACAGGGTTTTGTACTCATACTTTTTGATTAAGGTACAGGGGTGGTAATTCTTCCTTGAGTACATGTTGGTTGAAGTACATCTTTTGGTTTTGTTGCTGTTGTTGTAGCAATGCACTGTATATTTGGTCCTGGTGTGAGTGATCATTTATGACTTTTGTTCAAGTGGGGATTGGATTCATCAGCCCATGAGTAAATGTGTACAACTTGGTATGATGTTTGAAATAGGAGTACAGTGCCAGTGCTGCAATGCAACTTCAGGTGTTGTCCTGGTTTGCTTGACCTTTCTGAGGATGGTCTTGACAGTTCTTACCTGACGCTGTATCAAACCACTTCCCTGTGGTCTCTGAGGTTGTGGTCTCGTGGTTGAAACCTCTTTCTTTAGCAAATTTACAGTAGAGGGCACTTGAGAAGTGTGGTCCATTATCACTGACTACCTTTGATGATATGCTAAACTCTGCAAAGACTTGGTGTGCGATATTCACTATAACACTGCATGTTGAATGAGCAGGTAAATGTTTGAGTATAGGGTACTTGAAGTAGTAGTCAGCTATGATCAGCCACTAATATCCATGTAAATTGAACAAGTCTGTGCTAACTACATCCTATATCTTTATTGGAATATCATGTTGCATAAGTGGCTCTCACATTTGAGATGGCTGATTCTGTCAGCAGATACTGTATGACTTTGTGAACTGTTTGATGTTTCTGTTTATATTTACCCAGTAGATAGTGTCCTTGGTGAGGTGTTTGGTTTTTTCCTGTCCTAAGTGAGTGGTATAAAGCTGTCTTAGTATGTCTTCTTGGAGAGTCTGAGGAATGTCAGTTTGTTGTCCTTTAAAGATGAGACCATCATCAATTGAGAGCTGGCCTTTTAGACTCCAGAATGCACTGATATCAGTAGGGGACTGCTTGATTGTCTCAGGCCATCACATGATGATGGTATCTCAGCTGATTAAGTAAAGATTCAGCTGTTGTACAGTTTTTAAGTTGTTCAGTGTGATCAGTGGAGAAGTGAACAGTATCAACCTGGACATCAAGATCTATAGGGTTCAAATTACAGGGTGATGGTAGGCATGATAGCCCACCAGCCAAGACATTGTCAGATCCCTTGTTATGAGTTTGAAGTCATACCCCTGGAGTCATATGAGCATTTGTCGTAGGTGTGCCAGAGCTGAGGTGAGTGGTTTGTCGATGATCATTATGAGAGTTTTGTGGTTGAGGATGACTTGGAAACTATGCCCATATAGATATATGTAGAATCTCTGTGTGCCAAATACAATGTCCAGTAAGTCATGCTTGATATATGTGTATTTTTGTTCTGTTTGTGCCAAGCTCATGCTAGCATATGTGGCAGGTGATAGATTGCCATCTAAATTCGGTTGTAATAGTGCTGTGATTATTCACAGTACACGTAAATTGGGAGATTGGGTCAAAATAGTGAATCAGGGATCTTTCAGATACTTCACTCTTTAAGTTTTTGAACACTCTCTGGTGATGTGGCTCCCATTGAAATTCAGTGTCCTTGTGTAACAAGTCATGTAACACAGCAGTTTTAGAGCTGACATACTTGTCACTGGCAAAAACACTGAAGAGCATAAGGATTACTTACATCAAGCTTTCCAAAAACTATCTAAATTTGATCTCAATATCAATATAGATAAGTGTACCTTTAGTGCTAGTCAAATCACTTTCCCTGTACATGTTATAGATCAAAATGGGATTTGACCTTTACTGGAGAAGGTGAAAGCAGTTGAAAATTTTCCTACATCCACTTCTATCTGACAGTTATGAAGATTTATCAAGCTGATAAACTATTACCACCATTTAATGAAAAAACAAAAAGATCACACTACAACAAGACATCCTACATACATTCTGTATAGCCAAATTCACACATTCAAACTTCACTAAATTCTCATACATAAACAATGATGAAAACACACAAATTTTTCACTCCACACATATGTACAATACAACAGTAGGAGTGGTAATTGAACAAGAGATAGATTGAATAAGGAGATCTATCTTGTTTTTTTCTCTACAAAAGCAAATCAAACTCAAATGAACTATCCTACCTTCTTCATGGAACTGACAACCTGTAATTTTGTAATACTTACAGATCACAAACCCTTTACTCATGCAATGAATAGTAGTGTAGATAAATACATCCCTAGAAAAATCAGATATCTAGACCTTATTGCTGAATACTCAACAATCATTTGCACATTAAAGGTCAACAAAACACTGTTGCAGATGCGTTGTCATGCACAGATATCTCAACCATTACTAATGATATATTAAGTCATAATTTAATTTCAGATAAACAGAAATCTGACTCCATACTAACTGAAGTATTATCAAACTGAAACAATTCCAGTTTCTTCCAGCAACAAACCCTTGTGACAAAAAATTGTGACACTACTTTAACTAGTCCTCAACCATATATACCTCCTACATTGAGGAAACAAATATTTCCACATTTACACAACATTTCACATCCAAGCAAGCATTTTATTGCAAAAATTGTATACAGCCATTTTGTATGGCATCAGATATAAGGAATTGAACGTCTACATGCCTTGATTGTCAGAATAATAAGGTACAATTCCACACTAAAACACTGACAGGCACTTCCAGCAGCCAGGATTAAAGATTAAAGAACATACATGTAGATATCATAGGACCTCTACCAAGTTGCCAAGTTTACTCATATATTTTAACCATTATTGACAGATTTTCTCATTGGCCTACTGCAATTGTACTTCACGACACATGCACAGCAATGGTTGCAAAAGTGATATTAAAAGATTGGATATCTATTTTTGGAGTACACATTGTTAACACCACTGATTGTGGCACATGGTTCAGATCAGTACTCTTACTAACTTACTGAATACAAATCAACAACCTACTATCCATGTGCAAATGGATTGGGGGAAAGATTCCACAGACAACTCAAAATATCCTTAGCAATGCAATTAATGAAGATCTTGGCTGCACACTAGCTAAACTAGTCTTTGCTACATTCCTGTCATTACCAGGAAAATTTTTTTGAACAGTCTGACATATCATCACAGTTTATACAAGAACAGAAATCCAAAATATGGAAATTACAATTCTCACCCCCTCGACATTAAACAAAATACACTTACATACCAACTGACCTATTTACCTTTGAGGACATTTTTGTATGAGAAAGGTTCATTTACAGCAAATTATCAAGGCCCATTTAAAGTTTTAAACAGAGCAAACTAGTATATCACAATTAAAAAATGGAACATTTCAGACAACATCAGTATTGATAAGCTCAAGCCAGCTTTCTTAGGAAACTATCACTAAACATCCACACATTATTTTCCTGGTGCACAATATATACCACAAATGAATAATACACCAGAAATTCAAATTAGAGCAGGAAGAAAAGTCACAATTCCTAAAGATTACAAAACAAAATGTGTCTCTGTGTTAGTAACTCCATGCATTCATTTTCAGGTTTTTATCAGGTAAAATAATCATAGTCAACCAATTTAACTAGTTCCCACTTGAAACTAGTGTTCTATTTTTTTTATCCATATGGACAGTATAAAAAGAAGAGCTAAGAGAGATGCTAGAAGAAATGAAGAGGAGAAATGAATGTGACAAGCAATACTTTTCTTCCTCTTTTCATGAATCACTTCACACACATGCCTAAGTATTCTGCTCTGAACACTTGAATAAGAAAAAGACACTTTTCTCACTCAAATCTATGCAATGAACACCTGAACAGAATTATGCTTTTTTACAATTTTCCTTTAACTAACTTTGCATCTACAAACATTTTAATACATTTTATTCTTTGTTTTTACATGAAATGTACTTGTTATGAATTCAGCCTGCTTTCTTTTTATTTGCATTCATGTTGTTTGTTAAATATGCCAATTTTTATTTAAGAAAGAAATGTTATTGATAGCAGATCATATTGGCATCAGTGAAGAATTGATTGATTTTATTATGGCTTATCAACCCTTTATGGGTTATTTAAAGCCAAAATATATTTCAGATTGTAGGAAGTTGCTTATAGTACCTGTTGCTTCCAAGCAGTCCTCCATCTAAACACTGAGAAAGTTTGGTGCTGCTTAACTTCTTTACAGCTTGATTTAATCATATACTGCCAGTGAAGAAATAGCACAACATAAATTCCACAAAAATTCCTAACTGTTACTCAAATAGGTAAACTAGTAGATAAGCTAATGACTTTATTAAATAAAAATTCTACAACCTTAATTTTAAAACAAATACCATTGTACTGATAAAAATATAATAAAAATACACAGCATTCACTAGAGACCCTGTTCTATAATAACAATTTCACAGAGTTCACATTTTGTATGCCAAACAGGCAGGAATGTGTAAGCCTTGGGGAAGATGGCCTAATAAGCAAGGTAACTTTCAAATGTTAATCTGTTCCTGAACTTTAACCCCTGTTTTCAATGATGTTGAAAGCTAAGAGGGCAAAATTTATTATTTCTGACATAACTGTCACTTCTGGAAGTTGTTGCATGACTAGGAAATGCTTAAATAATTTTTCTCTAGTCAGCAGTATTGTTTTGGATTCAACTCTTATATTAATCTCATCTGAAAGTGGTGAGAAAAATAAACTGTCAAGGACAAGCTGATTTAGAGACTGAAATTTCTTTCTTAAAAAGATCTTTCAAATGCCCTTTTGTTATCTCTAATGTCATTGAGTCCTTACTGTGTTTCGATTTTTGAACAAGTTTGGTATAACCATCAGGTGTAGGAATAAAATTATACATGACAATAAGGAAGATTAATTTAAACTACTTCCATGATAAATTAAATTTAATTTTGTACTGCCTGAATATAATTAAATACCTTTTGGATTAAAAAACATGGCAAATACATTTCAACACCTTATGGACAAAATATTTGCTAATGAGTTTTGTGTATTTATGTTTTAGACAACATCTTTGGATTTATTGAAAATAAAATATATAATACAAATGATTTAAAAATAGTGCTTAGAATTTAGATGAAAACAATTTGAAGACTTCTTTTTGAAAAAGTATCTTTAATATTTCTAACCCAGAATCATTTTGTTAAAATGTGAATGTAGAATAACTTTTACTCTGTGATAAAAAAGGTTAATGAATTGAAACATTTTCTGTTCCCAAAAGAGTTTACATAGAGTTTTGAGTATGGTATATTTTTATTGTAAACCTATGCTCCATTGTCTCAAAATTGTACTAGATTGAACATATAAAATTATTTCTCAATTGTTCTTTTAAATTATCCGATAATGAAAAATTTCCTTTAATAATGATTTGTAACAACCTTGTAATGCCCTACCTCACTTGCAATATGAAATCTCTATCAACTGGTCACTGACAAAAATCTTTGTTAATTGGTCATTGACAGATATATCTATGCTGCTGGTGTAGCATTATGCGAACTGATAGATTGGATATCCATATCTATTATCTTTTCCAAAAACAATCTATTTTGCTAGCAACATATCTAAAAGTGTTTCACTTTTGTCACCTCTTTGAAGAGCATCATGTGATTTTGCTGACAGAACATAGACTATATAACACTTTTCACAGTTTAAATCCATAAAAATCAGATCATTTCTTCTGACATCTGTCTATACTGACTGAGTACACTTCTGGTATATCACTTATTAAATGTATTCAGAATAAACTAAGTCATTGCATGTTGAGATATAGTCTAATTGCTTATAGCCGTATCATGTTGAAACATAGGTTCCCATATGATCATCAAAGTTAAGCAATGTCAAGCCCAGTCATTATCTAGATGGGTGACCACTTGGAAATATCATGTGCAGTAAGCTTAGATGTGCAGGTGGTATAAGTGATAATGGCTTAGAATTTTTAATCAGAGAGTCAAGTTCCAATTCAAGTTGGATTTGTTATATTCACTTACATACAAATACCCTTGGGAAAGGTATAAATCCAACTCTTCTCCCCCAGCTATGGGTTAGTTACTAAGACTTGTATTACTTAACCATTATTATCTTTAAAAAATTCTGACAATCTAGAACTATTTTTTGGCTTTAAATAACCTGCAAAGTTTGATAAACTGTAGAAAACAAATCAATCATTCAAAAATCATCGCCTAATGATAAAGACATAACATTATTTTCAGCAGCAGGTAATAATTTTAATGTGATAAATCCACGTCTTATCCAAAAGCTTTTATACTGAAAACTTTGAGTAAATATATTTTTGATAACCTCCATTCATTGTCTCAGCTTGGTATTGGATCATCTATAAAGCTAGTTAAATACAGATATTATTGAGTAAGTAATCTATAAAGAGTTTTTGTAGAGTGTATCTCTTGTCAACGGACAAAAATTAATAAGCATACAAGATTTTTCAATCAAAATTTTGAATTATCTCCCTGCTCCATTTTCTAACTGTACAGGGTGGATGGAAAGAAACTTGTTATTTAAAATTGTTAATAACTTCATAAAACATGTTTTATTTCTAAGAGCATAATGGTTGAAATACAATACAGTGTTAAAATTCTACCTCTTGCACATATTTTTTCTGTGGTTATCTACCACAGATGCCATACACATCAGCTTGGAATGACAATTTCTAATCTACTAAAGATCTATGATCACATATCTGTATTTGTACTACAGACCACCATACTTCATAACAAGATGCTAGCTGAGCAAGCTCATGCAATGTCAGTCATTGTGCCATTCTGAGTCACTCTGAATTAAAAAATATATTTTGGTGATATTAACAAACATTATAAGTAATTTTCAATAGGGAGTTTCTTTCCACCCACGCTGTAAATATTACCAGGCCACTCTCTTCACTCTCTAATGCTTCAGATTCATATTTAATGCTCTACAAATGTTTTTTTTTTATATAGACAACTTATTATACTTAGGATCAAACATTAACTGAAATTATCATGCAATCATTTGCTGAAACTTCCAGAAATATATGGATTACAAGATTTGGAGTCAAAATCCATGTCATAACAGATGTCTGCAATGTAATCAATCCTGACGTGGCATCTTGACTTCAGTCACTTTCTCTCTGATCTGACATGGTTTCCTTCTACTTTTTTACAAATATTTTCATGGCATCATATTTTCTGATGAGCATTTTCCCCTAGTGCTTTGACTACATGAATTTAAGCATACTACTAGATTGACAACTAGGTCTCACTCTTTTACTAGCTAGATGCAATTATCAGTTCTGTTCTAACAGTTTCTTTTCTCACACTTCTCACCTTGAGAACTCCTTTCCTATTTCTTGTTTCTTTGCCATCTACAATCTTCAAAAATTTAAATGCAATGTCAATTGCCATCTTCTGTCTTCCTGAGTCCTGTTCGTTTATTTTCCTTTCACTTCTCTTCAATAAAGTATTCCCACTTTCTTTCACTCCTTTTTAAACTCTTGGATCCTAGTGGCATTGTCACTTTGCTTTGGGGGTGAAACTATTAAAAAAATAGAATTTGAAAGCAAGTAGTCTTCAGATTTGACAGTCAGAACAAGTAAAACAGCAATTATAGCACATATAGTAATAAAATTTGCAATAAGATTATAAATTTGCAGAAACAGAGAAAACGGACCATGTAAGATGAAAATAATCTTCAAATCATCGTTGTTGATTTGAGCAAATTCCATAATCTTCAAGTTTGTATATCCTGAAAAAAAGATGGATACAAAACTTTGCAATATACTGCAGTCAGTCAACTAAAAATGCCAGCTGAGCTTCACAAATCTATACTAAGTGGCTCTTTACTTTAAATTTTATCATAATCATAAATTTGTTTATCACACTATTTGTGACAAAGAAATTATTAGCAGTGTCATAATCTAAATTAAATGTTGAAAAAATACTTTTTGTGACCATTGTCCAAAATTTGTTGCAAAAATGTTTTTTAAATTTTATTTTATAATACAAAATAACTTTAAATTTAATTAGTAAATTAAAAAATCATTTTACTTAATGACTTTATGGTGACAAGTGAACAAAAGACACAAGTTACCTACTTAAGTTATTCAGAGATATCACAATTTTATGTTTGCTGAATTTTTAAACCTGAATTGGCCATATATAGAATCTTCACCCATTCCATAGCTGAAAAAACTCTACAAATCTCTTTGAAACTCAGCCATATTGACAGTAAGTGAGGCCAGTGGATCAAGGGCCATATTCCTACCATTCCCTTTGGTGGTTATAGGTTTTGCCATTAGATCTAAGTAAATTGATTTTGCTTTTGTCCAAAATCAAAATACTGGACCACATTTCTCATGTCCAGCCCACATGGTCCACTTGATGTTTATAGCTTTTTGGTGAGACTAAAAATACTTTACAGGCTATCCTTTGAGCTCTGCAGCCTTCAGAAGATCTGTTGGCTTTGAGGAAACTCTCTCAGAAGTTGATAGCACACTTTTGAAGATTTTGTGTGGTAGACTCAATCTTGACTATAGTTCATAGATTCAATGTGCTAATCAATGCTTATCTAGACAATCTTGGCAGCTATGCTGGGGAGAAATACTTTAAAAAAGTATTTTATTCTTTTTTTGGTTTACCAAGACTACAAATGTAACCATAGTTTCAATGTTTGCTTCACTAGTTTAGGGCAATCTAGAATTAAATTGCTTTTAATTACTACCTCATATTAAAACATATCAGAAAGATCTGATTAGAATGTTTCAGATTTAAAAAAAAGTCTGTATGTAAAGCATTTTGCTCCTAAATTTTAAATGGATACCAACTAAATATTAATTAACTTTCACATTTTATTTCTAGGGCCAGAGGGAAATCATATGCACATGAGTATGTAGTATTTATCAGGTCATCCCATAAGTTCTGTCCGAATTTTGAATAAAGAAAACAAGTGACCATATGTTACATTTAATTACAGATTCAATCAATAATGTATTTTTCCCTGATAATCTATGACTTCCTTCCATCTATTAAGAAGCTTACTAATTGCATTACTGTAAAATTCTTTTGGCTTTGATTCGAAGAACTCACAAATGTCAGTTTTAACCTCTTCCTGTGTTATAAAAGCTGTTTCGTCCAAATGATTCTGTAAGCTACAAAACAAATGGTAGTCTGAAGGAGCAAGATTGAGAGAATAAGATGGATGAGGAATCTTCTCTCAACCAAGTTTTTCGATCTTTTCTGACATGATTCTTGCTGTGTGTGGTCGCGCATTGTCCTGATGAAACATCACCTTATTTTTATTCACTAGAGCAGGTCTTTTTTCCTCAAAGCTTGGTTCAAACACTCTAATTGCTGACAGTATATTTGAGCATTAATTGTTGCATTAGGTGGTAAGAATTCAAAGTGGATTATTCCTTGGCGATCCCACCAGATTGAAAGAAGGACCTTTTGCCCATGAAGTTCCCTTCTCGGCTGTGGCTGGGGTCCTTCCCTTTTACCAAGCCACTGTCTATGACACTTAACATTTCGATAAAAGATCCATTTTTCGTTGCCAGTCACAAGTCTATCCAAAAAAGGTGAAACAAGTTGGCTCGAATGGAGAGAAGAGCAGATGTCAACTTGGGATTTGAGGTTGTTTTCAGACAATTCATGAGGCACCCATTTTCCAAGTTTAGGAACTTTTCCAAGTTGTTGAAGATGATGATGAACAGTTGTATGGTTTGAACTGAGAACCACTGCCAATTCCTCAACTGATAAAGCAGGATTTTCTTCAAGGGCTGCTTCAAGAAGCTTTTCATCAAACTCAACTGGACGTCCGGTTCGATCTTCATCTTCAAGAGTGAAATCTCCACCTCTGAATTTTGCTAACCATCATCTGCAAGTTCTTTCATTCACACATTCTTCTCCATAAACTGAGTGAATGTTTCTAGCCGCTTCGGCTGCTGAGTTTCTTTCCTTGAACTCATAAAGCATTATGTGCCTCAAAATGATTCTTTGGTACTTCCATGTTAGCAGGGTTTTAATCAAACAAAATTTAATTTTATTGTTCTCTGTAATAAAATTTGATCAGTTTAAATGCATCTAAACATAAAAATAATGTTCAGCTCCATTAGACATTATAAAATACTCTTTAAATTTCGTTCATTTTAACAAAAAGTTAAAATTCGGACAGAACTTATGGGATGACCTGATAGATAATTTGGCTGAAGGTATAAAATCTTATAACAAACTGCATCGTTATAGATTTACATACATGATAAAATCAAGTTGTGAAATAATTTATTATATTTTTAGATTTTTTAACTAAATATCATTCAATACAAGGGTTAAGAGCCACTCAAGGTAGAGGTTATAGTTGAAATGTTAATGCTTAATAAGGTGTGTAATATGAATGGAAGAGATAGTGTAGAAAGTGCAGATTATGAGGATAAGGAGAGTAGATAATAACTGAGCCTTGATTTAAAGAGATCAGGATTACATTTTTCAGTATATTTTATTCTTGAGATTGTTAACCTTCAACATGTTACCTGTTATTTTGAAATCAAACTATAATGCAATTCTGTAATTATATATTATTTTTCAGTTGATATTTGGCAATATCCTGAATCCTATTTGTTTATATTTCATAAAGCATCTGACTTAGCTAAATTATTAAACAAAATTCTATTACAATTAAAAATCCAATATTCAACACATACCAGCAGCAATGGACACTGAGAGGTTTTCAGCTCAAGTCATATCTCAAAATCATTATTTCAAAAATCAAACATCAGAATACTGATTTGGGAAGTGGTGTGTGCCAAGAATGTTTCTGGACTCCTTTGTATGTCTGAAGAAAGTTTGGTGTTTTGTCTCAGCTTTCCTTTATCATATAGTGGAAAAAAGTGGGTTAGCAAGAAGGTGAAGGACATTTTGAAGACAGAAAATAAAACAGAAAAGTCTTCATTTGAGAACAAGTACAATTTATATAGAAATTTGCAATAGGAATTTATATACACTCACTATGCTTGTTGTGAAAGTCCTTATCACAAAAGTTGTATGAAGCTTGTCAGTGATGTACATGGTTTGTATATATAAAAGAAAAGTTCTTTCAAAAAGGTGTAATAAAATAGTTTTGCTAGCTTAATTTTTGTATATATCTTTCCAGTTTGTCCCCGAATGAAGCCATGATGCATATGAAATATTCAAGGAGTGAATGTATAAAGTCAGTATGTATATCTGTCCATCCTTTATGGACAAATATGGGATTCCTGGTAGCCTATACCTTAAAGAAATATAAAAATTGTATTCACAAGTTCAGCTAACACCTTAAAAAGAGCATTATCTATGTAAAATATGTATATTCTTAGGATTTGTTTTTTATAAAAATGATCAGTGGAAAATGTTGGTTGGGATCCAGAAGGAAATGTGTATACAACAGGAATCCAAGGAAATAATAATAATAGTAATAATAATAATAATATAACTGAGAAAACTATGAGAATTTTACATGTGTTTTCAGGTTAGAATGTCTGCCAAAAAGCACTCAATAGATAACTAGAGCTGAAATATTCAATAAATTAAGAAAAGTTCAAGTGACTAATCTGGTTAACAGAGTCACATTGGAATGCTTATCAAGTCTAAATTTTTGATAAATTATTGAACTTATTATCAGATCCTATATTTATACTATTTCTGAGTGAACAAATGCTAATTCTAACTTTCAAATTTGAAATTCTCAACATGCTAAAGTTACATTAGACATATAACAAGGGTTAAAAGTAGAACCAATTAATTTTTTTTATATACTATATGTAATATGCTATAAATGTGCACACATTTTAATGTAAAAATATGTCTGATACTTGGGGAAAATCAAAATTATAAAAGTAAATTGAGTATAATTAACTTAAAAATAAACAAAATAATTGATAAGTTTGAATATTATGAACTATATGATACTCAGAAATTTGCTATAATGCCAAAATCACACACACATACACACACACACACACACACATATATATATATATATATATATATATATATATATATATATATATAATTAGCTGGTTCTAAATTTAAACCTTGTTTGAATGATCTCCTGGAAAAGAAAAGACTTTTTCCAAATGAGGAAGCTGACCTGTGATTTTTACTGCATGATAGCACCTGTCATGAAGCTTGGCTGTTGAATTCTTCGACTTTCAATAAATTCTCTAGACCTGTCAAATTTAGGTCATCACTTGTTTTGCTTACTTGGTCAGTGATTCCAACAATTTGAAGATATGGAAAATTCTTCAAAGAACTCATTTAATCAAAAAAATATCATTCTTTTATGATACATTACATACTTTAGCTGAAAGGAGACACCACATCATAGGAAATGAAAGGAAATACTTTGATGGTATGAATTCAACAAAAGGTTTTGTCAAAAAGGGCTGGACACTCTTGAAGTAACATAATAATCTATAAATAATAACAATTTTGCAACTAAACTATGATAAAATAAATTAATCACAATTCTTAATACTGTTTATATATTTTATGTCTAGAGCTGGATGAAAATTTAAAACTGTAAAAAGAATTTATAATAACATTCGAGATATACTCTCTCTTTCACTGTCTCTTGCTCTCTCTCTCTCTCTCTCTCTCTATATATATATATATATATATATATATATATATATATATATATTGTTGTATAAAAATAAATCATAAAAGGAAATCATTCTAATTCTAATTAAAAGTAATAATGTGAGCTTTATTTATTCTTAAGTCATACAAATAATAATTCTAAAATAGGTACCAAAAAGTGGCTGTGTTTGTTCTAATTCTTTACTGTAAAAATATTTGAACATTTCCCTTTTGGCTATTATGAATGAAAAGAGGATTACAAAGTGAAGAGTTTTCTTTATAGCTCAATACTTGTTTTCAGAAGTGAAACAAAGTTTGTTTGTAATAAAGTTTAAAATTATAACATTATATATGATCATTCACAGAAGTTAGTAAAAATAATTTTAAATAATATCTGATAAAATGCCAATTCTTTACTGAATAACATCATTAACTTTTGTTGATTGTAAACCTTCAGCTTTAAGTATCTTTTCCCTTATGTGTCTATTTTTAAAGTTTTACTCTTGATTGATCAGATTTAGTGAACAAGTAAATATACCAGTGGATATACATTTGCTTGTTAGATTTTATCAGTCATGTTTTTTGAAGCCATTGTCATATTTTCAGCCAGAAAAATATCTTTTTATTTTGAACTCATATTTAATTCTTTTATTCTTTTACTAAAACTGTTTCATTAAATAAAGATAGAATAAAAAATGCCATAAAGCTTTCTGGTTCAGACTGAATCAGAAGAAGGAAACAAGTTAAACAAAGCAAAAAACAAGCACCATTATTGTTAGTTTATAGTCTTATCTTAATGAAGAAAAATATTGAGAGATTTCAATCAACCTTTGTCCACTCGTTTCTTATTTAAAAAGAATTTTTTTTCTTTTGTTATTGTAAGGAAAGACAAATTTGAAGTGTTCTTGTCAAAGAAAGGAAACATCTGTTCAGAAACAATCATTCACTTTAGTGATTCAGAATAAGAAATAAAAACAAGTTCCTCGAAAACTAATGATGCTTGAATTGAGTCAAGTCAGTAACAAAAACATTGGTAATGAAAATTTGCTTTTCAAGTCATTGTCTTGCTTCTAACTCACACTGGCCATCACACCTGTCTCAATGTAGCACATCCTGCTGACTGTAAAGATACTTGAAACACTTCAGTAAACATGCTAGATCTTTGTTGCCTTCTATGAAAGCATTCTTTAAGAAGTTTGTTGCAAAGTTTATCAGTTTTTTATAATGAGTTGATGATAGATAAAAAATTAAAATGTGAAATGATGTAAATTGTAAAATAAAGATTTTCAGTTGACAGCAAATTGAACAAATGAAGTTGATTGTTAATTCAATGAATGAAGTAAAACATTTCAGGAATATGTGTATTTCAATACTCTTTTAAAAATAATGTTTATTGTAATCAAGTCAATCATCATTGACAATGTTTCATCTAATGAAAGTCAAGATAAAATTACTAATACTAAAAAATAGAAGATGCTATTTCCACCTGCAGCATATTTCATAAACATGTGACATAAGAATTTAAGTCATTATGCATTTTTACAAGGGGACCTATCCCCACTAGTGGTCCAGGCTGCTGGAGAATGGGTGTTTTTATTAAATTACCATCTCTATTTAAACTACCAATACTGAAGAGTATCTATCTGCCTCTGAGCCCTCAAATAGGTTTGAAATTAAAGTTATCCTTTTTCCTAGACTGGTTGCTAACCAAGGCTAGGGAGTCTAGTCTCTTCTTCTATTTAACCCATAGGTAAGGGGAAAGAAAAGATGGATTCATAGCTTTTTGAAGGGTATCTGTATGAAAGTGAACCTGGCCAGAATTCAAACTCTGAGCCACAAACTGCAACACTACCCACACATCCACAAATGTAAGTACAAAACAGTAAATATCAAATATTGTGTTGCCTAGTGATTGTATGGGAAATAATAAGTAAATTTATATGGTTAAATTTGATTGTCTCAAACTAGTGACTTTAATAGCATAAATGATTGCACCTTTGTCATAACAAATTTCCTAAAGTAAAAAGGTGTGAGTTTGAATTTGCCCATGAGCATTTTTTTTATTTCTCTATTGCACTGTTTGTATGTTTATCTAAATAATCTGAACAAAAAGAAAGCTGAAATTAAAGTGAAAGAAATACTAAGAAATAATTAATTTCTTGTTGTTGTATGATTACTAAAAGAAAACTAAATCATAAATACTTAAGTCAAATAGAAAACTGAAAAATCCCTGAAGAGGTGGCAAGGCAAAAGGTGTAAAATTGGATAATTATTTGATACTTTATCATAGCTAAGCTGTTGCATAATTAACATTGAACAACTGAAAAACTAAGCTAATGAATAGTGTAGCCATTTGTAAGATGATTTTGCTTAATTTTAGCTGTTTTTAATTATGATATCAACTGTAAGTTTCAGTTGCATAATGCATCTTGTCAATGATAACCTTATTCAAGTGAAACAGTTATCAATATTGCCTCACTTGTCCTATCAATCATGTTTTATGAGTTCAATAATAATTTTTTTATGTAACTTTAATAGAACATTCAATAATGTTCAGAAATTTTAATATTTTTTGTTTATTATAAATTTATTAAGATGGTAAAATATTCTTCCTTTAATTGAAAAAAGGCCATTTCTTATACAAATATATTGCATAAAATATGGAATAAGATGACTTAATTTGATGAAATATAAATGTATATGTTTGTAAGTTACATTTGATGGTGTAAGTTACTGAATATGTTGGTATATAAGACCCCAACTATTAAATGTAATTTTACAGTATTATGGAGTTAGGCTAGGTATAAGAATTGGTAGTCCATTGTTTCTAGGTAAACACTAAGCTTACAAGATACTTCAACTTTGTATATAAGACCTGGGAGATATTTGTTTGCCATTCTAGGAGAAAAGGTCTGTTTTATATACCATTAAATATGGTTGTTGTCTTCATCTCAACAGCAACTGTATGAATGAAAATGGATTTTAAAAAGATACAGTTCATCTGAAGTTATTATGCAAATCACATAAACCTCATTAGCTCGAATTTACTTTGAACATTTTTGTCAAATTTTAAATGATTAATTTAGATATCAAAACAGAGTTTGAGTTAACTTTTTATGTAGTTTTAATAATGTTTTATTATAGTTATTGAATTTATTATAAAAACTGTAGTCTGAATTTATTATGCAGATTAAACTAATATTAGTTTAAGGCCTCTAAAATCCAATAAAAACTATTTTTTCATTTTTTTATAATATATGTTGTAACATGGGTAATGGAAAGGATCTAACAAATGCTGAAAAATAGAAAATAACAAAGTTATTGAATGAAGGAATGTCCACATTGGAGATATCAAAGGAACTTTGCAAAAATCATCAAATAAGGTTGTTGAAAATATAACAGTTGAGAACTAGAAAGAAGAAAAAGACTTTAAGAACTTGTCTCATTGAGGGGAATGTAAACTAAATGTAAACTATAGTGAAACAACCAGTTTTAACCAGTGCTCAGATCTTTGAACAGGCTGGAATTGAGGGAGTCAAAAAGGACAAAAGGTGTAGATTACTTTGAAGATCTCCTAGGCAAATTCCTCTCAATGAAGCAAATATTTTTAAGTGCCAAAATTTTATAAAGTAAGAATGGATTTTGTCCAATGCAGATGTGCCTGTGGCTAAAAGGAGGTAGCAGTGGAATAATATGGGAATTGTCAACCAAAGCATTATTGAATCAATCAAAGTCAATGAAGGAGTTAACTGAACAGTGTTAACTATTGTGATTTCATGGACAAAACTTTCTTTAAATGATACAAGTCCCAGCTTTACATTTTCAAAGTAAAGTGTATATTTTTGTATGGCAATGCTTGTTCTCATATATTTCTCATATATCTAAGGTTACCCATGATTTTTGAGCTTAAAAGCTTTACAGAAAAGAAGATAATTGAATGGCCACCATCAAGTTTTGATCTGAATGAGATTGAAAATCTATAGTTAATTGTGGAGATGAAATTATATTAAGATCACAAACAATATGAAAGCAAAGTAGACTTATGGGAAACAATTAAACCACCATGTTAGTTGAAATTGAACATGCTCAAGTAAAAAATCAATGGATAAAAGATTGCTGGCTGTTATTGAGAAGAAGGGTCACTATATTAAAATGTAAATGCTTCAAAGATTTATCGTATATGTTTGTTATTTGTTCTGTTATAGGTGTTGATCAATTGTTGATGATTTTATTACCATGTTATTGAAGTAAATATTGATTTTCTGTTTTTGGATAAT
The DNA here is from genome assembly GCA_903632075.3 of Acanthosepion pharaonis. NCBI lineage: Eukaryota > Metazoa > Mollusca > Cephalopoda > Sepiida > Sepiidae > Acanthosepion > Acanthosepion pharaonis. The sequence continues at coordinate 2,970,590 of CAHIKZ030001779.1, read as the reverse complement.
AAATTCAAATGGCAGTTTTTTTTATAATAAATCCAACAACTTTAATAAACATGTTGAAACAATGTAAAAATTTAACTCAAAGTCTTTTTTAGATCTAAATTAATTGTTTGAAATTTGACAAAAATTATTAAAAGCAAATTTGAGTTATTGAGGTTTATGTAATTTGCATAACACCTTCAGATGGACTCTATATATATATGTGCAGAGATGTGTTTAGTCTAAGATAGAGGCAACTGAAAATTGCCTTGGTGGACCCATTAAAAATGAGGGCACTGCAACAATGACTAAGGACAAAATTTAAATTTGCAAAATTCCTGTTTTTTATTTATAAAAAGTAATATTAACTTAAAATTTTTTAAAAATTGATTAAAATAAACAAAAAGGTTTAAAATCAAATATTTTTACTGACAAATAATATAGATTATTATGACTAGAATTATTAAGAATAATACATTGCAGTAGAACATTTTCAAAAAAGAAATCAAACATTATATTATTAGCTTAGAATATGTTGTGAAAGAACAAAATTGTTGTATTACTGTATAAAAATATAAAACTTTTCAGAATAAGATCAAAATAACTATCAAAACAAAAAATATGTACAGCAAATGTCAAAACGATCCTTTAGTTTCTGACATGAATATTAATTAGTAATTTCTTATAGATAAAAATATTCTAATATTTGTTGCCTAGTATTCAGAAGAACTTCCTCTGCTCAGGTGATTTGTGTGTGTGTATGTGTGTGTGTGTATGTGTATGTGCATACATACATATGTCCATTTCATTTCTGGTAGACATAAAAGTTGCAAGATTGAAATGAACTTTTAACATTTGTTGAAATTCCTTCCATCTACCTCTTTTCTTTGAAAATATATCTGCATAGAACTCTAGTCAATTTTTTCCTTGGAAAATCCCCACAATCAACTTATTAAGAAAAACGTAACAATTTTCATTCTTAATAATATTTTTTTTAAGTTAAAGGCAAAAATTGCAGTGGACATGGCTTGTTTTTTAATGGAACTACAGCATTGAGTACAGGCACCACATCCCCAGTCTAAACTTATGCCTGTATGTATGTATATATGTATATGTGGATGTGTGTGTGTGTGTGTGTGTGTGTGTGTGTGTGTGTGTAATAATAATAATTTCACTATTTCTCATCTTAATTATTAACAAATGTGGTGCTCAAATTACAAACAAAATAATAAAAGCTTGAATAGAATTATCTTGATAGTTGATATGTAAAAATATTCTTGTAAATTATTAAGTTTCCAACAAGAATATACACCTTTTAGGTTTCTGTTTTTCTCTTTTGACAATGTTTCTGGTTCACAAGCTATTAGCAGCATGAGAAAATGCATTAAGATGTGAGTAACTAAATACAATCATTCTACAATAACACCATTAGCTCTTTAGGATGCTGTCATCTATTTCAGGAGATATATGATAAAAAGATTAGCGCACAAAAGCAGACAGGATATACACTGACCATTTGTAGGATTTTAACCTGCTCAGCTGACATTTTTCTCAAATGTCAATGGGTCTATTGACACTTGTTAAAATAAGAAGCTTTTGCTCTTATGAAAAAGTAGTTGATAGAACAATGGTAATGGTAATGGTAGCATTAACCATTTCCCTACAAGGAAACATTTGGCATTTATTGACATTTGGCATTATTTTACAAAGTCAGTATTGCTTTCAGTTGAAATTTATAAAATCTTTCTCTTAAAACATTTTTTTAGGAAAATAGGTTTTTCAAGTCCAGTCGATGCTATTGTTCTTTCCATTATTGATGGAAAGTTTCTTCCTAGCCCTTTATTTGAAGAATTTAATGTGGAATGTCAACATCTTGATTATGTCATTATTTTGAGTTACATATGCTATCCATTTTTGTTGTTGTAAGTCATAAAGTAATGTGGTTTCTGATGTTATTTGCAAACGTTTGTCAAAGTTATTGTCAAATAAAAAATACTTTATGCTGAACAAATCATGTTTATTCTTTATTGCTTATGGTTAGAAATTGAAATAAACATGAGCAAAGAGATAAAATTTATTTTTTGATTAATGCTTACATGATTGCAGGACTGGTTATAGATTCATTTAGCCTCACTTTTACAAGATTTCAGACAATAATTATTATATAATATATGAAGTAAATGCTGATTGTAGGAATTGTACATATATTTCTAAAAATATGAATTAAGATTTTAAATATGAACATAGAAGACAGAAAATTTCTCTATTAAGACTTAGTTTTGAAAATAAGTTTTTTCTTACTATTAATTTAAGCACACACACTACACACACAGAGACACACACACGCACACAGAGATACGCACATGCACACACACACACACACACACACACACACACACACACACACACACACACTACACTACACTACACTACACCAAACTGTATACACCCTTTGGCTGTTTTCAGGTGATATTTACTTTTCAGGTTTTCAGTATAACTTTGACAGAAATTTTCAGAGTTCAAACCTAAGTATACAATAATACTTCCCAGGATGTTTTTCTTAGGAAGAAAAAATATAACAGAGTTGTGGCTTGTTGAAGTATTTTGAAACACCCTCTATATGCATGCATAGCTGACATTGTGTGGAAACATAGTTATTTTGAAAAACTTCTTTCTTTAAAGAAAGTAGATACATGATATGCATAAACAAAAACTGATAATTGCGTTGAGTAATTTCATAGCCATGCCTCTCACCCATGGTGATGCCCAAATGTTGCATGTTATCACTTTCTCAAATATATTCTTTTCACCTCAAGCAAGGCAGGCATGCCACTAGCACACAAGTGGTTACAGAGGATTGAGAACAAGAGTAAAGAGGTGTGTTTGAGAACAGGATACAGAGAAGGATGGGGAACAAGATCAAGGTATCAGAAGATGTTGATTGACATTACACTTGAATATTTGAAGATAGTTATCAGGGAAGCAAGCAAGAGGAAGGGAGCTTCACAGATGGGAAGTGCTAGAGAAGAATCTGTTTGAGTAGAAGAGACAATTACATTTAACCATTTCAACAGTGAAAGGGTGGGACCAAGATACCAACCTAGTAGCTTGCTTAAACTCATGCAGTCTTGGAACCAGCAAAAGTAGTTCGTTGGAACGGTTGCCATGAAAATACTTGGAGAAAAAACAGAGGGAAGCCATGGCACATCTGTGAGAAAGTGACTGTAGATGAGATGCCTGATCAGGACCTATCACATTGCATATTTGTTTCTGGATTTTGTCAAGGACCTCGGGACATACAGTGGGGACATCAGACCATATATGACAGCAATATTCCATGCAAGAATGGATGGTTGATTTAGACAATTGAAAGATGGACTCAGATGAGAAAAACTTTCTGGTACAACACAGAGAATCAACTTTCCTTGTGGTAAATGAAGATATTGATTCAATGTATTTGTTCCACCTCATGTCGGCAGACAGTGTGAGATCAAGCAGATGTAATGAGATGGTCTTGAAGAGTTGGGCATCAGCCATTCTGATGGGAGGCAGGGAGAGTTCTCTGTGGCGGGTAAAGGAGAGCAATTTTGTTTTGGAGGCATTAAAGTTTACAAGCCATTTCCTACCACAATTAACCATAGGTTGGAGGTCCTTTTCAAAATCAGTGGCCAGGTTAATTTTGTCAATGATACCAGATTTACTATTGAGGCAGGAGTAAATAGTAGTGTTGTGTATGTAGATGCCTATTTGGGAACTGATAACATCGAGGTCATTAATGAAGATCAGGAACAATGTAGGACCCAAGATAGAGCCTTGAGATAGATACCAGCATTTGATATTAGTAAAAATCTGTAAGATTTAGATTTAGATTTCATTTGTCAATATTAACATAATTATATAAGACAGGAAGGTAAATGGGAATATTTGTCAAGGTACAATTTACTATGAATTTGTATTTTCAGGTGGGAAAATAAAGGTCTTTTGTAGAAACTAGATTATTGAAAACCTCTCTTTAGCTTACTGTGATTTTTCATAATGTCTCTGTGACATCTCTTGTTAAAGGCTTAAATACTAAAGCAAGTAAAAGCATCATGAAAGAAACAATCAAATGAAAATATGACTCTGAAAGAAAAAGCTAAGAAAGAAATATGAAATTGTAATGTGGACAAATCTCATCATTGATGAGAAATAATTTAAGAGAAAATATTGATGTAAACAGAACATGAGTCTTTGTAATCAATTCATTTATGCTTTTTTATGAAATGAGTATGTGCACTATTGTGATTATAATTTAATTTTGAAAATTTTTGTATGTTTTATTTAAGTACTTGGAAAAGCACTATAGTAGTTTTTTTTTTAATTTTTCATATAAACTACTACAAAATTTTTATCGAAGGTTTGTGTCCTAAATTAATACTTATTAGATATACAAAATATTTTATTTTTAAAACAAATTGCCATTTCTTAATGTTTAATTTCTCAGGTACTTTTTCTATTGAAATGTGTTTCTAAAATATGAGCTCATTTAATACTAAACTGAAATAATAACTGTATTCATCATGACTATATTGCATCTTTTTAAACTAAGCTTGTAATTGTCATCATTCTTTTATCTTGTAGGTGCTATTTTCAAAGATATACATATTTATTTGTTAAAATTATGGGTTTAGTTTAGTACTAAACATAATCATAGCCATTCAAAATCTTAATAAAAAACTGATTCTTCTTTTCCATAATGCAATAGAATTAAACCATTAAGAGCCTCTGATAAATAATTAAATCTTAGAATTACACTTTTATACTTGTTGAATTATAGCTTCTCATGCACTTTGTGCTATCTGCAGATCTTCAGCTCTGAACAGTCAGTGATCAGTGGGATTTATATCTTGAGCTACGATCAAGTTGGAACATTTTTCTCTCTTCTGTTTGAAGCCAATTTTCCATTAGTACATTAATAACCATTTATCTGCCATCTTGTCTCTTGTGTCCTTGATGTTTGCCAATAGAGCAGCATATTCTGTAAAAGTTTGCAATTAATTGAAGCTGTCTGGAGTGAATATTATTTCCTGGTTACTCAGTGCAAGGACTGATATCACAACTTTAATAACTGGCTAATCTTTGTCTTGGGCTTTTTATTTCAAACTGCATCCTTGCTTGAATTTCATTTTATTTGAGAAAAATACCCCTATCAAACATAATATCATCTCAAATTATGAATGACATATACATACACATCTATACATATATAGATGAAATACAAACAAAAGACTGAGGAACTGGAAAAGACAAGATCAATTTGTTCATCTGTCAAGTTACCCAGCAATTCACATTTCACACATCTCTCAAAATCACTCCACCAGGAAACAAAGAACATCTTTTTCTGTCAATCTTTCCTTTCAGTTAGGAAGTTATTTTGCACTTTAACTTCCCCAAACTTCTAAGCAGCATCTTCTACATGTACAAACACCCCCCCACACACACACATGTATGCACACTGGCGTATATATTTTAAAACTGACATGAAAAAAATCAGAGAAAGTTACCTAATAATATGTAAGTGCTCTCTTCACTCGACTAATGGAAGCTATTTGATGCAGCATGGAGTCTACGAGGTTCTAGAGTCATTGCATGAGGATATTTATTCAGATTTATTTTTGACTTATGTTTCTTGATTGTGTCAGCAGAGAACTTAGTTATGTATACAAAATTTGAGGTTTAAATCTGTTGAACATGAAGGCCAGTGGTGTACCTGGTTGTCAACAAAGTGTTCCTGGAACTAGTTTTATGTCATTTGCATATGAGAAAGTTGCTACTGTTACATGCTGGAAAAAAACATTGTCACTGAAAAGCATGAAAAATATTAAAGATGCAAAAGCAAATGATCTGCAATAAGATCTCCAGTTTGAATAGTGGTCTTTGCAAACTTCAGTAGAATGCATCCCACATCATTATATAACCATCACAAGCTTGCACAATAATCATGTCTGATGGATTTTGTTTATATTGGTTAGTCTATTCATAATGTCGACCTTCAATTCATCCTTGGTATTGATAGGTTGTTATCCCTCTAGACAGCATCCCAGATGTTGTAATCCAGGGAGTTTAAACCAGCCACTTCTGTGCCATATTAACCCAAAGGGAATGAGCAGAGTTTCTGCTGGAACATATAGATACCTGCTTGAGCCAAGACTTTAACACTGTCTACTACCTTGATGTAAGTGATAATATTGAGCTTGGGCCCTACAAGGAAAAGAGGAGCAGTATCATATGGGCCTTGACATCATCACAAGCTACATAGAGTGTATATCTGAATACACCTGTGGGTCCTATGCACGGCCACTTATCATTCCTCTTGTACACCTAATCACTTTTAAGAATTTAGCTAACTTTGAGTCTTTCAAGTCAAGTAATGGATGGTAGCTAGTGCCATGAACATAGCATTCTTCTTTATTTCCTCTGACAGATTGAACACTGACATATCAATGCCTTTTGCACATGTGAGAGAGAAATGAGAATATTAAAATTTGGTGCATACTCTGTAATATTACATTACATTTATAGCCTACTAGAAATATGTATAATTTAAATAAGGTGTATTTAGGTAGCAAGAATTCATCTGAACAAGTTTTATTAAATTGAATAGACAGTCCTTGTTGGTGGAATCTAATAAAAACTTGTTGTTGGGAAGGACATATATATATATATATATATATATATATATATATATATATATATATATATATATATATAACACAAGTAAAAGGGCCCTCATTTTTTGTAGAATCAATTACTACCACCAGTAGGGCAACAGGGGCTGGTTACAGTGAGAAACATACTGACATAAGACCTTCCTGACACCTTGCTTATCTAATGCAAAATACAGAAAGCAAAATTGCTGCAGTGCAAAAAACTTACCTTCTCTGTGTGGCTGTTTTCAGCCATCAAAGACTCTGCAATATACAGACTCCAAATGATTTGTGTATGAACACCATGTTGATTATAATATTGATTAGTCATTTTTATTTTAAAAGATGATAGCAAAATGGGAAAAGGCCAAATTATAAATAACGCATCTATTAATTTGTTTTCTAAAATCTACAAATAAAAGATTTATAATGATAAACATTATTTGAGCAATAAAAGTTTGATTAAATCATATTAAAAATATAAAGCTCCATAAATCTAAGAGCAGAGCTTAAAGTCAACAGGATTGAAACAATGACTCTTCAGGAATATACTTGCTTTTCTCTAGAAATAGAATTTCAGTGAGCACAAACAAAAAAATAATGTGGTTTCAAATGTTCAGACCAGTTACCTAAAAATAATTATAATCTAATGAGATCTAAAATAATGTGGCGATCATTCAAAATTTGATTTATAATAAGAATTAATTAATTACAGCCTTAATTTCTATTTTAAAACACTTTTGATATAATTTGCTAGCTTTCCCTTTTCCCTGAGACATTTTGTAAAATTTAATGCTAACAGAGTATGACCAAATGTTTTAGCTGTTACATTACCAAATATTTCTCTTCTATTTAAGCATTGTTGAATGCATTTTCATGTCATGACAAATATTGGGCAAGAGTTCTGCCTGATGTAAAACCAATTATAAAAAAAAAAAAAACAGTGGGTGTGAAGGATTTGGGATTTCTAAGTACAAGAACACTTATATTTGGAGCACAAAATATAGATAGGACCTTAGCCAAAAAACAAAAAAAAATAAAACCAAAAGAACAAAGACAGGAACAAATCAGAAATTTCCTGTTGCACAATTGATGCATTAAGCATCAATTGTGCAACAGAAAATCAGTACAATATATATATATATACTCAGAGAGTATAATTTTCACAGGGATACCTCTAAACAACAACATTCCTCAGAAGAGGAGGTCTCACTTCTTTGTTTATATCTTGTATCATTCTGAAAGAACACAGGCGTGTTTGAATATTCCAACATTAAAATCTATCTCTTCATGCTTAGATTCAGTCAAAAGGTTAATATATAATAAATATCAATTTTATTGACAATAATGGTATCATTTCTTTGGCTTTTTACAAATTTTGTTAACCTATTAAATCTACACGTGGATCACCTTTTCATTATATATATATATATATATATATATATATATATATATATATATATATATATATATATATATATATATAAAAAAGGTTATTGTTGTTCCAACAAGAGAAAAATGTATATTTTAAAAAAAAGAGAAACCGCAAATGTAATGTTTTTGGTTATAATGTGGATTGTTTTAGTGTATATATTATATTTTATTCTTCATATTTCTGCTACACGTCTTTCTGGACTTCTTCAGGCAAATAAAAGGAATAAATCTTTAAAGGAATAAATTTTCCTTATGTTCTTTCACATACTCTGAAAAAAAAAATTGTACCAATGAGGCATATAAAAAAAAAAAATTGGGACATAAGCAGTCAATTGCTGATACCCTCTGACAAGTGGATGGATGGTTTCATCTATGAAACTCTGTAGTTGGGATGCTGCAAGTAACATCAATCAGCTAAGTGACAATCCTTTTTCCTTATGTATATATATATACATATATATATATATATATATATATATAGGAATTAATTTCTCATTTGTTTAGTGTAAACATAAATTGCCAAATGTCTTCTTAGCATTTTTAACTTTCATTATCAAAATTATTGTTTTTGTGTAGATTGAGTTGTGCCTATAGGCATTGATTGTGTTTATTTGGTGTTTTTTAGTGTAGCATCTTCATGCTTTGGTGTGTGTGTGTGCATTGGGGGGATTATGACTGTATACACACACACACACACACACACACACACACACACACACACACACACACACACATATAGAAACTGCTAATATTACCATAAGGTATTATTAGCAGTTTTCTTATACAGAGACATTGGCATTCATTGGCCAGGGATACTTTCAGTTGAAATTTATAATAGCTTTCTCTTAAAACAACTTTTTAGGAAAATAAGTTTTTCAATTTCAGTTGCTGTTATGATGCTTTCCACTATTGATGTAGGTTTTCTTCCTTGCCTTATGCTTCAGGTAGTGGGGAATATTAGCATCTTGATTATATCATTATTCTCTTTTTGCTATCCATTTTAGTTGTTGCTGCTGCTGGTAGTCCTTAAGTCATGTGATTTCTGTTATTTGTTGCAGTTCTTTGTGATTCTGTAAAACCAGTACATGAGATTTGAAGAAGGATGCCATCACTGAGACATAAACACTTCACACATTTGAAAACATATCTAATGATTGATCTGAGAAAACATTTGTATATAGCCAATGGATTAGATATTTCTGAACATGTCTGGCACCTTTCTTGCCATTCATATAAAAGTCTCAATCTGATACAATTTAAAAGTATTGAACTATCACTGTCAGATTGAAAGCTTCAGAGTGATATTATTGGGAAATGAAATTTCATTCATGTCCAATACCACTTCATTAAATAGTTAATAATATCCCCCAGTTCTTATATGTAAAGTTGAGGTATTTTGTAGGCTAGTTTTTACCCAGTAGTAATAAACTATGAGTATTCATACCTTACCTAACTCCATAATATGATAATATTATGGGATGTAAATAGCTGGTGTCTTATATACCAACAAATACAGTAACTTACACACACACACACACACACACACACACACACACACACACACACACACACACACACACATATATATATATGTATGTATGTATGTATGTATGTATGTATGTATGTATGTATGTATGTATATATATATATATATATTACTGCCATAAACATAAACAGACAAATTTCAATTTTAATATGATAACAATTAAAAATAAAAAAATAAAAAATGAGCTAGGTGACCAATTTCGAACCTCACTCAACAGAGCTAAATCAAGGTTAATAAATAGATATACATTATCAATAAAAGGAATGGCGACTAATTGGAAAAAATATTATTTAGATGGAAATCAATTAGATGCCAAGAACAAAATCCTTCTGCTTGCAAAGAAATGTTTCATAGATAAGATATATATGGCCTCTAATATTTTTAGGTGGTAATTAGAGTGGGGCCTATTCAAGATGGAAAATGAATCCACACTGAAATTAGCAGCACAGTTGCAGTTATTTATCAGGTGCTCTGCAACAGAAGGCCCATATGTGTTGGTTAGAACATCTGATGGTAAATAATTAGAGTTACAGATTTTTGTAGGTACATGTTGCTTAATCCTAACATGTAGCCTTAGAGTTGTTCTTCTTATGTAGTGTGAACTGCAACTATATTTAAATAAAAAAAATCAAGGAACTATTATGGTGAGATGGAAGAATGTCTTTCTGCATGGATGAAAGGATAGGTGTAGCAGAAAAGTAGCATTGTCAAACTGCTAAAGAAACCTGCTTAGCATATCTGTCACTTATGCAATCTAGCCAAGGAAGATGTAAGTACAAAGTACATCTCTGTACTGAAGTAGGTTTAACTTTATTAAATTCTTAAATTTTATTTTTAATTATAGATTTGAACAATGTCCACTGGATAGTCATATTGTTGCAGAGAATAGTAGTAATATACCTGAACTCATCATCCAGTTTGGTTTTAGAACAGACAATTAAGATCATTTTTTTTTACATACTCTCCATTCCTTTTATTGATAATGTATATCTATTTATTAACCTTGATTTAACTCTGTTGAGCAAGGCTTAAAACTGGTTAGAGAGCTTGTTTTTCATTTTCTTTCTGTTAATTGTTATCATGTGCGGTAATATTAAAAATAAGTTTTGTCTGTTTATGGTGGTTATTAAGTTCTGTAACACCAATAAAATTTTCAAACATATATATATATATATATATATATATATATATATATATATATATATATTTGTATCTATGTACGTGTGTGTGTGTGTGTGCATTGCATTTTTGTCTTTTTAGGACTTCATCGGACTAAGTTTAATTAAACTTGGCTTGATAAAGTCTCAGAAAACAAAACACATTACATGAATACTTCTTCCACTTTGTGATACTTCTTTCTCCTAAAATAGTTCCTGATATATAAAAAATTTATATATCCTTATCCTATATATATCTATACATAAATTTAATTACATATTGTTGCAGGACTCACCACTTTAATTGTGAGGCATAGACATTTTTTATTAAAAAAATTATGGGCTCCTGGTACCTTTGTACTAGAAAATATTAGCAGAATCATGTGAGTTCAGGAATAATAACACAAAAAAATGGAATTTAAACAAACAACTATATATATATATATATATATATATATATATATATATATATATATTAAATGGACATATTACTAAAAGGAAAATGAAAAATGAAGTTAAATTTGTGAAGACTTCAAAGAGGATGTTTCTCTGAGGTACTTATTTACAAGGTGACAGAGCAAAGCAAGAAGAGATATCTTGTTGTTAGCAAAGCCAAAAGGGAAAGAGGAAGAAGTTTTCAAATCTCATGCAGCCTGTGATCTTTTATATGTGTGTGTGTGTGTGTGTGTGTATCAAAATGAAGACATGAAAACAAATACATAGTGTTACATAAAAATCTGCAGAAAATATAATATACCTGAAACAGATTAGATAACCACCCTGCAAAATAATGAATAGATAAATAAACTGTATTATATAATTAATGAATAAATACAAAAAATTACACTAAGGTAATTAATAATAAATAAATAATGAGTCAAACATTAACAAACAACCAAATATAAAAGCTATAAAATATTTCTATTCAAGATCCATTAAATTAATTTAAAATATAACCAATGTCACCTACCCAATAACAGTTAAAATAACAAAAAAATTGGAAATAACTGACATTACTACACATAATGCTCTAATGACTATTATATATAAATAGTCAAGCTACTACCTAACACATAACGAAATTCTGAGAAACAATTAACTTAGGTATTCCAGAAAAATACAGGATAAAACTTGAAAAAGTGATAAAATAGACAAATAATCAGAACTGTGTGTCAGAAACTGTAAAATATGAAACTTACAAGAAGATACAACTATTTTGTAGCAAAGAGACTGGGAGAGTTGAAGAAACATTTTGGGAAGGATTATGACAGTACATGCAATGCCAGCAACATATCAGTCTATAAGAAATGTTATCTAAATGAATTCTATTAAAGCTTAAACAGAGAGGAATCAACCAAAAAGCAATTAGGCATTGATGGCTTTGAGGACATTTAAATTGATTAATTCTTTTATATTTTCAAAAAACAAAGAAGCAAATGAATAGTTACCTCTGTGAGGAGAGATGACAAAATAATTGGAAAAGAATTAGCTCAAAATGAATACAAAAAAAAAACAAGAGTGAATAATAGAAATGCTATTTCCCTGGAAATTGTGACCATAGAAAAAATAGAATAAGTATAAATGGGAAACTTTTTGAAAGAACAGCAAAATTTTGAAATTTAAAGGGATTACATTATATAAAGGTAGATCAATACATCTGTAGTCAAATGCAGTCATTAGTTAAACTTTGATTTGAAATTTTCACTGTACTGAAAGACCCCCCATTTTTTTTTCGTTTTTTTTAATCATTTTACTCCAAGCAAGGTAGGAATGCCACTAGTACACAGTGGGATTACAGAGAATGAAAGTAACAGAGAAGATTGAGAACATGGGGGTGGAGGGTTACATGGAGTGAAAGTGAAAGAAAACTGAGTATAGGGAGGATTGAGGAAAGGACAAAAGATGAATGGGATTCAAGAAGACAGAAGGTGGAAAATGATGTTGCATTTAAGTTTTTTGAGATTGTAGTTATCATGGAAGCAAGTAAACAAAATGGTGGAAAGTGTGAGAAAAGAAACTTTGAAGTGAAAGTGGTGGTTACATTTAGCTATTTCAGTGAGAAAATGGGTGGGACCTAGATGCCAATCTAGTAGCATGCTCTTAATTCATGTAGAGGAGGCACCAGGGAAAAAAGCTTATCAGAGCAGATTATCAGGAAAATATTTTTAGAAAAGACAGAGGGAAGAAAGTGACTGAAGGTCAAGATATCTGGTCAGGATTGATTACACTACAGATTGTTCTTTGTCTGCAGAACATGATTTTTTATCAATTTACCCCAAGCAAGGCAATATCATCACTAAGATGAAAGGAGCTACTGTAAGTGAAAGAGAAAGAAAAGAATTTAGATGGAACTGGAAACCCAATCCTAAATGCGAAACAAGGGATAAAACTCTAGTTCTGTCCAAAAGACCAGGGAGGGTATAAACTGGACGATAGGAATTGTCCAGGACATTTAACTCAAACAGTAAAACTTTTGTGTTCAAAAAATTGAACTAAAACTATTTTGAAAAATATATAGGAAGATTAAAATAAAAGAAGTATAGAAATTATCTAAGTTTTTAATAGTAATATTATTTTAAAAATATAAAAGAATTAATCAATTTAAATGTCTTCAAAGCCATCAAAGTTTGAATTATCATAACCAAGAAATGCTCAAATTAATAAAATAAAAATCTTTCTACATTCAGAAACAAAATGTTTAATGTTGTTCCTTTCATGTTTATAATTCATGGATCTAATATATTTGAGGGTGAGTGGAATTGCATCGACTCTGTAATCAAATCAGCTTTTCCACAAAAAGAAACTTATGAAAAATTTTAAACATTATCCTTGTCAAATACAGTATCAATCTTCTAGTGAAAATCTTTGGATATACTTAGTATATATGTTTTGTTTATTATTTACCATCCATAGTGTGGGAGGTTGGAAGCTATTTGCTACAGGTAAATTAGGTCCTATTTTATAACATTTGATCTACAATCTACATTTTAATCTATAGAGAATTATTGGCATAAGTGCATTAACAAGGAAGGGAATTATTTTGAAATATTATAATTTGTTGCATACAATAAATGCCTTCCTTCATCATTAAGTCATTTTTTATGAAACCTCTGTATTGAGTCTGAGGCCCTCACCAACAAATGTCAGGAGTTCTTTTCTTATCAGAATGATCAGAGTAAGTTTTCCAAGCTGTTGTACTTTCGTAATCACCACTAGACTCATCCAACTCTTTCTGAATTATCTGCACTGTCCTCAGATTGACACACAAACACACTGAAATGTTCATATTAGAGGTTCCAGCATGAATTATGACAGCATATCTGTCCATATTCACAATTCAGAAAAATTACTGTTGAAAATACAACTATACTTTTACATGAAAATAATAAACATAATAGTTTTAATACTTATTTCTTAAAAATTATCAACGCACCAGACTTAGTTACCTCCCCTGAAGTGTTAGTCAAGGCAATGACAGTACTCCATCAGCATTCTTCACTTCACAAGTAAAAATAATTTAACTTTCAAATGAACACAGCACTTTTGTCTTTGAAAATGATGAACACTACAATATCTATCTTGAAATAAACAACACCCTGATGATGACTGTGATATGTTGAAAAAGACAATAATATGTATGAACATGGCAATTTACTCTCTTCTCTTAATAATGACACCAAAAAGCTTGTCCTTGAATATGAAAGGATCCAATTGAAAATAAGTAGACAAAACTTATCTAAATTATTCAATGAAACATGTTTCAATATATATATATATATATATATATATATATATATATATTGGAAGTGAGGCCAAGTGGTTAGAATGTTAGTGTTCTAAACATAAGAGCTAAGTTCAAATCTGACCATGGTTGATTTTCAAGGAGATGATCTCTTGATAATATTGGTATAGGGAGAGGTTCACAGCATGAGCACCATTGATAATTGCCAGAAAACCATATCAAGTGTTAATGCAAGCATTGTGAGTGAATTTCAGTAGATGGAAGCATTTGAAATTAGTTGATGGTTGTGTTAGCAATGATATCACCAAGGATGTGACTGACAATTTGAGTGCATTAGCCTTATTCAAAACTGTTGATCATGTCAGACTGTGTGCTTTCTCCCATAAAGTGTAACTAAGGTTCATTCAATATAGATATAGCATAAACCAAAAGTTGGCTCTGTGGATGTTGTAGAAGCAAAATTGTGTCTGAGTAGGAGTCTTCAAAAGGGATTAGACAGCTATACTCAGAAATGAGCAGCCAGACATACAAAAATATTCAGATATATATATGTATATATATATGTATGTGTGTGTGTGTGTGTGTGTGTAGGTATGCATGTGTGAGTACATGTATACATGTATTAATAAGTATGTATGCTTATTTATTTAAATAGTATATGCATTTTTCTTTCTATATGAACATAAGTTTTAGAAACACTTATAAAAATATGCCAAGAATGTGTCCATTTTTGTGGCCTCCATTTCAGAAGAGCTATTTTGCTTTTTGGTTGCTGTTTGTTACAAATCCAATTTTATACAAATATCAATTAGGTTGATTAAATTAAAATTAATTAAATTAGGTTTCCTATCAAAATTACTACAAATTTCATTTGAGTTAACTTTGAAAATATCTTTTTCTGTTTCTTTTATTTTGCATTTTTATAGTTTTTTATATCATTATTATTTAGATATTAAGGAAATTTAAATGTCAGAATAACAATTCTGTTGATAGGTGTTTAATCTTGATGTTATCACTTCCATTGAGATTTTTAATATTTCAGGTAATTATTATCAAAAATACTATATTGTTATGTCATAATTAAAGAAATGTTAGCATTAAGTGCAATATTAGGTAAGTTCAATGTCAGATTTTGATGAAAAAGATTGTTTATACTAATTATTATTAAAGTTACAGCCCAATAATTTCAGTTCCATATTCTAATGTTATTGTAGAAAATAGAAGTTTTTTTTAAGATATAATATTGTTAGTGAAAGTTACAGATTGTTGTTTTACAATGATTGATTCTTTGACTATGTAACTCAATTTGAAACTGTTCAAGCCTTTTATATGCCAGGTATCAGTGTTAATTGGTTTTATTAATAAAATCTGTTTGAGAGCCAATGTTTAGGGTCAGTTGCATCCAGAAGTTCAATAGAAAGATAAATTATAAAACAAGTAGCCAATTATCCCAAGTATCTTTCTTACATTAAAAGAATATATTTATCTGACTTCAACAAATTATCTCCAGAGTACAAAAATAGTGTATTGTCAAGGAGTCCTCCTACTTACATAAGTCAGCCATATTTGTTATTTGTACCTGACATGGTCAAAGCAAAACAAAAATGTCTCAAAGGTGAAAGATATTTCTTAACAAATATTACGACATGTGTTTGTATGTATGTGCTCTTAAGAAAAACAAGCTATAATATCAAAGAATAACTAATATCTCACAGAATTCTATGTACAGGGCTTTATATATATTTATATATACACTGAGTGTAGCATTAAACAAGGAAAAAAAGAAAAATCCATTTAAAAAGTCTTTAAACAAAAAATCTTTAATAAGTGGGTGAAGGTGAATTGCGTCCATTTGCCCAATATTTCAAATGGCTATCCTTTAAATCAATAGTTCTCAACCTATTTTGCCTGATGCACTTTTTCACCATAAGTCAGGATGTCATTCCCCAATTTTCCAAGATTGTCTGACTCAAAAGGTGCATTGCAAATAATATGCATACATTATTGAAAATTTTCATTCTTTTGCCTATACATTTACATAGATTATATTTGTCGTGGTAAACAACACAAGAGTTAATGAAAAGAAAACCAGTGTGACCTCTCAGTTGCGCAGACCAATGTTCATTGTGGATTGTGCCATCTTGGGAAGTTTGAAAGTTAACATTTTGAGTCTACCAATCTGTGGTCCCAATTCTCCACTTGAAACCTGGAAATTCACTCCTAGGGGAATTTCCCCACTGGTTGAGAACCCTGCTTTTAAAGCAGGTAACATTCTGCCATTAGAAACACACTCTGACTGGTGATTATTGTCATGTTGATCTTTGACTGGTCAAACTAAGGGTAATTTAGTCCCCACCTCTACTCTAATCCCAAAGGAATTTTTTTTTCCAGTGGCTCTCTCAGCTGAGTCCTACATTTTACCTTTTGGAGTAGGGATGACCTTACCATCAAACTAATGGCATATGCACAAGCATGAAGTGTTTCAAAAAGTGAAAAAAGGAAAATTAAGTAGGAATTTGAAATTGAAACAAATTATTATTATGTTGAGAGGAAATTTTATTATTCCAGGTCCTGTCCCTCACCCAGAATCTGAACATTTCTTTTTGTAGATGATGCAAATGATCAGAAATATTTGGTTGTTGTTACATTGATATCACTTGAGAGTTCCTTGGTGTGAAGATCTCTTGATGATTATTATTATTCTGGTCATTTATCTATGTTGGATGGTGATTATGATGATCCTTTTATGTAGCCAGTGATCAATCTCTAGGGGTGCTGATAATTCTTCTCTGTTGCTAGTGATTGCTCACAGGAGATTTTCTTTTGTCTTTGCACTGACAAAGCAACTATCCTCTTGTGACATTTGTACAAATCAAAAGAGAACACACATGGATAATATAATTTTCATCAGTGGGTGAAATAAACACAGATACTTCTAATTTGATTTTAGATACCAACTTCTTCAACTCATATGATTTTTCAGTTGATTTTTAGTAATGTCCTGAATTATATTAACTATCATGGACCACAGGTAAATTAAAGAGCAAATTGTAGATTTTATATTGGATAAAGCATCTGACTTAGTTTAGATTCTAACTTCTTTAACAACTTCAAAACAATAGGCATCCCAGAATGAGTAACAAGAAAAATGAAATGCTGATATATTATTATATGACTTTTCACCCTGGTCCAATTAAATGGGGATTAGATATGAATGACAGAATAAATAGCTTACTTGTCAAGACTGATGTCAAGTGGATCTGAGGTATCCTCTTTTCTTCATTGTCAGTTCCATCCTTTCTTTTTTGCATAAGAACTTAGACTAACCAATTTCATATTCTTTCTTTTGTCTCAGTTTGTTCAGAATGTTAATTTGAATGTAATTTTTCCATCTTTCCATTTTCCCAAAGAATCAAAAATCTAAACTATTAGTAGAACACATTTGCTCTTCAATGTCAATAGATTTTATATTTTGTATACTACAGTTATGATACAATATCAATCTGTGTCTACCTACAGCCCATTGGTTCATGCTTGCCTCTTAGTATGTTAGGGATATGCATTTACTTTATCATGTCAGCAGATGTCACCAACTACAGCACTCCAACACAAAATGTGTCACACAACTTCCTTGGCCAAATGTTGCCCCATTCAGTATAATCTCGTTCTTATTGAGGATTGAAACATGTGATGAATTTTGTAATTCCAGCTTGAAAGATCTGTTTCTGGAAAATTCTATGATATCTTATTTTCTTTTTCTCTCAAAATTGTTGAATGTCTAATTTGTTTGTTTACAGATAGTCCTAGAAAACAACTGGTTCTTATCTATCTCCTTAGTATTTTATAAGTACTCTTCAAAAAATGCACTCCCTGCAGTTATTTAATCAAAATGTGACATCAAATCAATCTTAAATTTTGAGGTGTTCTTTGTACAAAAACCCTTAAAAAAGAACTTTTCAATTATGCCAGAGAAAATAATCCATCTAATGTAAAGGCTAAAGTTTTCTTTGACTTTTAGCAACTTCTGGTTGATCTCTGAACGAATAAGAGAGCACCTGGTTTTTGTTAAAATTGGCACATACATTTATTCAGCCAGTCAGTCAGCAGAAAGTGGGTAAAGGTATTATTCTATGTTTCCTGATTGTTTTAGTAAAACCTGAGTGAAATCTAAGTTTGAATCCAGTTCACTAATAATTTTCCATATGGTACTAGTCTAATGTAGCATCACACACGGAGTAAAATTTAAGGAAACTGAAAAGCTGGAAAATATTTGTACTTTGCAAGATAACTGAAAAAGTAAGTGATAATTGCAATCATTATCATTATGTGCTTGACATCATTACTCAAATCAACTAAGAATATTGCAGAAGTTTAAGGAGGCTTGTTGTCACTTGATCTCAGTGAAATTTCCCAGTTACTACTGGTGAGAAAGTTCATGTACAAATAATGACAATAGGATTATTGAATTAAAATTAGCTGAAGAAAATTTCTAACAACAAAGAATTGACATTAGACCACTTAAAATATGAATGATGAAAATATATAAGATTTGTGTAACACAGACATCAAGATGGTTGCTAAATTAATTATCAGTTTTAACACTTTGTCAAGTATATTTATATATCTATATAATCAACTGGGAAAATAAGACTGCTAAAGGGTACTTTGAAGAACTTTACAGTTCATGAAATTTTTGGTTCACTTATTTAATTGAAATGAACTTTAGATAATCTCTTCCTATGAAATCTACTTTTATGTTTTATTGCATGCACTGTCAACTTTATTTCTTTTATAAAAAACTACAGTGAACAAGTGTGGATGTGAAAAATGACATCATTGTTGATACTGAAAGATGCTTCATCTTTTATACTAATAAGAAATAAAAACACACATAAAAGAAACAATAAGAAAGATATTAATTCATTTGAATAAATTAAGGAAGCAGAAATATTTTTTTATTAAATCACTATTTTCATTCTACTAATATATGTTTCATGATATAAAATAGCAAAGAAATATTCAAAAGTACCAAAAAGTAAATCATGCAGTTTTGATAAAGATTTATTCTTTTTTTACAATTCTTTATTTTTATCCTTTTTCTCAGATTTTGTACAGTGGATGTTATATATCCTTTCTTTTCATTTTCATAAACATTTTCTTTATATTTTAAATTCATAATTTTCTATCAACATGCTTGTATTCACAATCAGATTATAAATACTTTGAAGAAAGCATTCTCTTCCATTTTTAAGAACTAAAATACATACAAAATGTCCAATATAAGTTAGAGACATACATTATATGAAAAAATGATTATGTATTTCATAATTGTAAAGTTGAATAACTAATTCAGAGAGCAATTTTTTCCTGTATTTATTACAAGCTCAAATCTATTCAACAAGTGGATAATTGAATCCAACATTTACTTGTTTTAACAAATCAAAAGAAATATCTAATCTATAGACAACATTTCAAAGTTCTTTGTATCTGTGAGATTATCCCACTTGTCTGTCAAAGAACTTCTGCTAACAATCACTAAAAAAGCTGTATATAAAGAAAAGTTCACAAAAGTATCACTCTCTCTCTTTTATCTTTTGCCAAAAAGACAGGACATGACACATGAGTCTGAACATTTATAGAACTTTTTGTTTATTTTTTTTATTCATTTTTCAAAATTATCAGGAGGAAATGTAAAAAAAAAAAATTGTAACAAGAATTTCTTAGTTCAGTCTATCTTTTACAGAAATTCAAAGAAATTGTTTAGAATTAAATATGCTATCTGAATTCAAATCTGTGTTAAAATGCAACCAACATTAATTTAAGGTCAATTTTATACATTACTCCTAATATGAACTTTCACATGAATACTAGCATTGACTTCAAAAGTCCATACTAATGTAACAAAATGAATCAACTTGCTGATGTAACTACAAAGACTAAGAATATATCTACCTGCTAATACAAACACTATGATATACACCCAAAATAAGCAGCAAACAAGGAATTTTGCCCTTTTTAATTCATCATTCATAATTTCTTAAAATATAAAATATTTTGTCAAAGTGGTGATACAAAATTTTAGTCTTGTTAATATTAGTTTTGTCTACAAACTTATAACTTATGTACACTTAGATTATGAAGTAAAAAGTAGCCATGCACACACTCCATTTTATACTGTGTCTTTCTTGTAATAGTTTATTTTATGTATTTATGAAGTTCTCTTAATTATTGCCGAGATAGAATGAAGTCATCTATTAAAAACTAATACAAAAATATTTGTTAATTTTGTAAGATATATAAAACAAAAATGTGTAACTTTTAATTTATTAAAATTAATAATTGATTTATAAAAGATTTTAAATTTTAAAAATTAAAATCTTTACAAAATAAAATTTTATAGAATAAGTTTTATAAGATAATTCATTGACTGAATTATTTATTTGAATTTTCTTTCATTTTTAAAACTATAATCAAAATTCAAGTTTCATACTAAAAATGCTCTTTTATATTAGAAAACACCAGACAAGTGTAATGTTATATATATAGGAACTATTTTTCTCTTTTAGATTTTCATTTAATTTGTTTATAGAAACAAATAAGGAAATATTTTATGCATTGTTGCTTTAACCAGTAAATATGACAATTTTTGGTTAACCCCAGAATGCATTTATTCTCAAATTTTTATTTGTCTTGTTTTCAGCAGAAATTCTGAGATGAAGTCATATTTCTTGTTCTTAAAACCTGAAAACTTCAATTTTTACTCTTGATTTCTTATCTATGCAAAAAAAAAGACTCCCAAATTTTCTGTGTTTGCAAAATAAATATAAAATCAGCAACATCTGTTTATCTTCCTCGATGAACCTTGCCAGGCCTTAAGAAATGCATTCTAATGTGATTGTCTTATCACAAAATAGATCATTCTCAGGCTTGTAAAGAATCAATGAAAAACAAAAAAGAAAAGAATGCATATTTCACAGAATTTTCTCTAGCTTTTCATTTATATATTACAAGAAAACTTAATTATATGTATATTAATGTGCACGTGTGTGTGTGTGTCTGTGTGTGTGTGTGTATGTGTTCACTATTGTTGAGACAGAAACAATAGTGGCTGGAAAATGATTACCCACATGTTGTATTTATGCTTTGGGTTCTTCTGTAAAAGTTCATGTAATTGGCAACTTTATGAATATTTTATAACTTAACAGTCTATATTCCACTGATCTAAAGATGTACTCACAGAACAATGAGAGAAAGAGCACTCATAGCTAAAACAAAAACTTGTTTTATTGGAGAAAGTTATTTCAGTTTGTTAACAATCATTGTGGATATCTTAAAAAATATCACTGTACATATCTTTCTTGGCATCTATTCCAATTCCTTCACATTAATTAGTCTTCATCACTTACAGATTTTTGTTTTGTAGCATAAGGAAAACATTATGAAAAAAACATTTAAAATGAAAGAAACTTTTAAACAGAACAAGGATTTGTCTTTATCATGACATCAAATTAAACAGGAAGATTATTATTTTTCTGAATTTATTGCTTATAAGATTGTTGGTCATTCATTGTTGTATTTACCTTGGCTACTTGATCAGTTTTGGGATCTTTTCTGTTAATTCACCCCAAATTATGTAAAGTTACTTATTGTAAATATTAATTCATCCCCAAAATTATATATTTTAAATCAAAGTTTGTTTTTTTATTAAATTTTTGCCGTCTTTTTGAAATTATAAATTTTAAATCAAAATTTTTTTTATTTTTTATTAACTATTTGGCACTCTTTTGAAATGATGAATCAAAATTTTTTTAGCTTACGTTGCAACGACTCAAACCTCAGAATGAAGAATTACCCAAAAATCAGGGAGTTATTCATATTTCGTAAGTGCAGATGATATTTGAGGAATTTATTACAATTTAAAAAAAAAGATAAAAAAAAATCAGAATGAGTGTGAATGTAGACCACCCCGGCCACACACACACTTAGAAATAACACACCCAAGTTACCCATATTCAGGGTACTCACAAAGATCAACCCAATCAGAGTGCAATGGAAGGACCTTGCTCCGGAAGAATTTGGTGTGAATTTTAGTAAATATAAATTCTTTTTATTTTGGGTGAATTAATATTTTTGGGTGAATTAACAGAAAAGATTCCAGTTTTGAAAATGTTTTCATAAATATGTGACGTTATTCAAATGATTGTGATAAAAATTAATTCTTTATGTAACTTGTTTTCCAGACTGCTGGAAGTCCTCATCGATTGTTCCTGTCTTTAAGAACTCTGGCGACCCATCTGACCCTTCTAATTAGCATCCTATCAGTCTCCTACCCCTCTTCGGCAAAGTCTTTGAAGCCCTAATTAACACCAAGGTGGTTAACCACCTTACATTCCATGATCTGCTCTCAGACAAGCAATATGGCTTCCACTTTGCTCGATCTACAGCTGATGTGCTTACAGCCATCACTGAAATTGTCTACCAAGCTCTTCAAAATAATGGAGAAGCTCATGCCGTGGCCCTAGATATCTCCAAAGTGTTTGATAGGGTCTGGCATGCCAGCCTTCTTTGCAAGCTCCAGGGTTATGCTATTACAGGTCAATTGTTTGACCTAATACAATCATTCCTATCAAACTGTGAATTGAAGGTTGTTCTCAATGGATTCTCTTCCAGCTCCTATTCCACAAATGCAGGTGTTCCTCAAGGCTCCATCCTAGGCCCCACTCTGTTCCTTATCTTCATCAATGATCTTCCTGATGCCATAAATTCCCAAGTTGGCATCCACGTGGATGACACTACAATTTACTCCTGCCTCAAAAACAAATCTAGTGTTGCTGACAAAATTAACCTGGCCGTGCGTCTTGAAAAGGACCTCCAATCGATTGTGAACTGGGGCAGGAATTGGCTGGTTAACTTTAACGCCTCAAAAAAAAACTGCTCTCTATTAGTCACCACAGAGATCCTTCCCTGCCCCCCATTAGAATGTCTGATGCTCAACTTCTCGAGAGTACCTCTCTGCGGCTGCTTGGTCTCACGTTGACTACTACCTGAGATGGAACAAATACATTGAGTCAATTACTTCGTCCACTGCAAGGAAATTTGGCTCTCTGTGCTGCACAAGGAAATTTTTCTCCCCGAAATCAATCCTTCAAATCTACAAATCAACCATTCGCCCTTGTATGGAATATTGCTGCCATATAAGGTCTGGAGCCCCTTCAGTTTGCCTCAGGGTTCTTGATAAGATCCAGAGATGGATATGCAATGTAATTGGCCCTGATCTGGCATCTCATCTGCAGTCGCTCTCTCACAGATGCACTGTCACCTCTCTCTGTCTTTTTTACAAATACTTTCATGGAAATTGCTCTGATGAGCTGCTTGCACTGGTTCCCAGACTTCATGAATTCAATCGTCCTACAAGGCTGGCATCCTGCTCTCACCCTTTCACTGTTGAAACTGTTAAATGTAGCTGTCTCTTCTACTCCAATAGCTTCATATCTGTCACCTCTCACCTGTGGAACTCCCTTTCCTTTTCCTGATAGCTATAATCTCCAACTATTCAAATGTAATGTCAATCGACATCTCTTGTTGCCTTGATCTATCCACTATCCTTCTCCTCATCCTTTCTTCTATCACTCCTATCTGCTCTCACTCTAAATCTTCTGTAACCCCTAGTGTACTAGTCATTTCTCGCCTTGCTTGTGGTGAATCAATTAAAAAAAAACAAAAAAAAAATGAATATTTAGAACTGCTCATTAACAAATGGTTCAATTGATGAGGTTGCATTCCAAAAGATATTGAAATGAATATGATAAATGTTTGTGTTCATTTTTATGGTGAGACAATTGGTAAAGGAATGTTAAAAGTTCCAGAATCAGAGCAGCATAACATATGTCTTTTGGTAGACTGTTGATCATTAGGCACAATATCCAATTTCCTTTCTCCTATCATTATCTCTTTTATCTCTTTTGGTTAATAACTATTTATAATTATTAAAAATATAATAATTAATAACTATTTTAGCATATGCATATTTAGACATATGTATTATGTCTATCTATTCATTTTAGTCCATGAATTAATTTCTGGATAGCTGTAAAAAATTGATCAAGAAAAATTCCAAAATTTTCTTTCAAATAATTTTTATTTTCCCAAATACTTTCAATCTTGTTTGAGACCATCTTCAGGTGTTGCATATCTATGTATGTGTTATGCGTTAGCACCGTGAATTCAAAATATTTGTACACCACTATGCAAGGGAGGCAACTTATGTGATTTTTTAAAAAGGTTTTTTTTTATTGTAGTATTTTAATTTAGTATTTTTTTATATAACACTTTGCTGCTACAAACATTTAAGAAATTTGTTGCTATACTTGTAGTTGACTATTTTTAGCTGCAATTCTTTTTCTTATATAAAGGGCTTCCAGAATTTTATGTTTTTGCTTATTATTATCTTGATGGAGCACTGGTGTATTTTTGACTAATATCTGTCTAGACTGTGAATGTGGGCATGACATACTTACTACCACAAAAAACCCTCCATTTAGCTAATATATGTTGATAACATTCACATTTAAGTCAAAAACATAGACAAAATTCATGAACTACTAAAAAGCTTTCAAAAAACTCTGTACTTAATTTCACATATGAACTTAATGACAATAAAATCCTGTTTTGAATTTACGGTGTTAACATATAACACATCCATAGATATGCAACAGCCAAAGATGGTCTCAGATGGAATTGAAAGTACTTGTGAAAATAAAAATTATTTTAAAGAAAATTTTGAAATTTTTCTTGACAATTTTTTACAGGCATCAAGAAATTAATTTGTAGACTTGAAAGGATTAAATCTAAAATAAATAGACATAACACATCTAAATTATTTAACCATATATATATATATATATATATATATATATATATATGTAAATATAAATATAAAAGTGAACATAGAAGTCAACACTTAGAGGCGCCAGTCTGTTTCATGCTATATGCAATCGTCAGGCCACGTGTGCTGTTATTTTTTTTAATTGGTGTTTTTTTATTAATGTAGTAAAAAAAAAACACTGAAAAAAAAATAAGTAAATAAATAAATAAAATAAGAAACAAAAAATTAAATAAAAACAAGCAAAATAATTTAACCCAAGTAAATAAATAAACGACTTCCGGTAAAATAACCACCATAATAGACATAAACAATAATTAAAATTATTCAAACAATGCACCACTGACCTGTATATGTATAAATAGCCGAGAAAAATAACAGCACACATGGCCTGCTGATTGCATATAGCATGAAACAGACTGTCGCCTCTAAGTGTTGACTTCTATGTTCACTTTTATATTTACACACACTCTATCTCTGATATTGAGCACTTTATCCCATAAATATAGCACACCTTAAGACTATATTTCTTCATATATATATATATATATATATATATATATATATATATATACACGGGATTATTAAAAAAGATTGAACCAATTTCATTACACAATATTTTAATAAGTAAAAGCAATAGAAAACTCCAACCAAGTCACAAGTATTCTACTCACAATTAACTTTTATTTCCTGTCTTAGAAGTGTTCAATGTAGCCATTACCTCCAGCATGGGCAACATCAGTACAATAAGAGAATTCCTCCCAGACACGTATCAGCCTATCATGATCCACTGTTGTTATTCAAAGTTTATTGTCATCAAGATTAGTGGGTAGCAGTGGAACATAAATGCAATCTTTTACGTATCCCCACATGAAAAAATCACACCCAGAGATCATGCAGGCCAAGCACAAAGAGCAAGGTCTTGGTAAGTGCCTGAACAAGGCATAGTCTGTAAGGTTTCAAATGTAGACATCTTCTTAGAACACGCCAGATAGTGGATTGAGAGATTGCAAGCTCATGGCTAGCTCGATTTGTGGACTTCCATGGATTCCTTCAAACACTGCATGGATTCTCGCCACATGTTACTTCGAAACTCATAGTCATCCTGAACTTTTTCCTTTATATAGACATTCACTTTCTTAAAACTATTTAAACCACCATTGAATGTTCTTATGAGAGGGCAGATTAATGTCAAATTGGTTTCGAAAAGCACACTCCACCATGACAACCATATTTGTTTCCACAAATTCAAGAATGCAGAATACTTTTTGCTGAGGACTCACAATTTGGGGGGTAAACAAACAACTGAATGTTGCTGGAGATGCAATGTGACTACAGTGCTCCTGTGGCAGCAATTTAAACGATAGAAAACTCCTTTTTTTCAAATGGTCACTGACTCATTCCATCAGAATGCTTGAAAACTGAAACAATGTGTATCATGAAATCTGTTCATTCTTTTTTAATAACCCTGTATATATGTAAGGATATAGGTGAGTACTTAAACACACACACAGTTAGCTATCATTTAAAGAAGTAAAGTTCACATTTTTGAGTACTCAGGATGAAGAATTATTGGTAATACCTGATGCAAACAAAATGCTTTCATTTCATAAAAAAGATATTTGACAACTTTCCATTGCCTTCAGTTTTCTTCTTTATCTTTAAGGTGAGTACTTCTTTTTCTGTAGACATGCACATAAGCATAGATACAAGTGTATTCATTTTTTTTCAGGGTGTTAGTGATTATGGCTCTCCACAACTTCCTATGTTTTGTTGCTCTTCACCATCCCTTTTTGTTGCTGTTCTGACATTCATTTGCACAAACTCATTTACACTACGTAGATATTAAATATATGTACCTGATTGATTTTGATTACAAATATATATTTAATTTTAACTTTAATCAAATTATTTATACTATTTACTTTGTTTAAACTGTTGTCCTCATCTTTATTGTCATATTCACAACATTTCGGCTGTCATACACACCAGCCTTCTTCAGGGGAATTTCAAACCAAACAATTTATTTTGTCCACTGGGGTGAAGTCACTGAATTACTTCAACCAATGCTTTTATCCACTGAGCCATGTGTCCCCACGGACAATGGATAAAAGAGTTGGTTAAAGTAATCCAGTGACTCGACTCAAAAGAGTTGTGAGTTCAATACCTGTCCACAGTAGAAGTGAACAAAAACAATAAAGTTACTAAAGGGAAATAATTGAAACTGAGATATCCAGAAAAGGAATGGCACGTGGAACTAGGACAATCTACTCCAGTGAACAAAATAAAGTTTGGATCGTACAACAGTTGAAACATTGTGAATATGACAATAAAGATGAGGACAACTGTCCGAACAATGTAAATAATTACAATACTTCTTTCAGAAATACAGATAGATATTTAATCAAATTTGAACTAAAACTCACCTAGGGTGCTAAATATTTTGAAAGTATGTAAAATTGTTTGTACTAATATATTTAAAGTTCTATTTAGAGAAGAATTTAGTACAGATCTACAGCTACAGATATTTGTATATTTTTATTGTGTATGCATTTATTGTATTTTGTTTGTATAATATTACCTTATGTACACATTGTCTTGTATGTATATTTGTAAAATTGCTTCATTTAGAAACTTACTACATTTTATTATGTATTTATTTTTTACATCATATTTCATATTGTTTTATATTTTAGAGTTGAAACTTATGTTCTTTTCTCTATTAATATGCTGCTGACTACATGCCATTCTTTAGTATGATTAATAGAGGTAAAAACATTTGTTCTTACTGTTGAAGTTTACTCATAACCTGAGGATAAGACAAGAGTTTCACTGTTATTCAAATGAAATGTCTTTTATGGTCAAAGGCCAAAGAACTTTCTTTGTTTAAGAAGTTTATTAATATATTTTCTACAACTGTAACTATTTTTTTGGTTTGGGGCAAAAATTTGAACACATATTGTCCAATTTATTATAAGTTCTTTCAACTTTTATAAGTCATTATAAAAGAAATAAAAATGCCAACTCAAGCTGATACATGCAGAATACACTATCTGAAATACACACACACACACACACACACACACACACACACACACACACACACACACACACACACACACACACATGCATAATCTTTGATACTGGCTTATCAAAGCCATTGGATAATTTATGTTCAAATTATCCTCCAAAATCAGAAAAATGTTTTGAACTGTTGAAAAATTAAATAAAAAAAATCTTAAAAAAAATTTTTTGTTGCCCTTCAGACAAACTTGCATAAATCATACATACGTATATATATATATATATATATATATATATATATATATATATATATATATATATATATATATATATATTCATATATGTTTCATTAAATAATATAGACAAGTGTTGTCTATTTATTTTATGTAAATTATTTTCATAATATATATATACATATATATATATATACATATATATATATATATATATATATATATATATATATATATATATATATATATATATATATATATATATATATATATATAATATTGTAACATACATAAAGGACTATAAATATATTTTGTTCCTGAGAACTGAAGAAATGATTTTGTTTTCTTCATGTCAAATAAGAGAATAGTAACCTGATCTTTGAAAATTAGGTTTCAATTACATCTGGTGCTACTTTTCATGAATGCATATTACTTGCAATTTGACTCAGTTAATTCTACATGACTTCAGAATGTCACCTTCTTGTTACCTGATCACACTTTCAGGAAGACTTTTTTTAGATGCAAAAGAAGTTCAACTGAACTGCTATTTCATAGAGGTGATTGTTCAATGAACCATTGTCAGGGTTTCTTGTTGAAAAGAAAATGGCTTTTATGTGTCACCATAGCTGAAAAAAGGATTAAAATTATACACAGGTATTGGCTCTGAAGCAATTATTTTTTACTTTGTAACAAAATTATTTTTTTAAATGGAAACTGTAAAATGTTTAAAAAGTCTAAACAAATATCATCCTCAAATTTCATTGTTTCAATTAGTTGTTGCTATTATTGTAATTTTGTCATGAATTGTTCTTGTTCTTTGTTTTTTTTTGCTTTTTTTTTTGCTAGCCTTAGTTGATTTGTATTTTTATGTTTTTGATTGTCTAGTTATCTATATTTTTTTCTGGTGAAATTATGTGCATTGCAAGATCTGTTTTTAGTGACTTATATTCATAAGCCATTGGGCAATCATTCCTGCTGATTCCCAGTGTCTTAGTATGGGCTTTACTGATGTCTTATTTCTAGTTTCCTTTTTCTGACTTTATGTATACCACTATAAGCTCATTCCAGTAATAGTGTTTTACTATGTAAGCATTGTTTATTTTTGTGATCTGTCTTTGTTGGTGGCATTGTGTTGTTAAATATCAGTTACATTGAATTGCTTTTGGATTATATCCCTTTTTTATGTATATGTGTGCTTCATTTTTTCTTAAACTATCAATGTTCTATTGATTTTTGCACTTGACTTACTAATGTGAGGAGTTTTGTATCATTTATAGCAATTTTGTGGCAGATGGAATAATAATCTCTTTTTGCTTTTCATGTGTAATTTATGATACTTCCTAGGATCATTGCTTTATAATGACCTTGAAGCACTTTGCTTTTTTGTTATATGTTTTTTTGGGATAAAGGCTTAACTTTACTGAGGTAACTGTGTGAATGATACTGCTTCTGGAAGCTGTTTTTATATTGTATAACACACTGTTTTTTTTTGTCTTTTTTCTGTCATATCTTTCACAGAGGTTAGTGTGGATTCTACTACATTATGTTATTATTTGTATTTATTGAATCTAATTGTTGGTTGGCAAATTTATATGTTCCTCGTGAGGATTATTGGCTTCCATTCTGTTTCAAATAGGGCTTTATTGGGAATTTGGTAAACAGGTTAGCAATATTGTGTTTGAAAAACTGTATGGAACAAATTGATGTCTTTTTGGTTAGTTCTTTAAAGTGGTTTACACAAAAAAGATTAGGATAGTGAAAAAAATTAAACTATCAAATACAACTACTTTTATTATTATTATTATTATTGTTATTATAAAACATCATCATCACATATATAAATATAAATAACCACATAAGTCATTGCCTTTTATTATGTCATGTAGGAAGAAGTGATCACTAATATACAAATGAGTGCATCAAGTGGTGGAAGTAGGAGCATTGCTCTTGACAAAGCCTTTGGGGATAATACTATGAGTGAACACACCACCAGGAAATTGGTTCCAGAATTTCAGATTAGAAGATCTGTCCCTTTATGATGAATCCCACAGTGGCCAGTCACTGCTCCTGGATGATGAGGCTCTAAAGGTGACCCTAGAAAAGAACAACCACTAAACCTATGGTGAGCATGCCAAATGCTTTCAGGTTTTTGATGAAACAGTCAGAATCCACCTGTACTTGCATACAAGTTAAGCAAGTGAGTACCCACACACTTTTGGAAGCCAACAAGCAACAATGTATGACAACCTGTCTCTCGTTGCTTTCTCAGCACCATCATTTGATTGAGTGTTCACCAGTGACAAAAAGTGGGTCCTGTATAACACTCCCAAGTGTGCCAGACATTGGTTGTCACCACCACAAAACCACCTCTATACACATACAAAATCATGCTCTGTATCAGGTTTACTAGTCAACAAGTAGTAGACTATGAACTGCTACCAAAGGGCCAAACCATCACTGCGAGCCTGTTCTCACATCAGGTGGAACATGTGCAACAGGTACTGAAGCAGAAGGAGCTAACATTGGTTAATCGGATGGGTGTACTGTTCCTCTGTGATAATGCCAGACCTCATGTCGTGAGGATGGCCAGGGGTACCAAAAGGTAACTTGACTGTATTATCTACCTTATTCCTTGGACCTTATACCAACAGATTACCACCTCTTCCATTCCCTGGGCAACCACCTTCATGGGGAATCCTTTGCAAATGAAGCAGTCTTGCAACAGGCTCTCACAGACTTATTGTATTTTGTTTGTATAATATTACCTCATATACACATTGTTGTGTATGTATATTTGTAAATAAACAAATATCACCAATAAACACTGTTTCTCTAAATAGTTGTAAAAATGGTTTCTTGCTTTAAATATTCAAGATCAAGCTGCCAGTATTTATTTATCATTTATCTTGAATATTTTCTCAATTTCCTTTTTTTTCTATTATATTCATTGAAAAATGTCATGAATTGTTATTGGTTCACCTATTATTGATTTTAACTTCTTTATATACTCTGTATTACTGCTTTAAAATGTTTGTGTATTTATGTAAGTGATTGTTTTGGGAGATAGTCTATGTTTCTTATGAAGTGTTGGTTTTTGGGCTTTGGTCAATTGGTTTCTTGCCATCTTGATATTTAAAAGCTCATGTAATGAGAATTATTTCGTGTAATTTCACATTATTCCATTCTATATTACTTCTATTTGTTTATTAGACTTTTTTAAAACCCAATTTACACATAGAGATAACAAATTAAAGCCAAATTCATACAATTATTAGAAAACATATAATTCTAAATACACACCAATTTTTGTCACACACACACACACTGCACTCTACTCAAAACAAATTTTAAAATGAAAACAAATATACCAGAGTGCTGGCCATTATTGACATGACTCTTATTTGTCACAGATGGCTACAACTATGTCAATGCATTTCCCTTATATAGGCTATAAGAGAAGCTGGACTGTGACAAAGAGAGTATTACTACCATATCTGTTCTGGTGCTGCTCAGTTTTGTTCAAAAGTGATTACACAGCCTTGGGGGTGATTAATTCTTTTCAACCTTGTAGCCTCTTTCCCACAGCAAAATATTGCTAGCCTTTTGCTATCACTATTTCCATGGTAAATGTTCAGATATACATGTCAACTCATCCTCATTCCCTTTGTATTGATTTGGGAAGGTGGAAGTTCCAGCTTTTTCTAGAGCTGTCAATTTGTGGAACAAACTCCTGAGAGGATACTTCCCTGACCACTACAATTGTAACCTATTTGTTTAGGGTCAACTGTTATCTATCCTACACATCATCTTAATATGCACCTCTTCCTCCTCCTTTTATGCCCTTACAGCAATCTCATTTAGTAAACTTCTAACTTGAATGGCTCTTGAGCCTTGTATTGAATGAACAACAGTATGAAAAAGAAGCTTTACAAAGTAAAAGCCAATATTCAACACAGGTATCAAAGCTATATTCTGATTATTATTCTTTACTCCTATATCTTTTTGTAATTTTCAAATTGTAAAAATATTGGAATATTTGTAATAATATTTGTTCTCTCTTTTAAGATCCAGTTAAGCACTTATTGCCATAGTAAAAATCAAGCTTCAAAATTTAATATTGACTAGAAACTTCTTTCTCTAAACTATTTTACTATAAGTACAAACACAAAATATTTCTTTTATTTTCATTTTTATCATCTAAATGACGCATTTTAGGAAGTTCTCCATGTTTCAATCCTTGCTATAAATTGTCTGAATAAAGTCAACCCAAGTCACAAATTATGCATATGACACTGTTAAAGAATAAAAGAACTTAAGTGTAAAGACCTGAGTAGTTTAAGTTTTTTATTTGATCTTCAAACTTTGTTACTTTTGACACTTGGTTCTTTTGTTGTCATTTGTGGGTAAATATGTTGTTTTGTTATGCATTTCAGCAGTCGCCAAAATGTTGTTGGGTTGTCACTCACATTATAGCAGCAGAAATTAGCCTTGTGTTCATGGGGATAAAAGCATACTTGACAAGAAATAAAATGCACACAAATAACAAGAAAACATGGTAAATTGTATGTTAATTTCATACAATTTATTTATATTTTTTGTCTGTATTTTTTAAGTTACAGTTGTTTTATGGTACACATAATAAAGGGAGAATTTAATCCATAGTATTACAAGCCCTATCACAGAGAGAACTTACACATGAGTTGCCTGTACCAAAGTTCATGTTGAAGAGATTGGATTTAACATTTTTGGTGGAATGTCTGTATTTCTGGCAGGAACAGTTTTTGTTGCATGTTTGGAGAGTTTTTATTATTTTTATTTTTTATTTAATTTATTTTAAAAAAAGATCAAATATTATTGTTTTATTTTATTTTATTTTTAATTTTGATTATTATCTTTTTTATTTATAATAGTAATAATATCCCTATACATTTTATATTTCAATGATGATTTGTAATGTGACTGAAAAATCTTGTATTAAAAGGTTTATTGATTCTGTATAATTTTGGGACTAGTGGAAAATTAGTAGTCATTAATATCAAGACAAAAAATAATTTAAAATTTGTTGATAATGTAAACTTGAAGATATAAGCAAATGAGATCTATAAATATTTTAAATATTAATAGCAGATTTTTTCAAATAAATTAATAATTAAAATACAACAGGTTATTCAAAAATGCTTGTGAAAATGGCTCAAAACTGCCAACAAAATTTTGTAAAATTTGATGGAAATTTAACAAATAATAATTCCATAATTTTAATTGATAGATTGTTTAGTCAGTGATGGAGAACAATAAAAGATGAAGCGGATTTTGAAGATAATATTCCAAACAGATATGTTACCTGAAACAATTTGAATGGTGATTATTGTTAATTTTTCATATGAGTTCTTTGTTTTCATAGAAATATTCATTGTTAATTTAATTAATAACCAGTTTCATTTAAATTTTATATATTGGGAAATGTTAAACTTCTTATGCCTTGTATGCAATTTGAAATAATTATTAGTTAGATAGATTTTATTATACCTTTCATTCATTAAAAATAATGCATTTATACAATAATGAAACCGATGATCAGACTGAAATAATTTCAACATATCTTCATTTATATTATCATTTTTATTGTTTACTTTATAAGTTTTTTAATCTTTTATTGTATTCTCTTCTGTTTTAGTTATTTATATCTATTCATGGTTTGGTCTAGAATATGATTGCTACATATGATTTATTTTAACAGTAAAAAAAAATTGTACCATAAGTTGGTTAATTACCACAATGTTTATTATATGGCATACATATTTTTAGTTTTATTCAGGGAAATGGAGATTACTTTAGAATTGCTGATGTTCCTGAAAATGTAGGAGTACTAAAATATATATTAGGTTTTGTGAAAAGAAAATCAGTATGCAAGAAACAACAGGCAAACAATGAAAACAGGATTGTTTTAAAATCACTTTAATTATTTAATTAATTTTGCACATTACCTCTGCTCTGGATAAAGTTTTATCAAAGATCTGCTATTAGTTGATCTGAATAATTTTTACTGCCATACAAAATCGCAAATGTAATGAATCATGATTTTTCATCATAGTTTATTGTATTTATTTAAAAATTATAACATAAGTATGTTATAACATCATTACAAAAATAGCCATTTTGTTTCAACATTTCTGGTGTCTTGTCAACATCATTACTTGGCAAGACACCAGAAATGTTGAAACAAAATGGCTATTTTTGTAGTGATTTTATAACATATTTATGTTATAATTTTTAAATAAATATTATTCATTCTATTTTGCATTGAGCACTTTTTTAAAAATAATGTTTTTGGTTGTTGGAATATTATTCTATCTCTACCAACCTCGCATAGTTTATTATATTGAAAATTTTTCAGTGATTGTCCAAGATTGTAATTGTTGCTTTATAAAATGAGTCAAACTTGGTTAATAGAAAACAGTTTATACCATAAGATGCATTTTAAATTATTAAAAGTTGTTTGGCTACATTACAAATGCTATTATTGAAAACTAATTGTGACATTAGTAGTTAACACAAGGAAAAGGTAAAAAAAAAACTTTGGTTGATTAATAAAACTTATAAAATCAAATAAACAAATATTAGTTTGAATGTGAGTGCTAGAAGAAAGTACAAACTATGGGAAAACATAAAAGTGATAGTTATTTAATGAAGAACAGAGAACCTCACTGGAATAAACACAGAACACCCAGGAAACCTTTGAAACAATGTTACAGTTCATGAAGGCAAAGTGTTATATTAGTAGATATAATTACACTATATTAGATGTTCTTATGCAAATCAATGCTTTCACAATAAAATTTGTATTAACCAAGTGATTCTGGTAAATGTTCAATATATGCTTATATGTATATTAACAATATAACATGTGGTATAAAATACTGCAAGCCTGTTCCTTCTCTATTGCTATTTCTACATTCCTTAGTTCCATCAATTCTTATCTTCACAGCTAAGATTCACCATGATACGCATGATGTAGCTAACCACTCTCATTCCCTTTGTATTCCATTGGTGAGATGTAATTTCCACTCAAGCAGCTTCTTACCATGAACTACTGCTTTGCAGAACTGACTCCCAAGAGAATGTTTCCCCAATCACTACAATCTTAATCTGTTCAAGTCTAAAGTTAACTGTTATCTTCTCTCACATATCTCCATAAACTGTGTCTCTTACTCTGTGACTCTCTACCTAGAGTGGCTCTTGGGTCCTGTACAGGGTGGACATTATTGTAAAAATATAATTTCAGCTTATTATATCTATACTTAAGAAAGGATATTAACTTTGTTTTGTGGAGTCAGATTTTATTAAGCAAAGCAACTAACATATATTTTTTATTTATAAATAAATCCAGAATATGTAAGCTAGAGAAACATGTATTTGATTAACACAATATCCCCCACCCTGGGTAAGACGATAAACTACATCCAACAGCATGATCAGAAGGTTTTGAGGAGCATGGAACCACCTCTTAATTGTTGGTGTTCGCAGGTCAACCCTGATCTGGGGTGGTAACACCTGTTAGGGTCCCAGCTGTGGGAAAATAGTTGGCTCCCAAGCTGGGGTCAAAACACTGTGAAAGTGTGAAAATAGGTTTTAATACCAGTAATGCATTTTTGAAGAAAAAATTATTACCAGCAATGAATTTTTGAAGAAAAAATTATTACCAGCAATACATTTTTGGAAACAAAATATTAGCAGCAAAACATTTTTGAAAAAAATATTACCAGCAACAAAAATCTTGTTGGCATTAAATAACCCATTGAGCTTGATATGCCGTAAACCAAACCAAACCAAACCAAACCAAACCAACACAATATCCCATATAGCTGAATAAATTATTATCAATTTGCATCTTAATATTTAATACTTGGCATTCTCTAAATTCCATCAGTTTATTGATTTTATTAATTTTACTGCTTTACTTACTTTAACATTGTTTGCAATAGTTTCTATTGCTTCCCAAACTTCTGTTATTTGAATATTGTTTTCCAGGCTTATATGCATTTTTTTAATGATAGGATCCACAAGTTTTCTATTGAATTAATATCTGGAGAGACTACAAAGCATTCTATTAATTTGGTGTCTTTGAAACCATGAGCAATTTGCAGCTTTGCGAAATATGAAAGAGAATTGTCTTTTATGATTATACTCTTTAGCTTTTTGGTTGTGACCTGTGCCATTCAAAGATGTTTTGTTCAAAACTTACAATAATTCTCTACCTTTATCTTGATACTATCATTGACTTTGAAGGGACATGTAATTTTACTGTCTGCAATACAAACCCTAAACATTACTCTATTTCTTCCCCACTGTTATATTCAAAATCTTATTGATTGACTGTTTTCTCAAGCTCTAGCATGGATAACAGTTTTATCCAATGTAGCTTTACATTTATTTATCAAAATTACTGTCAAGAAATCAGTTTTCTTTTCATATTTTTTCATTCAATTGACATTGTTCTCTTTGTAATGCTTACATAAAAGTGGTAGTTTAATTTAAAACTTATATTTTTAATATGCTTTCACAACACAATTTTCTTCAAATATGTTCTTAATGTTCAATACTCATTTTTTGATTATTAACATTTTAATTTTTCTCACATCAAGAAATGGCATTCTTGAAAGCAATATTTTCTTGTTCGTATCCTGCCAGTATTTAAAATTTCTTTTTTCATTGTTTTCTAATCTTTGTTGTTCAGTTTTTCACATTTTACAATATTACTTTATCTTTTTTTCTTTTATCATTTTTACAACACATAGCAACAAAGGAGGGGAAAGAGAATGTCTGAAATAAAAAAATAAAATATATCAGTAGGTATACAATTATATACACATTAGAACTGCAATCATCAGATAAGTTATTGTAAATGTTTCTAATAAAAACAGATAAGCTAGAATTTACATGATATATTTATTTATCAAATACATATGAGATATTGAAAATTTTACCAATGTCAGTTGGTTTATACCAATTTTATTGTGAAAATATTCACTTGCTTAACAAAATCTGACTTAACACATGTTAGATTTTAAAGTTTTAAATAGTTTCAACTGGTAGTTGTATTAATTGAATATTTAATTAAATGATACCCAGAATATGTGTAAGAAACATATGGTCTATCCAGAAAGTACCCAGCCATTTTCTGTCAACTAGAGAAAACAAAAAGCCTACCTAGGGCATTAGAATCTCAATCAACATCAGACTACTTCCCTTGAGATGCATCTTCCACTTTTCAAACAATCCACAATGACTACATTTCTGATTATGATCAGCTAAATTCTGAATCTCTCCCCTTTTAACAGAAATGTTGGCTTTGGACTGTAGAAGAGGACTGGCTGCTGCAATATTTTGCAAGGCATCATTGGAAATGTGATATTTTCACACTAAACAATCTTACTGGTGTTCTGTGAATAAAGAGTTACACAAGAGGGTCTGTTCACAGCGTACTTTCCTCCAATTGGTTGCCAAGTTACATCAAGGCTGTATAACTGGTTCTTGAAATATTCAATATAACTGTTTGTTCTCTGAACAGTCTTTGTCCACACACACACACACACACACACACACACACACACACACACACACACACACACACACACACACACACAAGAATAGATAATACAAAATGAAAATGAAAAACAAGTAAAATAAATTAGCTCAAATAAATAAATAAATAAATAAACAAGCCACTCCTGCAAAAATACCCGCCAGAATAGATTACCCACAATGCACTATCTGATCCATATATATATATATAAATAGTCGAGGAAAAATCCAACATTCGCAGCCTGACAATTGTGTAGCATGAAACAGCCTGTTGCCTCTGAGTATTGACTTCAATTTTCACATTTAAATTTATATTTACATACATGTATATATATACATGTATGTAAATATAAATATAAACTATATATATATATATATATATATATATATATATATATAGTTAAGTTACGAAGAACTTGGTAAACCGAATGGGTAATTCCAAGGCGGATGAAATCCCGAAGCTCAATGTGAATACAGAGCTAATATTTAATGAAAAAACAGACCACTTTAAGGTACCATTACAATAATTTATTTCACCAAAATCCTTTTTGAAGGACTCCGGATCATCAGGTAACATTTCCAACAATGAAATGAAAGGAAAAATGGGATTAGAAATTGATGGGTAGTGTAATTTTTGTAATTTAACAGGGAGGGTGATAGTTGTAGTTAACGAGACAAGATAGAGTATAGGGAGGGGTTAATTTCATATTTCTCTTAAGCATGTTTTATATTGGGGTAGGAGGAGTGACCTAATCATGACCTATTTAGATGGTTAACTTAACGAAAATGATATATAGGAATGGGAGGGTAGTGGGGGAAAAGAAAAGGAAAAATGGAAAGGAGATAGACAACAGTAATACAGATATATCTAAAAGAGTGTTACGGCAAAGAGAGAGGGGGAGAGGGAAGTGAATCGAAAGGCTGTAATTTTGTTTTAACAAAATTATGTAAAAGATAGATTTCAATGCTTGATAGAAATTTAGATGTCTAAAAAATGATGAATGTTATCAATTTAAATATTTAGTTTTTTAAGTAAATAGTTTAGGGACTTAATATAAGTTAACTACTATTTTTATTAGCACATTTATCGAGAACATATTAAAGAAATATTTAAAATTATAATAGTTTATTTACCCGACCAATTGTACTTTCATAATATTGTAAAAAAATTTTGGTAACAATAACATCTATATTAGTTTTACTTTAAATCTAATTTATGAATGTAATATATATATATAATGTATTATGTACAATTATAAAAGTGATTAAAGGAGAAAAAAATATTTTACTCTGAAAAGGACATCAGGCAATTTAAGAAATTAATTTTTCTTATAAAATTTTCAAAGAAATGTGGTTACAGAAGAAAAGATTTTCCAGAGAAATTCTAATTGTATGTAGTCATGATTTATTTATCTTTTGAACTTATCAAACATATATGTACATGACACAGTCCATCCTGTAAATAAATGACCTTGGGTCATTACCTTTACTCTTCTCATTTCTTTTACTTGGTCTGATAACATAAATCCAACCAAACAGGATTTGCAACTGACAAGGCTAAAACTGCATTTCCTCTGCTTCTAAGAGAGAAATGCTCAGAAGGTAAAAGCAAGAATCTGGCCTTATGAAAACCAAATATACAAAAGGTGGGTAGATGTTTGTAAATGTCAGCAGTTGGCATAATGCCAAGATAGTACTTCCTGTTGGATTTGTTTCCAATCTTAAGCCATTTACACAATATTCACTCTGTAACTATGACTTTATTTATAAGTTGCATCCTCATTTTGTATGCAAAGTTTTATGACTACTTTTGAAAGTAAAGAGAGATATAGAAAATGGAATTAATGAACAAAATCAGAAATCTTATTGCAATTGTCACTTTTTATATGAATGGTCTTGAGAATCCATGTTTTGCATAGTATTTCTTTACCAGCTATCTTTACCATGGTCAAAGTGAGGAATGACTTAATGAATGAACAATTTATGCCTCACTATATTTTATTCTGGCAGTTGCAGCAAATATGAATACTGTATCCATCATCAATTATGAGAGGAAGGCAAATCTATTTTTATTTTCTTAATACCTTAATTATAATTATGTTTCAGTTTTTAAAATCATGGTTTTCAGTCAGTAAGGTGAACAAAGCTTTCTTTCATTGATATCATTGCTGTATTAAAGTTAAAATCAATATAGTATGCTATGTTATTCTTGTTAGTATTCAGTATATATCATATCAAAATATATCAAATTCTCTCTCTTCTTAATATCATTTTTGCAATGACTTCTCAGATGCTATAATATTCCTTGCAATAATTGACCATATGTTGATTTATATAGACTAATAAAATTTCAGTTTATAAAAAAGTTCTTAAATATTCTACATAGTTTTAGAAATTTAAAATATAGCAACAGAATAAATATTCTAATGTTAGAATATAAAATAACTCTCTCAACTTTTATAATTATCAGTTTCACTTACACTAAAACATTTTTAATGTCAACAAAAAGCTTTCTCATGAGAAGCTGAGAGGCATCTGCTCTATGATTTCAAACTGGGTCTGAATCAAGCAGGCATTTGCAGAAGGAAACCGTTGTCCGTTATAACAGCTTTTATGAATGCTTCACTAAGTTCTATCCCTGTGAATTCATGATATTGAACAAATGGACAATCATTAGAACTGAATCAAGTCTAATTAGACTGGGTTGTAGAAATCAACCCACAGTTGACCAGATGCGAAATGTGTTTAACTACATTCACTCTCCTTCATCAGTCATTTAGATGCAATTGACAAAGTTACTAACATTAGAAATTAAGTGTTGCCTCATCATTTGCAAGTACACATATCTTTGATTTCTCTGAACTGAATGAATGTATATCTGGACACTATCTTCACAAGTTACATGTGTGTGTCAAAGTGACATACATATTAAGTTTGACTAACAAGAATGTTATTGCTTTAGTTATGTCATATCATGAGTTTAATAAGAAAACGTAATGTTTTTCATTGTTGGTGGAATATTTAAGCTATGGTTTACTGGGAACAGCTTAAACTGAATAATGCTAAAGTGTATTGCATACAATTGCAAAGTGGAGTTATTTGTAACTGTATAAAAAATATACATATCTACACAAAATCCACTTGTTGCATGATGATATCTGACTACATATTGCACTCATGAAAAACTTGCAATTGCTTAGGTAAGTTCTGACACATGACTTCATATTCTCTAGATATATATATATATATATATATATATATATTAATTATCTGCAAGATTTCTTGAATGGCTTCCAAAATGATAAAAATATCAAAACAGCATTGCAAAATAGCTTTGCTCTGAAATAAAAATTGTTTTATTTCAATGGAAGCTCTTAATTGAAGCTCTTAGTTAAGAGGAAAGATAAAAAAATATCAATAGTGATTATATTAAATAGGTTTTCTATGTTTTTCTTTTAAAATTTGTTATTGACTGCACAGAATATTAGTAAACCTTCTTAGTAACCTTGGAATATAAACATGCATTTTGAGCCACATTATTTGTTAGGTTCTTGCTCTTACGAAATGTAATGTGATGAATGATCTAATATTTTCCATTCTTGTGATTCAAAGTTGATTTTGAGATTATTTAACCTACATACAGTCTTATCTATGACCTTTATAAACATATATAAGAATATAAATGTGTTTGTTTATCACTAAGAAGAGCTACTTAGTCACATTTAACAAGACACACACATATAGTGAGAAAAGAGAGAAGAGCAAAAATATAAAAAATAATACTTAAAATGAACAACAAAATCATTGAAGTTTCTTTCTTTCTGAGTATCACTTTAAGAGATATAAAAGCATAATTATTATGTCTAAAAATCATCTGAGATTATCTCATTTGTTCAAGAGAAAGGTCAGTTAGTACAGAACATTGATTAATTAATCAGCATCCTAAACTCTGAATCTCACCATGGGAATATTTTTTTCAATTTCTGCTATCTTTGTCTGAAAGCAAACTTTTCTTCAGTAGGCCATTTCCAAGAATGCTATATTTTCTGTGAACAGAGATAATTAGCT
Source organism: Acanthosepion pharaonis (assembly GCA_903632075.3). Lineage (NCBI taxonomy): Eukaryota > Metazoa > Mollusca > Cephalopoda > Sepiida > Sepiidae > Acanthosepion > Acanthosepion pharaonis. The sequence continues at coordinate 2,928,260 of CAHIKZ030001779.1, read as the reverse complement.
AGAATTAATAACCTATGTTTCTTTACATGCTGAATCCAGCTACATTTTTTAAGTCACAGAATTTTAAAAGATGTTTGTGCAAATAAATTATTTGGTAAAAAGTTTAGAATTCTCTGACTCAAGTTCAGCACTAAAAAGATGAAATTAAAACAATTTAAAGCAGACCATATATTTCTCATTTTATTCTGACATTTCTGAGATCAATCTGGAAAGGATTCATTTATTTAATATGAATCAAAAATAGCCTACCTTAGACAATGGTGCCTTAGTCATCTTCAAAGTCCACTCCCTTTAGACCTCACACATCTACTCTAATCTATTCCTATTTCAGGTTCACAATCAGTTGCCTCATCACATTCTCCTTAATCTCACTTTTTTCAGTGGCAGTTTTAGAAAGTTCAGTTGTTGTGAGTCAAATATAGACTGTACAGAAACTAACTCTTCTAAATGATGTAGTGTTTTGCCAAAACCTCTTGCACAAAACATTACTATAAATACAATGGTCACAGAGTACACAAGCTCACACAGTAATATCCCAAAGACTCAGCAAACTTGAAACTTGTCAAAAACAGGGTGTCGAAAGGACAGTTTTTCTATTAAAATGGCTATTATTTTAACTACCTTCACTCCTCGACAATGTTTATTGTTCTAAAAAGCAATGATTAGAGTTGTAATAAAACCTAAACATAGAATTAAAGTGAATTTATATATTTTCTATTTCTTGAGAATTTACATAAAAAATTATAAACACTATTTATTAGATTGTTTATTTACAAAAAAATTACATTTACAATATTGAAAAGAATAATAGAATTAAAACTAATGCAAATGCAATATTTATCATTTACCAATTATAAGGATATAAATATGAAAAAAATATTTATAAATTTATACACATTTACTGAATTATTAAATTATTAAAATATGTGAATAAGGAAATTCTTATTATTTACCATTTTATAAAATTCACATCATTGGACAATTAGCCCATATTTTGCCTATCATTCCAATAAACAATATAATAAATAATGTTGAAGAATAAAAGATATAAATTAACTTTCATATGTTTAGGCTTTATAACAATTCTAATCATTGCTTTTAAAGCAATAAACATTACCGAGGAGTAAAGGTAGTTAAAATAAGTGTGGTGTCAATAGGAAAAATTTCTTTTGATACATTTCTTTACATGCACAAAGGTCCAAGTTTACCAAATAATCCCCTCTGAAATGTGTCTGTCCCTACATGTATAATGATGTTTCAAGTGATTGGTTAGAAAATTATTTCAAGCTGCTAAACTGATTTATAAGATGTAAAAAAATAGTTGGATGCTTTCCAGACAGATAGATAGACTTACTTTTTGTTAAATAATTGCAGTGATCTTTCGTATTGTAGATAATTATAGTTCATATCAATGTCTGAACTTTGTATTTCATTATGATACATAAACACATAACTAAGAGATATACAATAGATATTTTTACACGTTTTTCATCAGTAGCTCCAAATAATTTCTTTATTTGTATTTGTTGATGAAAGTCTCATTTCACACATTTGACAAAATTATCTTTGTTTTAGACAATTTTAAATGACAATTCTGTATGTTTATGTGTGAACAAATACAGTACACCAACAGACTCAGACTTGTATATGCATGTATATAGAATGCCATGAAAAGCAATTCAGACGATTATATGTCAATGTTACAGGTTTGATCTTATGTATGAAAACCTAAGTTGCCTCCATTTTGGAGGAAACTTAGCTTGAGTCAGTGATCTTGCAGTAGATCATGTCTTGATTGACAAAGAAATATGACTGGGATGAACAATTTTAGTTCGCTGTCATTGTTTGTCCATCTTGATTGCCAGATGTAGTTTGTTTTCATTTTTCAGATGAAGTACCAATGGCTTGTTTAGCAAGAGGCCTTCAGTGGTATGATAGTGTGTTATGTGACATGAGTCTCCCCAAGGTTGGTTTCCTTATTGTGCTTAGGTGATATAGAAGGTGGGATGTGTTACTCTGGACCATGTTGAAGAACTGTATCATTAGCTTGTCTTTTCTTTGATCCTTCAGTATTCTACAGATTGAAAGAAGCAGGTATGTTGGAGTAGACAATTGAACCACTCATCTATCTCAGGCACATATTACTCTAAAGTTTCAAGGATGTTGTTAATATAAATCAATTTCCCATTTTGAATTTTGTGGATAATATAAAACGGTTATCATTAAATTTTGTATAATTTTAGATATGTTTTATCATAAGCTAATTCAAATATGCATCACTGTTCATCATTCCAATATCTCTCATTTTAATTTATAACTTTTAATTATGGTTTTTCTAATAATATTTTGTTACTCAAAATCAGTTGTCAGAATAGAATTTCAATATTTTATCTCTATGCTTTTTTTTAATAGATGAATCTGCAATGTTATCAGTCCTGACTTGGCATCTTGGCTTCAAACATTTTCCCACCACCCTAATGTAGCTTCCTTGTACCTTTTCTATAAATAATTTCATGGTAATTGTTCTGATGAGATTTCCTCTTTGATACTTCATGAATTTAGGTGCAGTACTAGATTGGCAACTAGGCCTTATCATTTTACTGTTGAAATTGCTAGATGTAACACTATGCTTTATACTAATAGTTTATTTCATACTTCTCACTTGTGGAACTTTTCCTGGCTTCCTGATTTTCTCTCAATCATGATTTTCAAAACTTTAAATGCAATGTCAATGATCATCTACTGTCTGCTTGTATCCTGTTTTTTTTTTTTATTGTACTCTCTCCTCAGTAACGTTGTCTCACTTTTCTTCACTTTCAGTAACCCCTTGGATTTTATAGGCTTTATTGTCTTGCTTGGGGTGAAATGATTTAAAAAAATACTGAGTGCAATCATTAAGCAATACTCAAAGAAGATTGTTATCTGACAAAGAAATGCACTTCAAATCTTAAATAGAGACTTTATCACTGATAACAGATAAAGCAAAAATGTTTCAAAGGTGGAATGAATATGTAAAAGAACATTTTCATGATGTGAGAGATAAACCTACATTGGAAAATATGGATGGGTCAGAAATACTAAAAGATGAAGTAAGATCAGCTCTGGAGAAGATGAAGAGAAACAAAGCAACAGAGCCAAATGGGATTACAACAGAAATGCTCTCAGTCTTAGAAGATTTTGGTATCAACATGTTCACAGAAGTAATAAATAAAATATGCAACTGTGGCAACATACTGGAGGACCTCACTAAATCTATCTTTGTAATATTACCTAAGAGATCAGGTGCAAATGAATGTGGGCTGCATAGGACAATCAGTTTAATGAGCCACATGCTGAAAATAATGATTTAAATCCTTATGAATACAGCTTGAAGAAGAATTAGACTGAAAATAGGAAAAAACAGGGCAGCTTTGTTAAAGATACTGGAAGAAGAAATGCAATAGAATAGACTAGAATGATATCAGAGAGAGCAATACAAATGGATAAGATGTTTACTTATCCTGTATAGATTATGCAAAAACATTTGACAAGGTATGGTACAAGTATCTAATTGAGCAGCTATGAAAACTAGATATATTTAGAAATGATGTTAGAATAATCCAGAAGTTATACTAGGAGAAAACTGCCTGCATATGGAGAGAAAATGAATTGAGTAGATACACAAAAATAGAAACGAGTGTAAGACAAAGATGTATCTTCTTTCCAGATTTAATCAAACTCTAGAACAATGCTATCTTAATGGATTATGCCAGGATTTATTATCAGTGGGCACAATCTTAAATACATAAGATATACAAATGAAACTGTTCTGATGGCTGACAGAGAAAGAGACCTACAGGACCTCCCAGATAGTGTAATAGAAGAAAGTGAGGAAAAGGGTCTAACCATCAACTGCAAGAAAACAGAAACTATGGTCATCAGCAAGAGAAAAAGACCAAGATGCAAGTTACAAATTGGAGATATCGACATCAAGCAAGTGAAATATCTTGGAAATGTTTTAACAGAGGATGGAAAATGTGACACCAAAATCCGAACATGCATTGGACTAGTGAAAGAAGCATTTCAAAATCTATGCAGAGAAATTAAAAGATTTCGTTAGAAAAAAGACAAGAATTCTGGATTGTTATGCAATATCTATACTCTTATGTAGCCGTGAATGTGAGATAATCTCTCCGCAAATGAGGAGAAGACTAGAAGTACATAAATATGCTTCTACAGAAGAGAGTATGCTAAAATTCGAGTAAGCAACAAGGAAGTCTTAAAGAAAAAGACAACAGAAAGAACACTGAAATTCCTTGGACACATAATGAGGAAGGAGAGCTTGGAAAACTCAACCGTCACAAGGCATGCTGAGGGCAATTGAGACACGAGATAGCAACATGCCACATCTGATGAGCTTGTGTGAATGGACGGCGGTGGGAGCCTTAGTAAAGGGAGAAATGGATGGTGGAACGGGCAAGGGGACGTTCAGCTTGACAAAAGGAGAAGCACTACTAAGGGACATAAGGGATAGAAAATTGTGGAGAGCTCTGATCGCTTATGATCTGAAGGGACGTGGTACATCGAAGAAGGTGAAATTTTGACAATTTAAGAGTAATATATGGTCATCTGATAAGCTTGCCTGTGCTAGAAAAGATGGCAAATTATCACTTAGCAGAATATTAACATTGTATCTATATTATAGATTGTCATCAAATGTCACTCGTCCCCTTATTTGCAAGATTGACATCAAATATCATTTGTCACTTTATTTGCAAGATTGTCATCAAATGTCATTCACACTCTTAGTTTCAAGTTCTACAAATTGAGTGCTTAACTCAATCTGTAGGAATTACAGTGTGAAGATAACTTTAATTTTAGGCTTTAAGGCATATATCTGAATTTAACATTGTCTAACTCATACAACATCAAAAAGATACTGAGAAAGAAAACATTCAAAAATTGAATAATTGATATCAAAGCAAAAAATAGAGACTAAAAATAATAAAGCATGAATTCTAAATTAGTTTTTTTTTGTGTGCGATCAATGAAATATCTTCCACATTCGTCTTCAACTCTTTTTTCTTCTCTCGTCTCGCTTTCTTCCAGAACACAAAGATTCGTTTTGGGAGAGTCATGTAAATATCAGCTTGCGGTTTGTTATTTTTCAAAGTACGTGATAAACACCCAACAAAACATCACGGTCAGGTTGACTTGTATTGATGAGGATGATGAGACGGTGAGCTGAATGTCATAAACGTGTTATTTACATTTCATTTCTTCAAATTAACTCTCTCCTGATTTGAGGAGAAAAAATTAAGTGATTATTCTCTGAATAAAAAAAGGAAATTCAACAACAGATTGATAGATGAGGGAGTAGAAAATGCGTAGGTGTGTGCATTTAAGGGTAATTCAATAAAATAGATTTCTTTCCTATGTACACAAATGGCTTGATATAAAGGTATCTGTATGTATGAGTGCTAAAAAATGCAAAGCCTTAATATCTCTGATATGAAGAGGAAGCACTGAAAGGTTTTCAAGAAGCCCTTAAAAAACTGATCTTTGGTCATTTAGCCAGGTTTTAAGAAATGGTTTGAGCTAATCAGTTTCAGCACTCACTTCATAGACTCTCCCATCGTTTTCGATAAATGAAGATACAGCAATTCATTTATTTGAACCGAACAGTCAGACTTGTGCATACGCTGGTGAAGAATTGTGCATAAGCTGATTGTCCTATGGAACTTACATTCATTTGGACCTGCTACGAAGATGGATTTACTGAGGTATTCCGGTATGTCGCCACTGACGTATATTTCGTTTATTGCGGTGTTCTTGTTAACGCCGAAAGCATCTAAGACTGGGAGCGTTTCTATTACGATTCTACCTGGTCCCGCTGCTTTGTTCCGATTCATTTTGTTCAGAGCAGATCTTTTTTTCTGACTTTAATATTCCTGGCCTTTCTATATTTTTGAGAGTTGTAGATTTCTCTCTCTCTTTAAGTAAAAGTTATCTGATGTATTCGCTCCATCATTGGCGCATTTCTTTCTTTTTCTATTATCAATTATCCTTCCTTTGATTTTATACAGTGTGTTCACTGGTACACCTGTTAATTATTTTATTCTGTTGTGCATACTTGCTTTATAGGTGTTACTCATCCTTTCTATTTCTGCACACTTTTCGTTGAGTTATTCCTCTTTAGCCTGCCTACATTTGTTTAATTTCCGTGTTTTGTTTTTGGTAATATTTTCCATTCCTTGGCATTGTATGTTGTCACTTTTTTATTATCTCTAGAATTTCCTCTGCCATTCCTTCATTCATTACTGTTTCGTTTTCTCTGGAATTAATTCATACGCCGACCCCCACTTGTGCTTCTCTTAACATGTCCTATTTTGAATCTTTATTCATATATATATATATATATATATATATATATATATATATATATATATATATATATATATGTGTGTGTGTGTGTGTGTGTGTGTGTGTGTATATATATATATATATATATCCACAAAGTCATTGCGGTCTGAGACTTTAAAAACATAACATTCATGAAAGTATTAATATTATTAAAAGAACTTTAATTTGCAAGAAAAATTTACTTGTCTCCTTTTCTAAGATTTTCGTAATGACTTTCTGAAACTGTCTAAAGTTTTTGTGGACAACATACACATATATGTGTGTGTGTGTGCGTGTATGTAGTATAACATTATTAATTAATACAAAATAGTTAAAAATAACTATTAATAAAATGTGTAGATATTATAAATAAATATTATAATAGTCTAGTTTTGTAGCGGACCCCCTGAGGGGGCGATATGAAACCGCGGCCGGAACTTAAGGTGATGAGGTCACAAGAGGCCCACTAACATTTTTCGTATCGAAGACGTTAAATCTGACAAGGTGAAACAAAATGGACAACAGAACGAGGATATGTATGATTAATGCTAAGTTTATTTTATAAAGAAGAAAGTGGGGTATATTGGTTTGGTAATCGTGGTAATGGTGGTCGGACTGGTGGTATCGTCGGTTGGAGTCGAGGTGCAGACGTTCCGGTCGTGTCAACGGTTGGAGTCGAGGTGCAGACGTTCCAGTCGTTTCGACGTTTGGAGTCGAGGTGCAGACGTTCCGGTCGTTTCGACGGTTGGAGTCGAGGTGCAGACGTTCCGGTAGTTTCGACGGTTGGACGTTGCAGTGCAGGCATTGCTGGTCGAGGTCGGTGTCGAAACCTCTCGTAGTAATTACAACAGATAGTATACGGGGAAGGTTGGTTGGTCATCGCAGGTGATCGCTGCTGGTCGTCGCAGGTGATCGCTGCTGGTCGTCACAGATGGTCGCTGCTGGTCGGCTGGTCTGGTTTCCAACTGGACTTGCTGGGAAGGAAAGGGGAGCTGGCGTTGCGATGTTGTTGGGCATATCGAATATCCGGTGCTGGCGTTGCGTATCTGCTGGTCAAGTCCGGTATCGAAACCTCCCGTAATAATTACAAACGTAGTGTACGGGAAAGGTTATGGACGACGTGCGGACAGCCAGTAGGGACGGAATGCCGAGAGTCTAACCTGGGCAAGGAGCCAGAAGTAAACAGGCGAAATAAATAAATAAAGAAAGTTAGATCCAACTCGCGTCTAATTGGCAGACAAAAAAATGGGAGCGTAAATTAATACGCAGCCCTGGTCGACGTCCTGGCCACGAAGGCCAGGAGCCTACGTACCGACCGTTCAGGCGCCGAGCAGGAATTCGGCGAGAAGTCGCTGTGTTATGCTAAGGGAGACTAACAACAAAAACGGTCTCGCTAAAATGCTATAAAATCTCTCTAAAAAAATGAGTTGAGATTTGCTATGCAAAAACTAAGGTCTAAAAATGCTTAGAGGTATATTACGACTGGGTTCGTAATACCAAAAAACTAAAAGGTAATTAGCTCATCTCTAAAACGAAATTACCAGCGTGTAGGGAACACGATCGAAACGTCAATGTTGAAATGCCCTGTTCTCTTCCGCTTTAGGGGGACGGCCAAAGGTGGCCGCGACAGTTTTGTCTTATACACTTATTTTTTTTAGAAAAGTGAATTTAAAAAAAAGAAATTTTCACATTTGGCTGTAAAAATTTATATTTCTTAGAATTTGCTCTGAAAGAATCGACAGAAATATTTCGGTCAAAGTGGATTGTTTCAAATTCATTTTTTAAATTAAAAAAATATATATTCTTTCTATTTATTGTCTATTCAAAATCGTGACGACTGACAACGTACTGCGCGTAAGCGTCTTATTTAATTTTTCTTCTGTTCGTGTACAAAGTGTGTAAAAAAAATATGTTCAAAGTTCTGCATATCGGGCGCTTTCAGCTATTCTTTTATCTTTTATCAAAGGCGATTTTAGTTTTTATTTTTAGCTGAATGTGTGGATACATTTTTACATGTATCTGAATTTAAGGAATGTTTCTTTTTCCAAACACGGTCAGCACATTCTGGCTTTTCGTTTTCTATTACTAGTGCTTCCATTATTTTTAATCTTTTTTTTACGTGGATGAGGCTATTATTATACTTGCATTTTCTACTAGTATGTGGCGGATGGAGTTTGGTAGGTTTCCGCGTGTGTTTAAATGAGTCTTAAATCAGCCATGGTCAACAAATCCTTTTGGTTGGACAGTTTTTATCACTTTGTGTCCAGAAAAGAAAACATTTGTACGAATACAAGAAAAATTAAATAAAAATCTTAACCGCAGTTCCTTTTTCAGTCGTCTCTAACGAAACTTATATATATATATATATATATATATATATATGTGTGTGTGTGTGTGTGTGTGTGTGTGTGTGTGTGTGTGTGCGATGTTACATTGACAATGTAATGATGGGTAAAACATGTAAGATAATTATACCTTTATATAATAAAATTCACAGTCTCCTAGTTGACTTTTAAGTTTTCAAATTCATGTTAAGGATTCGTAGACGGAACGACTGGTATTCATGGGAATATTGAGAATTGCGTGGCGTGGATATCAGTGAAGAATTAACTACTGGTTGTTGTCCGAACAAATGATAATTTATATCTTCCGAATGGATCGCACGGAGGATTCTTTTTGAATTTCTGCACGCACACTGACAGGTTGGAAATTATTAGTTGTGAATAATACGCGAGGCGCTCTTTACTAACGTCCGAGCACCGATTTTTCTCGTACGCAAATATTTCGTCACTTTGACGGTTTACTTATTAAAGTAAGCTAGGTTTGATCCGCTTTTTGTACAGATTCTATTTAAATACTGGCGTGTTTCATTCGAACGTGACTTAACAAATGCCAAGATGTAATAAATTGATGCTTTCTTTGTACACAATACATAAAAAAGTGAAAATATAAAAAAAAAATTCGCAAAGTATAAATATTTGTCCAAAATACGCGAAATAATTTCGAAACATGAAAACTTTTTTTCAAAAAGCTGAATATCAAAATTTGAATAAAATGAAGAAATGAAAAACTACGTTCACAGTGTACAAATTAAAAAAAAAAAAGAGTACTATTTACGCAAATTACATAATTAAAGAAAGAAAAAATACAAAAGAGAATAGTTCTCGAAGTTTGAAATAGATTTCTTGTATTTTTGGAGTTGAAAAGATTTTAAAATTATATAAAAGTTGCAAAAATCGCTTTCCTTGTGTGGGTTGATCAATAAGAAAGACTTGTTGAACCATTTATATCGTTGATTCCCAGAAATATCTTCTGGGAAATAGAAGAAAGTTTTTGTTGTTTTTGTTGAAACTATGCTTCTTTTGAATGTATCTAAGGAGTTGACACTGACAATGTTAAAAAGTAAAGATAAATTAGCGAAAAACTGTGGTCGCCCTCGGGTTTTATATATTTTATGAATAGACACGCTTTAAGAATCATTTCATCACTTGTAGTTTCTGTTTGAATTTCTGGGATGATGAATTGTCATTATTTACAGTACACGCGGTCTATTGTCGTTTAACAAAGTCATTCGTTAAGATGGTTAACTTCTTTTTGATCCGAAGCATCCTGTACCGTTATAGGTTTCTTTTTCATGAAGGTTTACAAGCATTTGCGCGAATTTCTACGGAAGTTATTTTTGTAGGCCTGCGAAGAATTTTAACTAATTAGGTTGTATATATATCTGAAGCATTGTAACTATTTAGATTTTTCGTGAATGTGACAGTAAAGATGATGACGACAGTCCGAACAATATTGTAAATAGTGTAATAATCAGTTTGAGGTCTACAAAATTAAAGTTGAGATTTTAAGATTGTCTAATTTCAACTTCGTTTACATCGACGTTTATTTTCCAAAAAAAGGAAATGGTGAATACAAACTTTTTCGTCGTTAGTTTTGGGGTTTTGGTAAATATTTGGCGTCCATTTTGTTCCAGGTTTTGTTCTAAAAGTGAATCACCAGCGTGATTCACTTTTATCAGGATATAGAACTAGGAGAGCATTTAAATGTTCTATTTAAGAAAAAAGGTCTTTCGAATAGAATACTTTTATTTTTTAAGCACGATTTTTTTACTTTTGAAAATTTGATATAATACTTTTTGTCTGAAATTATATTTCTAATTTTTTCACTCATTTTGTTTGCGTTTCTTAATAAATTATAGTTTCCATGTGTACAAAGTAGTAATATGGAACGTAAGTTTTCAAGTATTTAGGCTAGTATACTGTTTTTGCATTATTTATTCGTATTGTCACATTACTTATTCATTATCCTCGAATTTTCATTATTGTCTATGTTGGAGAGTTTGTACTTTGGAAATAGTAAAGTGAGTGGTACCCTTGGGTTGTGACTGTTCTCTGTAAAATTAAGTCAGCTGGTGTGTGTTGCTGTTATTGTCATATAGGATGTTCAATAGCTACTGTATATATTTATGTTTTTACATTTATGGTAAAGACCTTTATAGTGCAAGTCATCAAGGTGACACTGTCTTTTCGCACGAAAACATACTAGATAGTGTGTAAGTCTTTTGGTTGGTACAGTTTTTTTCATATTTTACTTTATGAACTGAAATTTTTTCTTTGATTTGTTGTACTTTGCGATGTTGGAAGTCTTCGCTTGTCACCTTTGTTATGTCAAACGAAAGCTCATTATCACTTCCAGAAAAGCTCGTTATATTCGAGAATTCGGAGACGCCGATACTGGTAGTAACGCCTTTCAATAATATTCGTACTACTAGTGGTTTAAGTAAACAGCTACTGAAAGTAGTTACGGAAAGCCTCACGAATGACCACGTCTGTAGTCACAGTCCACTTATCCGGCAATGTGATGCTCGCGATATGCCGACTAGATGCCCTACAAGCTTCCTCTGCACGCAATGAAACGGCCATGTTCGTAGCTTCTCAAGACAGTCTTTTTAACCTAGCCCTAACTACTAGAACTTGATCCTTCTTGATAAGCTAAGGCTTCGTCCCTACTATCACGAGGTTTGATTGCCCGATCTACTTTTGCCTCACGAGACTTTTGCGCTGCTAACCCTACTAAATTGAGCCGGCGACTAAAATCAGCAGCAAAAGGCCTAAGTCTAGATTTCATAGAATCCCACTACTTATTCCCAACCACAGACCCGACAATTTCCGCCGTAGCATTCGTAGAAGCTGGTCCCGGAAATCTTGCTCGCCAAATAATGAGGAATTCAATTTCCAGTAGCCAGCCATCTTAATCTCTGGCTTATCTAAGTTTACCCGAACCCGGACAAACCTATGATCCGAGTAAACTATAAAATGGAAACTTGGACATTCTCTACGAGCCTTACGTTGACTCTCTTAACTAGAATTCGGTCGATATAGCTTGCGGTCACCTCCGAATCCGAGCTGCCGCTCCTAGTCCAAGTCCATACTACCTCCCGGGGGTGCTCATTTCGATACTTATCGACGAGATCACACCCGTCGATAACATCCCACAACGGCTTAACATCCGGGTTGTTAGTACCCGATTTTTGCCTATACGATCTATATCGGGATCAAGGACGGCATTCCAATCACCCACTAGAACTACCGAACGAGATGTTATCAAAAACGGCGCGATCTGCCGAAACAAATCAGACTGCTACGCATTGTCATTGGGCGCATAAACCTTAATGAGACGAAAAGCCTTATCCTTTATGGTAACATCCAGCACGCAAAGCCTGCCCGCCGGATCCTCGAAGACAAAAGCACACGTTGCATCCAGAGACTTGCTCACCAGTCAGGAACTACCACTCGAGCGTCCATCAAAACATGCTGAATAGAGCACGAACCTCTTAGACAGAATGTCCTCACTGTCGCGAGATAAAAAATGGGTCTCCTGCCCACAACAAACATCCCCCCGAGGCGCTGAATATCGCGATCGAGCGTCGCCATAGGAGACTTTGACCTCAGGCCCCGGTCATTCAAATTTGCTAACCAGAGAGCCAGAATGAAAGCCTATCAGCGTTGCTCTCTTGTATTGAACATGGCTGGGTAAAGGACTGATCTGAGAATTGATGGGACCATCGTGAGACAGGCCACCGACGTCCAACGGGAAAGTTAACTTAATAGCTCTATACAAGGAGTGGTGAACAAAAAGCGGGAACCTCCCTGCACAAAATTGTTGTAACTTATTAAGGGTTTCGTTGTCGAAACACGCCATGGGTGGAAACATGGAGAAAAGTTGGTTTGCCTCTGCTAACATGGACCAAATCTGCTCTCCGGCCTCACCGGCACGGGTCACAGAAAAGACCCTCTTCGCCTTTGGGAAGTTCATTGGGTATTGAACATCTAAATCTCCAATCTTCCTGAAATTTAGAAGAGTCTTTAGATTATGTAATTTTTTAGAGTGAAGAAGAGCCTTGTTTTCCAACTGATTGGAGACCCGGCACACGTTGTTGTATGTTGTATATGGGTTTTGGTTTCTTTATTTGAGAATTTTTCGCAGTATCAGAAGACGGACTCCGTTGTATTTTAGATAGCTCTGATTTTGGAGGAGTGCAGGCGGGAGTTTTGACTGGGGAAGGCTTTGGGGTAATGGGAGTATTGGTAGCGGTGGGACGGTCTTTTGAAGCAGCCTTTTTTAGGGTTGTAAATTTGGAGGGCGTGGGAGATGGGGATCTCACGACAGGAGGAGGAGCCATAATGTGTTTCTTGGAAGAAGGGAAAAAGACTGTGTCGAAGAGATAGGACAAGATTTTTTGGTAACCGTTTTTCCTTTAGAGATTCCTTATGTTTTTGTAGTTTTTCTGCCTTCACAAAAGAAAGCTCATAATGTAGTTTTTGTTGTCGCAGTTTATCTGCATAGCGGGTCGGGGAGTTGCCTTTTGAGCTGGTAGAGGGAATGGGACTGTATGTGTCACTAACCTTGGGGGCTTCATTGGAACGAAGACCCGCTGCCTGGAGCTTCCCTCTAGCCTTACCAACAATCTGCCATTTCCCTTTTCCCTTCTCCTCAACCACACAAGCGGCAGGCAAAGGTTTTTCGGGGAATGGGGGCCGAGAGACGAACCTAACCGGGGCTTTTACCATACCAGTCCTGGCTGCTGGCATGCCAATTACAGGTGAAACAGAAACAACAGACTCGGCCAGAGGGGAATTTGGATCAGCGGGGCCAGAACTCCAGATGCCATCTTCTCTCGGCAGGAAGAGGAGAGGTAACCAGTCTCTCCAGATTTCCAGCAAGTTGGTCTTCTGTCTGTAACTATGATAGGCATTTTCTGGCCCTCAACATCCAGGCAGTTGGGGATGGAGACGAAGGCCTTGCGATCAACCATTATTTCAAAGCTCCATCCCCCGGTCAGATCATCGGAGTATCTGTCCGAATTGGCATAGATAAGCGGTCAAGTGTTCCCGACAATCAGAGGATGAACGTCGTATACTGCTCCCTTAGTCCTACGCCTGCCTTGATACTTGGTCATCAGAATCAGATCTTTAGTGATTACGTCACGAGTGCTGATTACATGAAAAAACCTTTTCCTTTGATTACTCTCTGCGGTTTAAACCCCAGGGACGTAAGTGATTTGATGATGGTATCTTTCGTAGAGCGGCAAATTTTGCGTGAACGCTTGTTGATCACAAAGACTGACACAAATCGTTTCTCAATCTTCTGCAGTTACTCGGGATTTGACAAGAGTCCATCTTTGGTAACAAGATGAGCGTAGCTCTTGGCTTTCTCCAGGAACTCCGTTATGTTGATCTTACATTTCGGAGGGTACGTCCAGCAAGAGGGCTTTTCCCCCGACTGCTGAGTTGTCATCTTTGTTGTTGTCAGTATTAAACTTGGGAGAACTTGGTCTTGTTTCCGCCATCATATTCTCCATCACTTTTTCTTCTGTGCTTAAACTTTGGCCTTTTTCGGCTTCCATACTTTCTTCTAAGTTTTGGCCATTATCGGCCAACACATTTAAAACTTGGTCATTTCCGACCATATTATTAGCAGGTAAATTTTGGCTGCTTCCGGCCCCCATATTAGCTACGGACTCAGAATCAGTTGTGTTGGATTGCTTATCAGGGGGATCATTTTTCTTTTTTTTTGTCCCAAATAAATTTTTCCGTGCCGTCTTTTTGGCATCCATTCTGTATATATATATATATATATATATATATATATATATATATATGTAAAGTGAAGGGGAAGGGCGTTTTGGAAAGAAGAAAAAGTAATATACAATAGAAAGGACGAAATAGACAGCCTAAAACAATAATCTCAAATATAAAACGAGACAACCAGACAAAAATACACAAAACAATACTACGTGTAAAATAAAACGAGAAAAAGTGAAAAATTAAAACTAAACAATAAAGACAAAGATAAAAACAAGTAGCAATCACAAATAGCTATTAAAACGGAAAAAAAAGTTACAAGTGCAAAACAAAATATTAATACAATAATACAGGCGAAAAAGAACGTTTAACAATAATAAAAATCGATAAGCTTAAAAAAATACGAAATAACCAATTAAGAAATTTTCAATATCGCCGCTGTTAAAAACAAGTCTGACCAGAAAACGAACGAAACACAAACAATAACAAAGACAGAACAAACAATTTAAACGTGAAATTTAACACAGAACGATTAACGGTAAAAACAAGGACTTCAAACTAAAAGATATTTAAAAAGAAAAACAAAGAAACAAATTAACACGTAATAAATGGGTCAGAAAATTAACAAAAGAATATAAAACCAAAATAATAATAAAAGAAAAGAAAAAAATGGATAAAGTAAAATGAGGGGGAGTGAAAAAAAAAAGAAAAAAATATCAAAATTTTTGCAAAAAACTGCCAGTAAAATAAAATGTAAGAAATAATAAAAAACAACTTATCGTAACAAAAGAGTTCAAACAGAAAAAAAGGACGTTCACGCAGACAGAAAATTCCACGCGCTGATAGAATTACCGGTCGTAAACGGTCGGTAAAAAACAGGACCACTACTCCAAGAGTGGACAATAATAATATTTATTGTACTAATTGTACAAATAGGGTACAAGGTCAAAATGGGGAATGGGGGAAAAGGATCATCTTATTCTATCTTAACATTAAACTTAGCTAGCCGCAAACACTGACCCAAATATACAAACAATATTCCTTTCACCAAAACTACACATTCTTACCTCATACACACTAATACATCATAAACTCTATGAAGTCCTAACTAGTCCCCATATATATAATTCATTGTCTGTGGGGGGGGATAAAATAACAATTAAAATATTAAAACCCCAATAAGTATTTACACATGTGTACAAAAGTATATACAAGGAACTAAACAACATTTTTGTTAGTAATAAAGCCCCCCCCCCACAAGCCTTAACTGTGGCATAACATCAGTTCACAGGACGAAACAATGCGGGGCTTTAAAAAATATAAAACATCCATATATTCCAAGTACTCACTCAAACACACACGCATTCAAACACAAAAACAGTTACGAAAATCACACCCGAAACGAAAGTCGACCCGCACCCACCAGAGAACTGACATCACTACTGACCTAAAGATGGTAAGGATGGGGAATTAAACCAAAAGAAAAAAAATAAGGACAAAAAAAAAAATGAGCATACATACTCTAGCTAAGTTTACAAAAGAGAAAAAACTAAAACAAAAACGACCTACACTAAACTATTAAGGGGGGGGTGCCAATGTTCAATGCAATATCCTTCTAACCAGCATCAAAATGCCACTCTGTCAGCATCTTTCACTCGGCAGAGACGCGCAAGATTCACCCACCTTTCGCCAAATTCCAATGGATGGAGTCGCTTCCTTTCCGTCCTGAACTTGACTTTAAGCTGATGCTTAAAGAACAGGGTCAGTTGGGAAGAGGTAAACTTATCGGCCCCATGGAATTCCTTCTGTCGCGTCGTTCATATCACAACTCGCATAATCCCCAGTAAGCAAAGGAACACACAGTGCTCAGCCTTAGTCAACGGCGGTACTATGTTGCTACAGACGGAACTGGCCTCGAGGTCAAAGAACTTTCCGCGCAGCATGCAAGCCATGATGTTTTCAACAAACTTCCATAACGGAGCTACGACACTACAATGAAAAAAGGCGTGACCTAGGATCTCCACCTCCCCACTGCACTGAAGGCAATTTGGCGACTTTGCCAAACCCGCCAAACGAAGTCTTTTGGTGACCCAGAGAGCCCCTCGAATCATCAGCCAGGTGACTGATGCCCAGTGTTAGTGAGACATTTCAACCAAGGCCATATGCTGCGAGCCTCCCGCTTCGTCAAACCAAGCTCGCCTAACAAAACATCCTGAACGTTCCCCCTAAAGTAACACCTTACGGGATAACGGCTGGACGTCGGAGTGGTCATTGTTCTCCCGTAAGAGTTGCTTGAGGGCAAGCCGACATTCGTGATAGAAGACGCCCTCGCCTCGAGGTGAACGGCCGGCTTCTTCCTCACACGAGCGCACACTTCTTAAGGATGGAAAATTTCTACGAGCATCCTCCTTCCAGAATTCACAGTTCTCATCCAATTGCATACACATCCGGTCTAGATAAGTAATGCGAAGCTTATGTCGACGAATCTTAACGCAAGGCACCCCTAGAGAGCCATCAGAAGGATGAAGGTAACAGATCTCGCGACTGACCATGGCGGCTCTGTCTCCCCACAAGAAGGCGAACAAGAGCCTTTATAAACGCCAATAAAGTGTCAGACGGGAGTGGAAGCACGGAGAGTCGGTAAAGGAGAATCGGGTAGATGTGCGAGGTAAATACTTCCGTCCTCCCCTTCAAGGACAGATTCATCCGGGAACACAGACGAAACCGGCGGCCGAAAGAACAGCCTCCAGAAACCGATGGTCAATGCTATCGAAAGCCTTGGGCTGATCTAAATTGATCAGCGCGGCATCACTGTCAACTTGCTCGGTGATCAATCGTACCAAATGAAGGTTGTCTTGAATAGTCCTGCCCTTCACAGCAAAATTCTGCTCGGGACCAATCAGACTAGAGAGGACAGCCTGCAAACGGCCGGCTAAGACCTAGGCTAAAATCGTCAATTCTGTGTTTAATATCGTCAAAGGCCGATAATTATCTACCCCATCCCCACCATCTTTGCTCTTGCGAAGCAACATGATTACACTCCTGGCGAAGCGTTGAGGAAAAAACCCCTGCTTTATCCAGTAGTTGAATATCAGTGCCAGCAAGGGGACAAAGACGGGCGACTGCCTCAACTACATTTCGTAAGGCTCTACTAGAGCTTGAACATAGCCGAGATGAGGACACCAATGACCTCTCTCATAGAACCTATTCCCATTTCACTCTTGATGGTACCATTGGGAGACAGGTAACCGATGTCCAAATGAAAGGTTAACTTCAAGGCTCTATAAAGGGAGGGGGTGAACATAAATGGAATCCTCCCTGAACAATATTGCTGCAATTTTTTAACAATGTTGTTGTCAAAGCAATTCATGGGCGGAAACATTCTAAATACTCGATTTGCTTCCGCAACCATGGCCCAAATTTGTTGATCAGCCACACCAGCGCGAACCACTGTTAACACTCTTTTTGCATTCGGAAAGTCCCGCGGGTCTTCTACATCCAAATCATTTATTTTCCTAAAATTTAGAGTGTTTTTAATTCCCTCAGTTTTCTAGAGTTCAAAAGAGCCTTATCTCCCCGATTTTTAGAAACTCGGCACCCGTCTTCCCCAGTTTGATAAATGGGTTTAGACTTTTTTGATTGATGCAGGATCGCTGGAGTCAGATGAAGGACTTCTTTGTCATTTTATTCCAATAGTCTTGGTGAGTTTATAGGGGTTTGGACAGGGGATGGATTAGGGGGGTTCGCAGGGAAGATTTTTGGCTGGCTGAGGATTTGGGGAGGGGACTCTTCTTGAGGGTGGGAATTTTGGAAGGGGTGGGGGTTAGAGATTTTACGATGGGTGGGGGAGCCATATGCTGTTTGACAGAAGGGGAAGATGGTGCCGACAAAGAAGAGACAGTTTTCCAGGAACTTGATATTTTTGTTCTCAAGGCTTCTTTCAGGTGTTGTAATTTTCCGCCTTTTTCGAAAGAAGGTTCATATTTTAATCATTGACTCCTCAGGTGGTCGTGGAGTCGCCCTTGGAACTGGTTGAGGATTGGACTGTGTGTGTCTTTTGTCAAACGAGGTCTTGCTTCCTCCCTAACGACCTTCCATTCCCCCTCTCCCTTTTCCGCGACCGCACAAGCGGCGGGCAAAGCCTTTTTGGGGTAAGTGGGCTTTGAGACGGACCCAACCGGGGGTTTTACCACACCGGTCCTGGTTGCTGGCATGCCCGTAACAGGCGAGATGGAAACAACAGACCCGACCAGAGGGGTATTTGGGTCGGCTGGGGCCAGATATCCAGAGGCCTTCTTCTCTGTGCAGGAAGAAGAGAAGTGACTGGTCTCTCCACACTTCCAACATATTGGTTTACGGCCGGTCACAATGACCGGAATTTTCTAGCCCTCTACAACTAGGCAGTTGGGGATGGAGATGAAGGCCTGTCAATCGATCATAATTTCGAAACTCCATCCCCCAGTCAGATCGTTAGATGAAGCTGTCCAAACTGGGCAAAATAAGCTGCCAAGTGCTCACCAACGATCTGAGGAGGGACCTCAAATATTGAGACTTTGGTTCTACGCCTTCCCTCATATTCAGTTCTTAGTATGCGGTCTTATTAAATCCCGATGGACATGGCTTCACAGTCGGCAGGCGTGGGGTACAATACGTCCCAAATAAAGTATCCTTCGCCTTTAATGACTCTTTGGGGCTTCACTCCCAGAAACGTCAACGTTTTAATTACTGTGTCTTTTGTGGAGCGACAAATTTTGTACGAACACTTGTCCACCACAAAGACCGACACAATTCTTTTATCAATCTTCTGTAATTCAACGGGAATAGCCAATATCCCATCTTTCGTCACAAGCTGTGCGTAACTCTTGGCCCTCTCGAGGAAGTCCGTCATGTTGATTTTGCACTTAGGTGGGGACTTCCAGGAAGAGGGCGTCTCCCCGACGGCTGCATTAATGTCATTGTTGGTTTTATCTTCGTTGAGTTCTTCATCAACTTTTTCCTTTAAATTTTGGCCTTTTTCGGCCACCATACTTTTCTTTGCATCCTTAACATTGGTATCCACTGCAATATTGGTATTATTTGACACCATACTGTTGTCTGTACTTTTTTCCACGTCAGTAATATTTTGACTATTCTCCGAATTTTGGTTATTCTCGGCCACCATACTTTTTGTTTGTTGATCATTAATGTCGTTATCATTAATCTTTTTACCTCTATCCGGAGGGTTTTTTCTTTTTCTTTGTCCAAAAAAGGTTTTTTTTTAGCTGACTTAACTTTGTCAGACATAATGATATTCTATGAGAAAAAAACAAAAAACTTTTTTCTCTTATTTTTTTTTAAAGTAAGCGAAGGGGCGTTTGAAAGAAAAAAGACAATTAAACTTAACAAAATAGAAACGACAAAATAGACAGCATTAAATAAAGCTTAAATAAACAAGGTTCGCCTTAAAAGCGAGACAACAAAATTAACCAGACAAAAAGAATACAGAAAACAGTAGGACGTACAAAAAATTACGTAAAAGACAGACGAGAAAAAATAAACGATAAAGACAAAGATAAAACAAATAACAATCACAAAATAACTTTTAAACGGAAAAAGAAAGGTTACACGTGCAAAGAAAAAATAAATACAGTAATACAGGCGAAAAAGAACGTTTAACAATAATAAAAAAAGATAAGCTTAAAAAATACGAAACAACCAATTAAGAAATTTTCAATATGGCCGCTGTTAAATCAAGAAAAAGAAAGAAACACAAACAATAACAAAGACAGATTAAACAAAACAAACGTGAAATTTGACACAGAACGATTAACGATAACAACACGGACTTAAAAGATTTTAAAAAAAAATGGAAAACAAGAAACAGATTAACAATGTATAAAATAAAGAGAAAATGAAAAATATAGTCACGTAGAAACAAAGAAAGAATTTGAGAGGGGGGTACATAAAATTAACAAAAGAATATAAAACCAAAATAATAAAAGAAAGGAAAAAATGGATAAAGTAAAATGAGTGGGGAGGGTGAAAAGAAGAAAAATGTATGAAACGTTTTTCCAAAAAACTCTCCGTAAAATAAAACTTAAGAAAAAAAAAAAAAAAACAACCTATCGTAACAAAAGAGTTCAAATAAACAAAAGTACGTTCATGTTGACAGAAAATTCCACGCGCTGAAAGAATTACCGGTCGTAAAATGTCGGTAAAAAAAACAGGACCACTACTCCAAGAGTGGACAGTAATCGTCAAGTCATCACGCTTCTTCCTATATATTCACTTCCTTTATTATCACGTGATCTACTTAATGGAATCGCCCGTGTTACTCACTGGCGATCTAGTTTCAAATCATAGTGTCGGCAACGGCACTTACTCTTATACAACACATCCCCTTTGAAATTACTTCCCCTGGCGTCTATATATTTTTAACTTTGGTTCGATGGTTAGAAACTCTGTTGGCCTTTTTTGCCCTTTGCCATAAACCCTTTGTTGCACTATTTCTGCTGGCGTAAGAACGTTGAATGTGTTGCACAGTATTTCCATCGGTACTTCCGTTCAGGGACTTTTTAATTCGGTGAAACGACGTTTGAACAGGTTAATATGTTGCTTGTGCTCCCACTTTTGTCCTTGTATTATGTACGTAATTCTGCCAATACATTTCTTAAAGACGCCATCTTGCCAAAATTCCCTCCCGCGCTGATATATCTTGAAAAATATTTTTCTCCAGGTTTGAAATAGGTATTTGTTATATTTACTCTTTGATGTTCTCGTCTTGCGATCAAGTAGCAGCTTATTGAAGACGGACTTGATTTTTCTAGCGAACAACTATTCTGCCGGTGACATTCCCGACACGGTGCTTGGGTTTGGCGTAATACGGTAAACACTTAAAAACTGTTGAATCATAATCTCGTCCCACTCCTCTCTCTCCGATTTCCTTAAAGCCCTCATAAAAGTGTCAATAAAATGTTTTGCTCGTCCGTTCGATCTAGGGTGATACAAGGAAGTAGTAATGTGTTCAATTACTAGTGACTTGTAAAAAAACTTGAATTCACTAGACGTGAATTGCGTACCATCGTCAGACACGATTGAGTCAGGAACGCCAAATCTTGCAACAATTTAATGCAAGAAATTAATAGTTACTGGGGTAGTCGGTCTCCTGCATTTTAATAATTCTAGCCATTTCGCAAAGTTATCTACCTACTGTCAGATAGTACACTCCATTTATTGGCCCAGCAAAGTCAATATGAATTCTAGTCTATGGTCTATCCGTTGTCGGCCAAGATTAAACATTTATAGGTGGTTACTTTGCTGCCAGAGCGCAACATCTGCATAATTTTACTACATATTCTATATCTTTATCCATATTCAGGCAGTAGGCGTAGCATCTCATTAAAGATTTAATCCTAGAAATCCCCGGATGTCAACATACGCCTTTCTGACGACACTGGTATAGCTTCTCTCTCAGCGTACATCAGTACACCATCGCACAATGAAAATGCACTAGTATTTCTAGTAGTATTTCGTTTTGTAGATTTTAATTTATTCTTCATTTTCATTATGAAGTGGTCATTCTCTGCCTTAGTTTTTATCTCTTCCAATGTAACTGAAAATTCTCTCGCGGTATTATATAGTACGTTTCTTATTCCGCTTTTGGCCATTATTGCCGCAATTACCGTGTCTTTCAGTGGTTCACAGTATCTTGGTACTAACTAAAACAAACCGTCCGCATGACTTAGCTTCTTAGAAGGTAAAAATTTGTAATTATTATTTAACAACTTTTTTTAGATCCATATATTGATAACAACGGTCGATGGTCCGTTTGAAGAATAAATTCTCGTCCATGTAAGAACTTGTGGAATTTCTTTATGGCAAATATAATAGCCAATGCTTCTTTCTCTATTTGACTGTAGCTTCTTTCAGTCGCAATTAACGACGTTGAAGCATGCGCTATTGGCTTCGTTGATCCGTCGTCATACTTATGTAATACCACTGCTCCAATCCCTGTATCATCAGATGCAACGACAATTTTCAAGTTAAGGTCAAGTTATGAGTCAGTGATAGCTCTGATGTTAATACTTTCCATCCAGTTCCACTTGACATCCTTCTTCAGTGGATTATTTAATGGTGCTCTCAACTCGTGTATATTAGGTATGTATGTATGGTAATAGTTTGCAAAACCTAAGAATGCTTGTAGTTTTGTAATATTAGATGCCACAGGCATATCTTTTATTGCGCTTGCTCTTGCAGGATCCGGTCGTCTACCGGTCTCATCAATAATCTGCCCTAGATATTTGAGTTCGGACATGAATAACTCACACTTTTCTTCACTTATTTTGAAGCCATAATCTTTGATTCTTTCAAAGACTTTCTTTAAATCATCAGCATGTTCTTTTCGGGTTTTGCTTTTTACCAATATGTCGTCGAAATATGCCTGAGCACAATCCAACCCAATCAGCATAGTATCCATTATTTGTTGGAATATACTGGTACAACCTTTACACCAAGAAGAAGAAGGTTGAATTTATATAACCCTGTATGGGTGTTAATAGTAATTTTGAACAGTTTTCGTCCACAAGTATTTGTATGCATGCATCTGAGAGGTCCAACTTTGAGAAAAATTTACCTCCATTTAGTTTTGCAAAAATTTCTTTTGGACTAAGTAATGGGTAATTCTGATGTTTCAAACTTTCGTTTAGTCCCATCGAAAAGTTAGCATACACTCATATTCTGTTATTCCGCTTTTAACGTAAGCTGTCTGTGCTGCCCATTCGGAATAGTCTATTCTCAATATTACTCCTAATTTCTCCAACCTGTCCAATTCATAATGGTACACTTCTTTTCAGTTTAAACGTAGGCGTTACATTTTATTTCAAATGAAATTTAGCTTTTACTTTCGTGCACCTATCGAGACCTACAGAGAACACTTCTGAAAAGGTATTTTTTCAGTTCACTTTTCAGTTTTTCATTTGCTGTATTAGAACTGGCAACAATATTTACGTTGTTACAAAACGAGTTAATAGGCACGTTCCACAGATCAAACAATGCCATCCAATCTGTACCAAACAGATTAGGTGTGTTTTTCAACAAAAATACTACCGTATTTTTTTTATTTTCTCGACGAACGAAAATTTACAGCTAAATTTGCCTAAAAAGTTTAATCTTTTCCCTGAGACTCCAAGAGTGATTTTCTCAGAAGTTAATAATCTGGGTTTACACATTTTCTTCCAAGTCTGCTCGTTATCCGATCCTGTGTCTAATTGCAACTTAATTTTCACACCATTTATTTGCACGAAAACATATTTCCTCTTTTTCGAAGTGTAATTATTTTGTTTTTTGGGTTTCTTATTATCACTGCATGTATTAATTCTTTTCACATGCGTTTTATTTCTTCTCCATGTTTGGGATCTGCAATACGCACTCTTGTGTTCTAATTTTCCACCTTCAAAGGATTTCTTGTTTCTGGAGAAACATTCCTTTTTAAAATGCTTACCACCACAATTGTGGCAAATATTAGGTATTGAACGGGTTTTATAGTTTTTCTTTTTGCAGATTAATTTTTTGTGTAAGTTCAAGGAATCCTCTCGCGTACTTGTGAATCCTCGTCGCCACTTTTGTGGTTCCTTGCGAGTCCTCGTCGCCACTTTTGTGATGTTGGACGTCTTCGCTTGTCACCTTTGTTATCTCAAACAAAAGCTCGTTATCACTTCCAGAAAAGCTCATTATATTCGAGAATTCAGAGACGCCGATACTGATAGTAACGCCTTCCAATAATATTCGCACTAGTAATACTGGTTCAAGTAGAAATTGACAAATAGTATAATGATCAGTAGAAAATCTTAATCCGTATAGTAATAGAATAGAGAATGAACGTGCTCGCAATAGTGGATAGACAAGAAGAATGAACAGTGATCGTATAGTCATCACGCTACTTCCTATTTATTCACTTCCTTTATTATCACGTGATTTACTTAATAATGGAATCGCCCGTGTTACTCGCTGGCGATCTATTTTCAAACCATAGTATCGGCAACAACACATACTCTTATACAACATGTACGAAAGTTATGGTAAGGTTTAAAATTTTGTTGTTTTTAAATAAATGCCGTAGAAGTGTTCATAAAGTTCTGAATACTATCTCTGCTGGTACAACCTAATGGCATTCAGAATCTAAAGTAGAACGAGTGGCAAGTTATCAGTCCAATTGTATTTGTACAGCCTTGTAGCGAACGATGTTTTTAGCTGTCTGTGAAATCACTCTACTTATTCCTTAGCAAACATGGATGGAAGGCACATTACAATTGATTGAACTCTTTGAACAGGTTTAACCGGAACTGTATCCTTCTTTTTTTATTATAGATGTTACACCAAGAATAGCGATCTATTCTTCTAGAACATCTCTGGCCACTGATTCTGAGGAAATGTTTTTATGGCATCACATGAATCTGTCTATTGTTGTTAACAACTAAGTACATCCATTTGAATATGAAAAGGTCCTACTATATCAATATATACAGTCCAAAAGCGAAAAATTTCTGGAGGATTTTTTTTGTGAATTTGTTCATTTAATATGCGTAACGTTTCAAATAAATCGGCATCTATACCCGGATATCTGTGCTTATTTCTTACCAGACAAAACATTAGTGTATTAATTTTGTTGTCGGGTGTTTGTTGGTGTATAATAATCCGTGTAGATACTCGTAGATGTTTTATCGTAAGTTAGAAAGTATGCACGTATGTAGGTCCCTTTTTGAAGTATCACAGATAATTGCAATACCCGTGGAAGTACTAGCAGTTCTGTCAGTTGCAAGGATATATCACTTGTAACTTTTGGTAAAGTGTCATCAATTATCTGTTCATCCGCTCTTATTTCGCAACTTAGAATTGGTGAAGTGAGCGAGTTCAGTACTGAACACCACAGAGCATCTGCTTCGACGTTTTCCTTTTCAGCTTCATTTGTATCCGAGATGAATTGAGATGGAGTCCAAATGACGAATAGCTCTTGACGTGTACCTGTCAGCATGTGTGCATAACACAAACGTGAGAGGTTTGTGATCTGTAAATGCCGCGGATTCTCCGCCTTCCAGTAATTGGCGTAAATGTGGGATTGCCAGGTACATTGCCAAAAGCTCACGCGAAATGCATATTTCGTCTGATTAGCGTGCAACTTCATCGAGAAAAATAATATTGCTGTAATTACCTTTCACTGTCTGTTGGTGGATCATGGCGCCAGTAGCGTGGTCTGCGACGCCATTCTCTAAAATTGGCTTGGCGTTTAGATCATCACTGATATAATTCAATTTACTGAAGTTTGCCAAAGCGCATTTGGCTTGTTCAAATGTTGTCAATGAATTTTTCTGCAGTGTGATGATTTGGGTTTTTATTTTTAGTTCATTCACAAGGGGAAGGAGGATTGAGACGTAGTTTTCGGAAATAATTTATCAGTCCAATGAAGTACCGAAATTAACGTGGATTGTGGGGACTTCTGAACTTCTTCCACTTTTCTTGGTAATTCCATCTTTATTGATCTCGTGTCCTAAAAATACATTTGCTTTGTTGGTGTCCATTTTACTTCAAAGTGAGATAATCGTTGAAAATCTTGGTATGACGCGTTCTTCCTCACTCCTTCGAGTCATCATGTCGTCTATGTAGGAATAAATGAATGACAGATTTTATAAGACTTCAACAATGAGCCACTGAAAAATCTGGCGGTATTTCGTAGTCTGAAGGGCATCCTAGTGTATTTATCTACACTAAAGGGTTCTTTGATAGTCGTTTTTTGTGTGTAGTCTTCTGTTATCAACACCTGATGATAAGCTTTGATCAGTTCAAACTGGTGCATGTTTGGCTGTTTTGCAAACATGGTAAAGTCATGGATATTGAGTGTTAAGTATGGTTCGATGTATTTTGCTATGAAGGAGTGAAGACAAAGCATTCTCTGATAGGAAAATTATCCTTCTTAACTGAAGTATGTGCTGTAGTAACTCATACTTCGCTATCGGCGAATTCAAATGTGTAGGTTTCGAGTCTATGGGCCAGCCAACAGTCTTTATAATACCTGTGGTGATGTTTAATTACGTCAGTGTGTTGAAACGGTGATGTCCTGAAATTGCCGTAAAATGTCTGTGCATGTATTGTCGCAAGATATCGTGACGCTTACGTTGATGGATTGAAATTGTGATTTGATATCAGTGATTATATAGTTATATATTAACTTTCTTGCTTTAATATCCATGAACAATTTAAACTTTGTGAGAAAGTTTGTGCCTCGAAAGTTTCTTATTATGTAACTCAATGTTAGTGATTTCTCTACATACGTGTCAATTTCAGATTCGTTTGTGGTCTGTATTTTGTACAGTCCGGTGGCTCGTCTGTGCTTAAGTGAAGGTGGAATTACATTTACTTCAGCTCTTGCATTTAACAGTAAGTTATGACCATTGTTTCTATTGCTAACGGACGTCATTGCAGAGGTTTTCGAGCTATAGTTGTGGTCGTTACTGGTTGGAAACGCTGAAAACATTGTTTCCATGATGTTTAGTGTTGAAATAAAAAAAAACGTTTAGAGTAGATTCTGGTATTGATGCTAAATTTATATTGGTACCATCATGTTGAGCTTATTTGTACCGACGTCTTTCTTTTCTGCTTTGTACACCGTGGTTGTTGCAATAACGTCCGTTGCTTCTTGACAGTTGTTTTTGCGCTAATAGTTAAAGAATACACTTGCTCTTTTATTTATGCTATTATACTCTCTAGTCGACGAATATTTTCGTTTGTGGTCTGTTCGGGTAAGTGCATTTATCTTTCAGTTTTTAATGATATCAGCTGGTTTAACTAGATATCGTCTATCACTTTAAAAAAGGATGTGAAAAAAAACAACCCTCTGTTTCTTACCACAACCTAAAGCGAAGACATTTTCAGCCAAGTTTCTGAGTCTGGTTGTAGTAAAATTATGTCTGGTTCAGGGTAATAAAAAAAGAAATATACAGGAAAAAATGCTTGAGAAGAGAAATCCTGTGGATTATTTTCAACCATTCAAAACAGAACTGCGACAACATTTCCTTAACAAGCGTCTTCGTAAGTTAAGGCTATAAAGCCAAAGTACCTAAAACGCAATAAAATATTAGATTGCTTAAAATATTTTAATTTTGATGATTACTAAGTAGTTAAAAATGATATAAAAAGTCGTTCACTTTATATTCAAGTAATTGCTGTAGTTATATCTCCCTTAAAAAATTCTCAAACATAAATCTGTCGAGATAGTTGTAAACGCCTCATAAAAACATCCACCACCGTGTTAAAAATGCTTTTCTATCGTATTTTAAATTAAAAGTAATATTTGTTTGAAATCAGTGTTATAAAATAAAATAAGACATATCTCGCCTGATTTGCAGGCAAATAAACTAACATACTCAAGAGCGAGAGCCGAATGTGAACGGGACAAAGCTCCGTCACAAAGTGGCCATTATCGTCGTTTGCGCATAGGCCCGACGCACGAGTTCCGGTCGAAAAATAAAATAATATTTTAAAGTGTTTCTATTTTTCGACCAATAAAAATGCTTTCCTCCTAATTATACTCGCGTCGTTTTTTGAGTCTGTTAAGCCATAAAAAACGCCATAAAAGGGGTCACACGGGGAAGTACTGGCAGTCAACAGGAGGCCAGGGTAGAGATCTGTCTCGGTCAGTCTGAGTAGTCAGCAGCAGTCAGCAGGAGGAGCGTCACGCCAACCAGTGAGAACTACTATGAGAGATCAACCCAGATCAGAAGCCGGCTTATGAACTATACCACAAGGTAGCTGTCCCAAAACCACGCGTTCCTATTGAAATAAATCACGTAAATCTATTTCTGCTGTTATCGTATTTCTTTCTTGCAACCATACGCTTGTCTATAACATCAGATTAATTAAACTTTAAATCAGTCAATCTCCCTCAAATAGATGTTTTAGAAAACTATATTTTATTTTTGAAAGATTTTTTTAATAAATAGAATTACATTCTGCTAACAGATATGTCAATATGGGAAATTTTAGCGTTTTTACTGACAATTTAAAAACTTATTCTACTCAATTTAAATTCAGTTTGAAAAGTATTTTCTTTATTAGAAATATTAAATTTAATCTTTTATCTTGAAATTAAACCAAATTAAAAGCTTCAAGAAAGATAATTTATTTAAAAGATTTTTTTTAAACATTACGTGTCGTTTTTCACCTACTCTAATGTGTGGTCGGAATGTGTTTGC
The DNA here is from genome assembly GCA_903632075.3 of Acanthosepion pharaonis. Taxonomy (NCBI): domain Eukaryota; kingdom Metazoa; phylum Mollusca; class Cephalopoda; order Sepiida; family Sepiidae; genus Acanthosepion; species Acanthosepion pharaonis. Next base: position 2,899,570 of record CAHIKZ030001779.1, on the reverse strand, counting down.
ATACCTTTTATATTATTTTATAATATCGATGGCCGCCAGTTATTTGTTGAGGTTTCAAACGATTGCTTGTAGCTAAAAAGTTGCATTATCCTCATTTACATTAGCGGTCACTCTTTACGGCAGCCGAATAGCTAGTCATAAGTGTAGGTTTTAGTAGACCTACAATATTTCTGTTACGGTCACTTAGAGTAATGAAGGGTGGTTACTATAGTAATGCCTGGTGAGGGAAGGCATCAGTTTTCCGCTATGTCCGTGCAATAAGCGAGGGATGGAAAGAGAATTTCTGACTTAGGGAGGCAGGTTAAAGTTCGATCGAGTTAAAATAAAAATAATACACAAAGAATATCAGAAATAAGGTTTTAAATCCTATTTTATTTTTTAAAAATATATACACGGTGTTATATATGTTTTTAACAATGTAATGCTAGATACACTATGTAAGTTAACAGTATATTTTTATAATAAAGGTCACAGATTTGTGTTAAAGTCTTTTCTTTTAAGTCTTCAAATTCTTGAGAGAATTTGTAAATGTAACGAAAGAATGCTGAGGAATGACTGGTGTGGATATCAATAGAGAACTTAAACGATAGCTGTTGTCCGAAATAATGGTAATTTATATTGTTGGGCTCGTCTATTAGCCCAATCTTACCTTCTTCGAGTAATGCACTATTCCAACTTTCATTCGTAAATCTAGCCCTCTGATTGGTTCATTTCTACCAATCAGGTCGCCCGCACGTGCACTTCGAAGTTTTGGCGCAAAATCGTTTCGGAGCCACCCCACGTGATCATGACCTCTTAAAAAGGAACCAAAAGCACGTGTGACCAGGGACGCAGAGGCAGACGCAGACCAATTGCAGATCAGCAGCAGACCATTTTTCGACCGCTTACTCAAGCTTAAAAATGTGACGACTACTAATTACCGTCTCGCTAATCGAGACGACAAATCCTTCCAGTTCAATATCTTCTACGAACTTCTTCGTCATTCAAGAATCTCAAACTATACATTCTCTTTGATCATTACGATAAGTCAGTCAGCCGAACGAGCACAAAGATATGCTATTATTATCCACGTCGCTTGCAACTGCAATTTTGCCGCGCAAATTAACACGCAAATCAACACGCATATTAACACGCAAACTAACGCCAACTAAATCATAACTGACTCACCCGCAAGCTCAAATCGAAGAAACACTCTGTGAACACACGAAACTTCTATCTGAATTACTTTACTTATCAAAAGTGAATTGACATTCACTATTATTCTAAGTAACATCATCGAACGATCTCGATATTTTGCAGTCAAAGTAGACTACTTCGTAATGACTCATTTCTAAAACGCATTAACTACATTCCAAATATTCATTACAATTTCCTAAAAGACTGTAACGTTAATGCACAAGACATAAAAAGGACATACATAAAACTACAAATATCACGAGCCCACCAACACATTAACAGCCTTAAAAATACCCTGTATATATTATCGTATTTGTATATAAATGCTTTTATTGGTGTTGAATTGAATATATGTTTTGTCTTGTTTATATTGAAATTGTTTATTTGTTTGTGGATGCAGAAAAGTTCATGCAACCTCACATAAAATTTCCTTCTGATTCATCTCAATGCTAACCCAAGTTCATTACAATATTCTGCACATCCCCAACAATATATTCCGAGTGGATCATATTAGGGATTCAACAGACGCATAGTTTGGTTGAAGATTATTAATTGTAATCATATGACGTACACTCTACTCCGCTCAAGCTCCGATTTTATATGTACAAACACATTTCGTTAATTTGACGGTTTGCTTCTAGAAGTCAATTTTAAGACAGGACCAACTTTTTGCACAGATTTTCTTTGAATGATTCCTTTTAACGTGTCTTCAGAGTTTCAAATAAATTCAGAGAACACCGTTAAAAGTATCATGGTTGTTGAACATGATACGCAACGAATCTGATGACATGGTATGGTCTGTTCTTGTCATTTCTTTATCGATAATTTTCTTTTTTTTTTTTTTCTCTAAATGAACCAGTGGGCACGAGGGACGAGAGAAAGATATAAAGAGAACTCAACTTTCTGAGCTGTCGATAACTGCTATTGGCTGGAAGTATGGGGAAGGAGTGTAATATATTCAGTAACGTGGTTTGACCAACGAGGATAATAGTTGACATGATCACAGGAAACGTCTCTCATATTTAGTTACATGATGACATGATTAAATGAAGATACTATCCGTCACAAATCACAGAACCAATTAAATATACGTCCTGAATGAAGTGACTAAGTACATGTAATATTATAGCCTTGATCATGGAAGTAGCCAGTAAGCATTCAATAGAAGAAGAAGAAAGAAGAAGAAGAAGAGTATTTGTCCCTGTCTTTCTAGCGGTCAGTGCTTCAAGATGCTACAATCATAGATTTGGAAATGGTTGAACAATTTGAAATAAAAAATATCCATTTGATCATTCTTTTCTGTCTCAAACCAACTACACAAAACCAATGGCCAATTCATAGGTATAAAATACATTATTAGGCATGTGCAAAAGTTTTCATAATAATCCAAAGAAGGGTCTGTAATATTATTGGTCCTAACCTGGCATTTTGATTCCAGTCACTTTCCCACCACTGACATTTTTATAAATATTTTCATGGCAATTGTTCTAATAAGTTCTCTTCTATGGTATCAAAACCACTTGAATTTAAGTGTACTACTAGGTTGGCGGTTATGTCTCATTATTTTACTGTTAAAATAGCTCGATATAACTGTAAGTTATATTCTAATAGTTTCTTTTTTTTTGCATTTCTTACTTATGGAACTCTCTTATGCTTTCTTGCTTCCCTTCCACCTACAGACTTTCAAAGCTAGGATCTGCCATGTACACAACATCAACTCATCCTCATTCCTTTTTTATTCCTTTGATATAGAGGAAGTTCCACACAGTCAGTTTCTTCCTCAGAACTCTCACTGTGGAATAAATTCCAAAGATGATGCTTCTTCAACCAATACAATGTTAACTTTTTCACATCTAATGACAATCATTATCTATTATACATATCATTATAATATGCACTTCTTACCACCTCCCTTTACATTCAGTAACCCTCTAACTTGAGTGGTGCTTAAGCCTTGTATTCGGTGAACAATAATATAAAAACATATTGATTAATAATCAAAATATTTACCTGATGCCAATATTAAGAAAGTTTTTCAATTCCATTTTAATAAACCAACATTGGTTTGGCACAATACACTTGTTAAATAAATGTTTAACATCAATGCTGTCTTGATTTAAACAAATCTGAGAACACCAAATAAGGTGAATATGTTACATGAGGAAGAATTTACCATCCTAAATGCAAATACATTATGCATTTTGTTGTTGATAATGCATCTTAGAGATTAGTATCATTGTGAATTGATATGACTTCCAGGAATCAACATCCTGTGAATGGCATTTTTTTTTCAATTGCAGCAACCAAACTTCAAATGTGCTGATTAATGCTTTGCAATAACAGTTCCCCCAAGCTTCAATAATCTGAAAAAAAACAAAACACTATGACTCTCAAATCCCACTAAATACTTAGCAATAAATTTTCCCCTCAAAAGCTTTCATTTACTGTTGATGCAGTACACTGCTGTGTCCCACATTTAATTCCAAGTGACACTTTTCCACCAAAAAGAAATTAAATGCAGGTGATATGACGTTATTCAAGGCTCTCTTCTGATAAGTCATGTAGAACTTGTTTTCTTATTTTTATCTTTTTCAATTTTTAAAGAGTCTTTTACCTACTGAGTAATCAACAGCATCTCAACAAATTTCAACATTGATGGAGTGGGGTCATCACGCAGAACAACTTGCAAGTCGTCATTTCCAAATTCTTGTCATCTACCACTGTATGGTTTATCCTTCAATTCAAATTCATCTTTGAACTTCACAATAAATCATTCACCACATGTACTGCTTCCAACTAAGCCATCTCCAAATGCTTTATCAATCATCTATTGTTGTTCTACCCAACTTGAATAGGCAGTGTCACATATGTATCATGCCTGCTGTCATTTTTCTTTTATTTTTCTCAACAAAGGTTATATGAATGCTGAATAAAGAATACTCAAAATCAATTTTAAATTTTTACCTTTTAAAAACGAGGCTGTGCAAATTCTTTCACATACCTGATACAATACTTTACAGACACTTAATATTAAATATTTTTAATGATTTTTAGACTTTCCTAAATTGCTTCTCTTATTTTCTATATAATTTTACTGAATAAGATAGTCAGAGATATCTCTGAAGCTATTTACGATCCAAGGATTGCTATTGTTTGTGTAAATTTTAATTTCACAATAAGTAAGTTGACTCTCAATATCATTCTTTAATTTTTCTCAAATATTTTCTTTGTAATTTATATACTGTGGCACCATGCATCCTGACGATTTGAAAGAAATAATTATAGATATATGATTTGTTTTTTTACGGTTTATCAACCATTTGAGGATTATTTAAGGCCGAAAAATATTTTAGGTTTTAAGAATAATTCTTTCTTTGCATTCAAGCGATTTGGGAGAAAGAAAGAAAAAGTAATACGAGACGGGTCATAGGCGAACACACACACACACGGCTTAAGAGACGGAAATGAGAAGGAAAAAGGTTATTGTTGATAGGTATCAGATGTCGAAAATATCTAGGTCACCTACGAACAAGCGTTGACCGATTTCCGCTTGTCCACGAAAAATGGAATTTTGTTATCAATGGATGTCACCAAAAAAGAAGAAATCCATTGTTGAACATTGACGAAACACAGACAGTCTTGGCTGGGTGTGGAGAATTAAAATCCCACACAAGTAGTTTTCACTGGCTAAGTTTTTCTTTTTGACAGAATAGACTGCGATAATAAAGATTTTTTGTTATCAACACATGGGCCGAAGGAAATGAAATATTTTTATTTTTGCTTTAGAGACGCCAAGTTGGCTAGGAAAATTTCTTTCTTAGGCCATGTCCAATTAGCGATAAACTGCTTGACAAACGCCACGTGTTAAAACCAAGAGTGTCACCTCGGCCGCTCATGATAAGGGCGATTTAATTAATTTTTTTTTAGTTAAGCCAGGTATTTCTTTCCCAAAACAAAGCCACGGGTTGTTCACGCTCGACCAAGACGTCATTGGCCAAGTGGATCACATGACGCACGAAGGAGGAGGAAAGATACCCGACCAGGACCTCATTGGCCGAGAATGGTCACGTGACGCACGAAGAAAATCAGTCGACGCCTCTATCCAGAGTGTAAGTATGAGAAGCCGATACGAAGAAGTGGGGAAGGCAGTGCACGCCCCTCAGAAGCACAGTAAGAGAGTGGGAGTGAGAAAAGAGTTACCAAAAATGGAAAAGAGTGGAAAATCCCTAACCAGAAATAAGAAGAGTAGATACGTATTTAGAATTATAGAAGAACCCATGGCACCGACAGACCCACCCCAGTTTTGACGGTGTCAATAAAAACGAAGCCCCACCAGACAGAGTGAGTTGAGCCCCGGACGGCAGGCAGAGATGAGTGCCCAGTGTTGAAACCACATCAAGATAGCTGACCAAGATTCACGCACACTTTTGGACTCTTCTTCAACCAAGAACAAGTAGTTTGAAGAGCGACTTAGAACCAGACCACAGAAATAAGTTTTTTGACTTCCATCCAAAGACACACCGAAACACAAATTTCTTAGAGCAAATTTCTTTCTTGAAGCATTAAAGTTTGCCTAGCAAAAGCGTCGTGCCACAATCCACAGAACGGGTCGGGAAGTAGACATAGTCCTATGTACCGAACAAGTAGACATAAAAAGTTTGTTACCTTTTTCCTTGATACTTTGAACTTTGTGAGTTTTCATTTTATTTTCTTTTATACATATTTGTGTGTTATCACCCCCGTTGAACTCAGCTTGCATTACGGCTAACCCTGTTGATCTCGTCTGTCTAAGATCAATTCCCAACGTGGGTAGGCAGACTGGAGATCAGTGCAGTTACCCTGGTAACCAGGCGTTGGAAGCAGGTTGGGAACAGCGAGGCTGGTATCAATCTAACCAGAATCCTACCCTAATCACCAAAGGGTTAGAACGTCACGTTTGGAGCAGCGACACCCGGACGGAGCGGCGAGGAGCGAACAGCTGACGCCGCGGCAAAGACGTCACAATACACACAAGGTAGAAGAAACCAATAGAAATATTTGAATAACTAAAACTCAAAGAAATATTCACATAATTAAATAATTGTCATTCTTGTTGATTGTGTTTAGTATTAAGTACATTTTCTCTATCATATAAGTTCAATGTTCTGTTAAACCTTTTTCTCAAAACATTTGCTTTTAGCTAAGCCCAACAAATTAATCAATCTGGTAAATAGTAAATGAAAAATATTATTTAAAACAATTCCTTGGATTGGTTCTAATGAAACTTTTCCATTCAGACCTTTCCATTATGTTCCTCTATGGTTTTATATTTCTTTCATCTTTCACTAAGCTTTAGTGCATATTGTATTATATCTTCTCATTTGATTGATGGCTTCCCATAATGCCACAGTACACCAAAATAAACTATTTACCCTTTAGTTTTAATGTTTATTTATACTGTTTTTCTTATCAATATTAGTAGTTATTAATACATTTTAGTTAGTTAATTTCCCAGGAGAATTATTTTTGGTAATCTTTGTGAGAACACATTTTACTTTCTACTGATATTGAATATTTTAAATGACTATTCAATGATTTTTTGTGCTAAATAGGAAGCATTTGTTTGCAACCATTAATAACAAACTGAAGGAGATAGGTTTCTTTGTATCAGTAGTTAGATAGTTTTCAAATCAAATTATTTTAATTTATTAGCACTTGTCTAAGTAATCTGGTTTCAGAACTGGTTACACACTACTATAAAATGTCTTCTTGTTGAACTATTTCTAGATGCTTGTTTTGAATCTTGACATTATATTTGCATTGCCTTTTTTTAATGTTCCAAGTGATTTTTTTTAATTCCTAATGATAGAATGTTACCAGACAATCATGCAAAGCAATTCATATATAAGATTTTTCTGAAATTAATTACATTAAAAAAGTTTCTTCCCTTTTGAGTATAATTTGATCCAATGTTCAAAATTAGTAATTAAAAAATTAACAAAAAACCTGACTGCTCACTGACAGCAGAGAATCAAGGACATTCATTCCAGGTGTTGGGTTAGTCAACCTCATTTTCAAATACTCATTATGTTAACATTAAATCTTATCTTTCTAGATTGACTGCTATCTGATTTTTTTGTATAACTGTTTAAAATAGTTCTACATCTTTTTTCATTAGCAAATGAGGAATTTGCATTAAGGTAAATTGCATTAAAATGTTTAGTCTTTTAGATCAAATTCTTTTCATTTCTTGTGATCTTTTCAAGTATCAACTAAATTAAGTTTTATTCAACATATACAAAAACTAGGTCATTTTTTACAAATTTTATTTGATTTGTTTTAATAGTACCTGGTATTGGTTATAGAGGCCCATTGATAGAATCAGCAAATCATTTCATATGTGCTATCTAAGTAATCCTAAATGTGGAAAGTACTTAATTGACCTCTACTGAAAATTTAATGAATCAAAATAAAGTGCCAATAAAACTTTATTGGGTACAATTTGATTCCCTTGTACATTAAATATTTAAAGAATATTTCTTGAAGAAACATGAAAGCCTTAATCAGAGAGGGAACATCATAGACATGACAAGAATCAACAAAGATAAAATCTGCAAAAATTATCACTGTGTCAGTCTTGATTTTCCCAGCAAAAGAGCAAATTAAATTGGGTTTTAAATTCTTAATCCTGATTTATATGCCAAAAAATGACATCAGTTACTGGAACAAGCTTAAATAGTCCATTTGTGAGTTTTATTCAAAACATGTTTGATATTCAGGAGGTAGGTGAGTGTGTGTTCATTTCCTACTCTATAACACATTTTACTAGTTGTTTTTGTTGTATGTTTGGTTTTTGTGTGTTAGCTGCCATGAAGAGAGAAAGGGAGAGAGAGAGAGCAAACAAAGTGAGTGAGAGGAGAGATGGGGGGGAAAGGGAGGAGCTTTAACAAATATGCAATAGCTATGAGGTGGAAGATGCCAGTTTTGGCATCAGGTCACTTTTCTAAATATTTTTTGAATTTATCATACTGACCACAATTTATGATCCACATCACCTAATATTTAATATCATAGAAAGTATAACTGGCAAACTGAGTTCAGATTGTTGGTGTTCACTTCATAACTTTAGGAAGGCATGAATCCAACTCTCTTTTCATCTATGGATAAAATAGCAGGAAATGAAAAAAAAATAGCTAGGTTAGGAACTACTCTGTTACAGATACTGTAACCAGGCACATATTACTAAGAGAAGAGATGGGCATTGCCATGTAACGTCAACAATCCTGAGAAATGCTATAAAAGGAATTACTAAGAATTGTGCTGCAGTGATCAAATATAAAATGGTACTCAGACACAGAATGACAATGCATCCCCTGTGTGTTTATAATATGCAGTATTATGAATGATAAAGAAGAGAATGAAATAAAATCAATATGTATGAGACCAGAGAGATGATTAGTCTGGTTGACTTATGCGTGAGGGCATCACTTATGAACTATCAAGAGCATGTAATGGTTTTTTAGTCAGATCAGTTTCCAGGCTTTCTGAAAAGCAGGAAAATGCTGATGTTTGCCAATTGCTGATAGTTTACAAGTTCTTTAATCTGATGCTTCAGGCAGGATTATCTTTTGAAGTTTTATTGATGATTCATATCTATCCATTTTTCATTGGTGATTTATATTAAACTATACATTCTGGATTCTTTTGTAGGATTCATTAAGTAAACATTTTGAATTAATTGCAAGATTTAAGTATATTGAACTGAGATTTTTTTCAGTAGAAATTTTGAATACATTTTCTTGTTTAGGAAAAACACAAACTTATTTATTACTGTTATTGCATACTTATTTATTATTACAAATGTTGAATCAAATGACATTACAAAAATCTATAAATTAATTATGTTATTGTAATTTGCTTTAATAATACTTGCATAGATTATAACCAAAATGAGAATAAATTATCTACAAATGTAACAGGGCCATTTCGACCAATCAAAAGAATTCTGATTTCATTTTTGTTCCTATTTTGCCTATACAAATTGATCATAAAACACAATCAAATCACGTTATATAAGTTAAATAACTTTTGCAGAATGGCATCTTGCTGGAAAGAATTCTTAAGGATAGAGCATAAATAAAATTATCATGCAAAACCAAGAAAAATTCTAATTAAACATATATTAGTACAAATGATAGTACCTAACTGAAATAAATAATATGGATACATATATGTCTGTATTCGTCTCTCTCTCCCTCTTTATATGCACATATCAGGGGTGGGAGAAGTGAGTCAGCATTCAAGTATATCTATTTCAAAGCAACAAAAATTTTCCATAGTGTGTCATTTTCATTTTTGACTTCAGCTGGATCCAAAATTAACTGTTTTAACTCTGTGCCTCAAAATATTGTTCAAAATACATTTCATTGATATTGTTCATAATAAAGAAGAAAGAAAGAAAAAAAAGGAAAGAAAGTAAAAAAGAATAAAATAAAATTGACAAGGCTAGTAGTGCTGAGTAGGTCAGAGCTTGATCAAAACTGGAGACATACTTAATAGGCAATGTATTTCTTGTTTTATTCTTATAAATAATGTTTTAAAAACATCTCTAATGATTTGTATGCCCTGTTTTTTTCAAAGAATGCATTTTTATTTCAACTTACTGTTTTCAAATGTCCATTTAATATTTATTCTGTACAATATAAAGTGCCAGAATGTATCAATTGAAAAAAGGGCAAATTAAATTTAGTATGACTTAAAGTTAGTGAAAATCAAAGATAGTGGCAGCATTAACTCATTGACTGGAGGGTTGGGGTGAAGTGTGTGACTAGGGTAGTGTTGAGGAAATATGATATCAGTTAGCAGTATGGATCATAAACGTACAATAAATTAAACTAAAATTCATAGACAGAGAGATACATAAACACACTAACACATAGACATATATAAAAACACACACTTGAGATAGTCACACATGTTATTTAAAAAAAAAAATATCTGGCTAGTGCATTCCACTTCTGCTTTCATTTCTTTACCAAAAAGAGTGAAATTATGTTTTAGGTAAATATTAAATGCAGAAATATGAGAGATGATATAGTATTATCAGTTGTCAAAATACTATCTATCTAATGTGATGCTTCAATCAATGATAAAAGATCATAACCAATCATTTTAAGATTTTTCTTGAGAATTTATACTTTGCTCAGCAATGGTTAATAAACATCTTTATTGAAAACTTTTTGTTAATGGACATGCTTTTCTGGTTCTCTGAGAATTTAACTCACATTTAACATTACATTGTAACTTTTATTTTTTATTTGAAGTTTCATTGAACTTAAAGTGTAAAGAACTTAAAATGTAAAAATCATTTTGGACATATTTCTTTCAATTCAGTGTTTTTTGTTTTCCATTATAAATGTTGCTTGTTATAAAATGTCAATGTTTATGTCAATTTCATTTACGTGTTGAGCAATGTACCTAACCATTCACTAAGTCTTCAATTAATATCTCAAATCATTACAATAAAATTATTTTAAAAGTTTATGCATTCTTATGAACATGTCATCTAGTTGTTAAAAAGACACCTACACTATTGATGAAAATTAATTTACCAATAATGGAGAATAATGTAGTGTTAGATCTTAAAGGAAATTAAATTGGAAAGAGCAATATTGCAGAAAAGTGAAAAATTATTAAATTAGGCCGACCGACGCTGAAAACTAAAGTCAGCACACATTTTTCCAAAATAGATGGATTCAACAGATTGATTGGTTGTGTGTAACTGTGTCAGAAAAAAAAATATGCTGTTGGCTTTGCTTGCTCTTTTAGCCCAAATCTGGTCTATCGTGGACAGATGGAGGTTATAGCTATTATAAAAATATTTTGAACAACAGCAAAGTTTATTCTAAATCTATGAGCCATTTAAATAATTACAAATGTTTAAAAACATTTGGTTTATGTGACATCGTAACTGCTATTAGTGAATTCGCAAAGCTTGAAAGGGAACAACATAACAAATTAGTTGAAAGAAACAGAATATATTTAAAACAGTAAATGCTGTATTATATCTTTGTAAACAAGAACTACCATTGCATGAGCATATGAAGGATATCATTTTAGCATCTAAGTTATAGCAATAGAATATTTTGTTAAAGATTGTAATGAGCCTGACAAACATTGATGACCTAGAGTCACCACTGATATTTATATATATATATATATATATATATATATATATAAAAAATTAATGCCTTTTATTTTTTTAATCTGACATATTTTTAAACATAGTATATTGAGGCAGTAATGCTTCATTTAAATGTTTTATTAAATAGGACAGATGGGTCAGATATAACCCATATTAACAGATATTTCCTATCTTTCTTATGTTCTCTGTCTGTCTGTCTGTCTGTCTGTCTCTCTGTCTCTCTCTCTCTCTCTATATATATATATATATATATATATATATATTAGGATATTAGAACAATATGTAAAAATCATTACACAATTGCAGTTGTGTTTTGATGCATACCAATGCGTCTCCTCAGGTGATTGTAAATTACTGGTGTTCTCATCTTACCTGGCTATATATATATATATATATATATATATAAATTGGGATCAAATAAATATGGATTGGAATCTGATAGAATGACAGGATAAAGAACAAATAGGAAATGTTTATCAATCTAACATGTTTCACTTTTATTATGACTCTGATGAAGGTTTGATAAAAGTTAGATGCCTCTTAGATTGCTAAACATTTTCTATTTGTTCTTTATCCTATCATATGTGTTTTAATCATTTCACACCAAGCAAAGTGGTAATGCCACTAGAATAATACATACATATATATATATATATATATATATGAAGGTAAGTCAAAAATTATCTGTACTTTCGCCATAACATATCTTTAGGTTTATTACATTGCCTTCTTCTCACGCATACTTATAGCTGGAATTATTATGGTCATGTGATTGAAGTTTGAGCTTGACTGTGCCAATTTTCTTGCTGTTGTTACAGTGCAAACATGGCTGCTCTGCTAGCAGTGTGCACCAAGGAGAAACAAAGAGCAGTGATCTGATTTCTCTGGTCAGAAGGTATGTCGGGGGCTGAAATTCATCGAAGGCTTTTAACACAATATTTTGATATTACACATAGAAGTGTGTATGAGTGAATCAAAAACTTTAAAAGTGTCTGGACAAGTGTGACACACAAAGAAAAAGCAGAGCACCCATCAGCCTCCAGATTCAGCAAATTCGAAAGATTGTAATGGCAAACTGATGAGTTATCATCGATGAAGTAGCATGTTTTCTGCAGATTCGGATCACTTCTCTTTTTTCCTCCTTGGTGCATATTGCTAGTCTATATTGAGTAATATGCACATAATTTTTATTGGTATTTATGCACATAATTTTTTAATTGGTTTCTGCTATCATTTCTAAACTAAATCCTCTCAAGGCTTCCTTTAATTGTCCTAAAGAAATGTGACCTTGAACTGGCTCCTTTTCTCTCCAAACTTTGCAATAAATTCCTCACTACTTCCTGCTTTCTAGCTTGTTGGAAGTCCACCTCTTTAGTTCCTGTTTCTGGTATTCATCAACGACCTTCCCACTGTCATCAGTTCTCAAATAGGTATCCATGCAGATGACAGAACTATTTACTTTTGATAATATTTTAAAATTTAAGTAAAATTCAGAGCAAGTTTTATTTAAAGTCACATGAAATATAACTGACTTTCTAAGAATAGAGATAGGAAAATGTGTTATGTGTCATAAAGGACAATGGATTGAAACACTAAAAAAATGAAGATATGGCAATGATTTTAAAGTTTTGAGAATCTCTTTTAAACAATCTGTGTTAATTGCAAACATAGAAGGAAAACTATAGGAAATTCTTGACAAATAGTAAATGAAAGCAAGAAGAAAAGACTAACTATGAACTGTAAGAAGACAGAATGTATGGCTGTCAGCAAGAGAGAAAAAACACAAGATAAAGATTACAAATTGGAAATGCCAACATCATCAAACAAGCACAGAAGTTTAAATATCTGTCAAATGTTTTAACAGAGGATCAAAAATGTGAGACCAAAATCCAAATTCACATTGGAATAGCAAACAATGCCTTCCAAAAGTTAAACAAAATACTTAGAAACAGAAAAATTTTGTTCAAAGAAAAGAGTGCTGAACTGTTATGTAATATCAATCCTCCTTTTTAGCAGTGAATGCTGAACTATCTCCTCAGAAATGAAAAGAAAATTAGAGACAACAGATATGTGATTCTACAGAAGGATGCTGAGAATACCAAAGATGGAGCATGTAAACAATGAAGAAGTATTAAAGAAAATGAAAATAAAAAGAACACATCAGAAAGAGACATCTGAAATGTCTTTGACACAATGAGAAAAGAGGGTTTGAAGAATTTGACACTCACGGGTCATATTGAATGCAAAAGGGAGAGAAGACAGCAGCAGTTTCCATAGAAAAGAAAGCATTTTCTAATCTTCCCTCTCTCTATATACCTATTTCTATTTCAGTGGTTAGTGCTTAGTGGTTAGACATGTGGAAAATGGAGGTAGTTGAACAAAGTTATAAAATTCAGTCATATTATAACTGTTGTAGTTTCTATTCTAAACTAAATCCTAGAGAGTCTTAAATATAGACTATTCAAATTTCTTTTGAAGAGGGAGTTGCTGAATACATTGATTCAGTATACTATACAGAAGTGAAATGCTTAATTTGAAAAAGGTTGCTATAACATTTTGTAGCTTTGAAAGAAGAAACATCTCAATTTCTAGACAATGAACTAAGAAAGCTTGAAGTATTTGAAAATGAAGCCTGGAATTATGATGTCTTTTTCCTTTGTGATATTAAAAATCATCTAAATGTTCAACTTCAGGGGAAAAATTATTTAATTTTAAAATTTGTAGCAACAGAAAAAGTGCTCAAAATGAAATTGAAACTCTTTAAAAGTCAGCTGGCAAAGAGGAAATGTGTTACATTTCTACCAATGTGCAGCTTTTTTTACCAAAAGCAAACATGTTAAATTGAGAGCAAAACATACCAAAAAAATTGCAATTCTTCTCACAGTATTTGATAGAAGCATTACTTTTTTAGAAAAAGATATGCAATTGAAGCCTGTTGGGGGATCCATTTTCTGTCAATCCAGAAGTGCAACAGAATTCCAATTGAAGGTGTCTGGACATCAGGCTTCTATTTACAAAACAAATCATAGAGAAAACAGACTGCAAGACTTTTACAGAAATCAGGTCAGGTATATCAAAATAACCTCCAACTTGCAATGAAAATGTTTGGCATTTTTGGTAGCACCTACATTTGTGAACAAGCATCATTCTTCTTTGACAAATATTTAGAAGTTATTTTGAAAATACCTACTGCCAATATGTCTCCAGAATATGATAAGTTTGTAGCTAGAAGAGATACCACATTTCTCATTAAAATCAAAAGTGACTCAATTTTTTTCATGTAGATATTTAATAGTCTTACTAAAAAGAAGAAACTTTTTGTGCCATTTTAGCTCTGAATATTTTTAGATGTGTCCATGAATCTTTGTAAGTGGCTTTGTCAAAAAAATAAAAAATAGCATACACATAATTTTTAATTTTTTTCCAGTGCTAACAAAGGACCTCATATGATGTAACACTTGTCAAAACTAAAGGTTATGCACCGTTTTTAACACCAAGTGGGTGCATTTTGTTGAACTTAATATTGTTACTCTTCCTTAACAACACTTCTAAAGGTTCACACACCCAACCCCTCAATACAATAAAACAGAGTAATGGTTAAGCAGGTACTAAACTGCCTTTTGATTAGAAAGGTCAGGATTTGCTTTTTGATATTTTCCTCACACTTCCTTATCTCTTAGATATCTTTTTTTTTTTAAATATTCAAAAATTTTATAATTTAAAAAAATATGTGTTAGAATTCTATGCTATGAAAAAAATTAAAATCAGCATCATTTTTTACATCTCACATGATCCAGTAACAAGTCATGTGATATTTGAATGATTTGATAATGTGACCTAAAAATACATGGCAATAGATCGTGTAAATGATATCTTAACAATGTGAAGTAATAATAAATCTTTTAAAAATATTAAATGTTGGAATATCTAAGAAAATATCACATAAACAGCAGTCAAAGTTAACGAAAAACTAAATCTAAATCCTTCTTACCTCCCCCCAGAAATGGTTGATGCCTGTTTAATCATTACCAAAGACAATACACAAGCTGTATTTTTTATTTAGACATAACTTTTTATTTAGCATTATTGTATTTATGGCAATTTTCACTTGGTAATTGATTCTAAAAATTTACTTTTTGCAGTCTGTGGCTAATTTTCTGTGAGCAGTGTGATCTGTCACTTTTTTTAATTGTGCTAGCAAGATCTGTGTAAACTAAAGAAATATTTTGATGCTTTTAATAACACAAAAAATGCATAATTTAATTCTACATTTTGATCTCATTTTGTGTCTGACATGTACAAGTTAATGTTATACTTCTTTTTGTGGCATTCACAGTCATGAATTTGCAAATATATTCTGGAATATACTTGCTAACTACAAAGCTGCAGGTTGTAAAAATGTTATTTCAATTTCTGCAAAATCCGTTTTTTAAACTTAGATCAATTTCTCAAAGTTAGAATAGAATAGAGAAGAGAAACTGGTTGTCATTGCACTGGTAATTTTTTTTTATATACTAGAATTCCTACATTACAAAGCTTGAGAGCCACTCAAGATAGAGGGTTACCATTAAAACAGTAATGATGAATTAGGTGTATAATATGAATAACAGAGGATGTGTTAGTAAGTGAAGATTTTGAGGATAATGTGGATAGATAATGATTAGCCTTTGACTTGAAGAGGTTAAGATTGTAGTTTTCAAGGAAGCACTCATGCAGTTAGTCATGCAACACAAGCTTACAAAAATATTTACTTTTATAATTCTGATAAGATACAGGAAAATCTGGTAATATCATTTAAACCCAATTATAATTTGAATTTCATACTGATTTAATATCTTTTTCAAATTTTGTTTCTTGCTAACTTTCAAGTTGATTTCATAATGTGGAGAAGAGTCACATAATCTTTAAATGAGCTGAAAATTGTGAGGCCAAATTCAATTCTGATGACAAAGAGTGTTGGTAAATCTTTAATGAAAAACATTAACGTTGTTCTAAAATGCCCTCTTTATTTTCATGAATTTAAAAATGCCTTATTTGCATGAATTTTAAAATACTTTTCCTTATTTGCATGAATTTAAAAATGCCTTATTTACATGAATTTTAAAATACTTTTCCTTATTTTCATGAATTCCTTTATGATTTATTTATAAATTTGACATGTAATAGAATCTGTGTTTACACTACTGTAACAAAATAGCAATATTGAAATAAAGAAGAAAATGGCATGGATGGAAGAACACTTGATTGAAGATCATAATATCAAGTGGAAGATAAATTGATAAGGATGATTGATAAAAATCATCAAAGAAAAAACATTAAAAAAAAAGAACAGAACAGATAAGATGGGGGGGGGGGCATAAAAACCAGAGGACCTTCACCAGAAATTGAAAACCTCCCTAATTCTTCATTCATGGAAGCAAACAATGATATGATATATAGATGTGCTTAAAAAAGATTATTGTATAATCTTTTTAGATAATATGTCATCCTTTATGTTTCAGGATATCATTTAATTATATGTTTTCATGTCATTTAATCTAAACAAATACTTTAATGGTTTAATTAGGCATTTAATAATATTATATTTTACCATTAATTTTTTAATGAAAGTAAATGACTTTAATCTTGTTTATCTTTAGAAGCATTGTTGTTAGATTATTGTTGCTAAATTCTCTTGTCAGATATTTAGTCACTTAGATCTATACTTTTCCTGACTGCAGTTTTTGATAATGATAAAAGCACGCAGCACCCAATTTATTCTAAATCTAGTATTTAAATTAATGGCAAAATTGTCATCATTGACAATTTTGGTAATCAATATAAAATTGAATTACCATCCAACTTTAAATTCAATATTAAAGGCTTTATACCAATAACATTAAATAAATATAAAAATACTAGTTGACAAAATGTTTTGGAAATTTTATATGCAAACTACTACTTATCATGACCATTTACTTTTTCTTTTAACCTCTTAAAATGAATATTTTATCTCTCACTCTAAATTGATAAACATAATTCTAAAAAGTTAATCTTAATTATCCTTCTATCAGTCTGCAGTCAGTCTAACCTGCAGATTCTATAGAGTTACTTACTGGTAATTTTAAGAATTTCTATCCATTATCTCACTATACACTTTATTCCATTTGAGTTTATTTATTACATTTCTAAATGTGTAATCATATAAATGTTTATTTAACCCACTTTAATTCTTAATGTTCAGAAGATGATATCAATAAATATCAAAATATGACTTAAATAAATTATCATATAGATGATTTATTTAGGTCATGTTTTGATATTTGTTGATATCAATATATATATATATATATATATATATATATATATATATATATATTACTTCAAATGTTATTTTCAGAGGATACCAGAATTTGGGTAGAAGCCTGCACTTCTTTTAAAACAGTTTTTATTTCATCTACAGTCTTGTGAATCCGAGAAAAGTGCCCTCCAGCAAAATTTGAAGATGTGTCCTCCTTTGTAGGAGGAATGTCCATTGGATTCAACTTCCTTTAGACCACTTGGCTTTAACACAAATAGAACTTTGTTTGCCTCTGTGAGTCTTTGTGATCTAAAGCATGTCAGATCAGACAGTCGTTCTTTCTATGAAAGGGAAAGCATTTTCTTTACTAAGTTTTTCTCAAATGCACAGGCCACTGAAAATAACATTTGAAGTAATAAAAATATGTTGGATTAAAAATAAAAAATTCCTTAATTCATATATATATATATATATATATATATATATATATATATATATATATATATATATATATATATATATATATTTTTAAAAATGACAGAGACAAAATGTTTTCCTTTTATACTCACTAGGAGCTTATTTACATTGATTTGTTGTCTTAGTATTGAATTTATTTTAGTCATGGCTCCTTATTTACCACCCCCTTACACTTTTTCAGTTTCACAGTTTATGATTGTTTTCTTTGGGTTTTTTCAAGAAATCTTGCTGAAGAAGTGTTGGATGAAAAAGGTTCCTTTTAAAGAAAAAGAATGTGCTCTGTCTTTTTTAAAACATAAAAATATATATGTAAGTCTGTGTCTCTATATGCATAAATAAAATTTCCAAAACTATGTGACAAATAATGGAATAAGTTCCATACAATAAATGGTAAATTTTTTAACATTTTATTAAAGAACAAAAGCAAAAACTGTTTAATTGTTCAATGCTGACAACTCAAAATTTATACTTAACAATTATTTTTTTGTCTCTGTAGCTTATACTCAAAATCAAGAAAAGACAACTTAAATTCCTTGAATACATAATGAGGAAAGAAGGCTTAGAAAATCTAACCATCACAGAGTATATTGAGAGCAAGAGAAATAGGGGAAAGCAGTGAGTCACTTACCTAACGAGCTTTTATGAATAGATGGTAGAATGGAAAGGGAGAAAAACTGCTAAGGGCCACACAAGGTAGAAAGCTGAGGAGAGCCATGATTTCCTATACTTTGAAGAAATGCAACACATAGAAGAAGAATCCATGATATTACATATTGCATAAACAATTAGCTTATTTCTAAGTCCTCTCATTTACAAATGTATTAATATTTTTAATGTATTAATTCTCTATTTGTCTATACATGCAACTGAATTAGATCAAATCATTCAAGTATACATACACACACACACAAACATGCACACACACACATACATACACCATATATTTACATATTTATTGATCTATCTGTCTATACAGGTGTGGATCAATTCACCTCTAGCCTCAGGAATAGCATTTAGCTAAATTAAATGCATTGACAAGGAAGGAAATTATATTGAAAAATAAATATTTCTCATGAAATGCGTTTTTTATCATCCAGCTATGGGTTTATTGAGGAGGGTTTGAAATGTTCTCAACCAAGAAGTCTTTCCAAAAATATTCTAATGCTTGTCCATTTGATCAAACTCTAGGAAATGGGTCTTTCAGCACCCTATTGTATGTATGTATATATATATATATATATATATATATATATATATATATATATATATATATATATATATATGTGTGTGTGTGTGTATATATATATATATATATATATATATATATATATAAGCATACATAAGTGTTTTTTGTATCTTTATTTACACATATTCACTTTACATTTTTTATATTGCATTAATGGTGGTAAATTAGACAGACAATTTTAGTGGGTTTATTTTTAGTTCTCAATAAAAAAGGGAAAAAATTTTAATCTTTTTCTGCTTTTCCTTGCGTATGTTGGTTCCATGTTGTCTGTTTAGAAATCATTGAAACTAGAAATTTATAGCCTTTCTACTATGAAATCATAAAACATTTATCCTGGCCAAATAAGGTGAATCTTCTCTGTCTCTTTCCAAATAATTCTTTATATTAATTTCTTGATTTATTTCTTGATTTATTCCAACACATCTAAATTGCTGAAGGTGCAATTTTTTTACTTTTACTTTTACTCTGTATGTGTACCAAAAAGAACTGAACTGAAATTAACAGAAATAAAATAAGAAAAATATCTCTAATAATGAATTAGTGAAGTTCATTACTTAAGAGTAATGTATAAATGTAATATGTCAAAACTCAACAATAAAAGCTTTTGGGTTATAGAAAAGATCAAGCAAGGTGGACCTATTCTGATATTATTAGTAAGTTTATGAATATCAGTTAACTGGGCATTGGTTTGGGCATTATCACTCTGCAAGTTAATATTTTTGTAAAATAAGCGATAAATGTGCACACACACACTCACAGATGAACATCAATAAGTTCCTAGTCTAATGATGAAAAAATTTGGTTTACATTTTGTATCTATTTTTCAACAGTCTACTTTCTTGTCAATGCAATAACCCAATGCTTTACCATTTATCATATAGATCAAACATTATAGACTGAAAATTTTTGCTAATATATATTGTGCTAGACTTATTAATCTACTTTTGTAGACTCACACAAACACACACATATATATGTATGTATGCATGTATTCATGATGGCTGGCACCTGGTTGTCAAGTATGATCACATGACATCATTGTAGCATTTAAATCTTGTGGCTCTTTAAACCAGACAAATTTTTATAACCTCTGCTACAAAATTGAATCTAACTTTTACATATATATATATATATATATATATATATATATATATATATATATATATATATATATATATATATATTAATAAATATATATTATTCCTCACTGGTAGCATAACTCAAATTTTCAGGCACAACACAATCTTCAGGAGCTGAGTAGAGACTGAGCATTGAATAATTTAAATTCTGATAAAAAGTGTCTGGTTAACACAATGCTGGCACAGTCCATATTCTATACTGGGATTATACATAACCACTCAATTTTATTAAGATTGGATTGTGCTTTGAGCCCTGTTGCTGGTGAGGAATAATATGTATATTTATTAATATAGTGTTATGCATATATATGCCACAGACTTCCATTCTTCCTTCCACATCATATGTTCTTTTCCAGACTTAATTGTTATTGTTTCTGGAGTTTTGTAAGACAGAGTGGTTTTCTTGTCTTTGAGAATCACAGGTTGAGTGAGTTCTTCAACTCTCTCCTCACAATTGACCATTTGAACCATTCAGAAAAACACTGATTGCCGTCATCATCATTCACTTTAGTGCTGCCAGACATCAGAATCTTTTATCTTGCTCCTTATGTAGAATTTCCAGGTGTCAACTGGAAATTCCAACAAGAAAATATTCCAACCCATTGGGTACAAAGCACAACACAATGATTTCAGAATGACAACACTGACATTATAATTTGGCCAGAACAAACTCCTGACATCAGTGCAATTGAAAATCTGTAGAGTATTCTTGCTTGTAAGGTTTTCTTAGTTAGGAACCAATAACATTCAAACCAAGGATTGGAAAGGTCAGTACAAGATAAATAGGCTTCAACAAACAATAATCATTTGTGTAGATAGACACCTTAACAGAATGCATTTTTCAACTCATTTATTCCCAGTGAAGTGTTAGAAATTTATATAAATGAACATTGCTTTGCCATTCTGTGACTGGTTTTATAATTAGCATATGAATACAAAAACTCATGACATGGTGCCAAATCAACAAAATTCAACCTTCATAAGTTGAAAGTTAAAAAGAGATAAATTTTCTTGATAACCAGTGTGGTGCATATATATATATATATATATATATATATATATATATATATTTATTTGAAAATTATAACATAAATATGTTATAAAATCACTACAAAAATACCCATTTTGTTTCAACATTTCTGGTGTCTTATCAATTGATGGTGTTGAATGTATAATAAAAGCTTTTAAGAGGTTCAAATTAATCAAACACCCCTTACTAGGGGAAACGTTGTTACATAAGCTGAAATGGCCAATCAAAATACTAATATATGAGAATTCAAAAAACTTGACAACAAACTTTGTTTATAATAGTTATTTAATGCTTTAATATTAGGGTTAGACTAAAATAGAATTCATTCTAACTAATAAATATTAAATTATACTATAAAATTCAAAATTACCATTTTTTAATTTTAAATTTAATCTATATTAAGTTTAAAATTATAAAATTATTTAAGGAAGAAACTGAGGAAGAAAAAATATATATATGTTTTTCTATTTATTTTGTTTTTATTGAAATTAAGTTGGAATAAACATTAAGATCTAATGCTGTTCTGAACTTTGTTACAACTTAGATACATCTGGAGTGAAGACATGGGCAGTGTAGGATGAAATCTTGCAAAAGACAATACGTCCACAATCAGATTATAATACAGAAACAAACAGACATATTTGTATATATAAACATGCAAAAAAGCAATGAGACAGGAAATATGTTCATGACCCCTTAAAAAAACCGGCAACATACACACACAATGAAAGGCACACACAAGTGACCATACACACACACACATCAACAAAGACATGCACATACACACATATACACCCACCAAGAAATATTCAATTTTGGAAGTGTTATTAAATGAATTCTACCATCCTATTAAAATATAACTTATACAAGCAAAGATATATAGATAAAAATGGTTGAATAGATAAAGTTCAACATGGGCAGAACAGAAAAACAAACATTCATTAATGAAAAACATAAGGAAAAAAGGACACTAAAACATACAGACATGGACAGAAAAATAGATATATACGCATAAAAATAACACCATCTAATATATAAAAAAGAAAACTCCCAAACACACAAATATATATAGATGTCTCATATATACGCACTAGTACACATACACGAGTACAAATATATAACAATATGTGAAAGAAAATAAAAAATACATATAGACCAATGTGTACACACATACTTCACTACAGACAGAAACACACAAAAAATACCTACATTCAAACATATACACACACATATATCCATATACATATATATACCCATATGTACGCATACACAAACATGCACACATACATACATGCATATGCATATGCATATATACACACATGGAAACAAACATAAATATATCAACACACACAGCAATGTAAAAAAGTAAACAAACCAAATATACATATATATACATATATACCCACAAACAGAAACACACAAACATACATATACACACATACACAAATAGAAACTCACACATATATATATAAACACATACATACACAAACATAAACACACACACACACACACATATATATATATATATATATATACATACACATATACACATAAATATACGTATACATATATATATATACACACATACATACACATATACATACATAAACCTACACATCTTCTTACAATGATATCTTAGTGATGATGAAGAACTGTAAAGTCCATACAAGATTAAAATGTAAGATTGAAAGGAGGAGTAAATCAAATGATCTTCCTAGATTTACTTTTCTTATTATGGCCATAATTAACAGGGTTTCTATATTGAATAGTGGTACACTTGTATTCTCTATTTCTAAGGGCAGAATTGTAAAATTCACGATGTTTATTAAAAACCTCTTTGTTAGAAGAGTTAGTACTAATCCTAAATTCAATGGAGGAGGGTATGTGCTTGATAACCGAAGTGGGGTGGTTGGACTTGAGATGTACATATACTGGGTTAGAATTAACCTTCACATAAGGTTGGAAAGAGCTGCTAGTAAGGTCTAGGGTGACATCCAGAAAATCTACCTGTTTAATGTTAGTTGTAACTGTAGTCCTAAGACCTAAATCCTTAAATTCTCTATGCATCATTTTTCTAATACGGTCTACCTTAATTTTAGTAGAGTTTTTAACAACTAATATGACATCATCTCTATATAATCTTACACTATCAGAATCTAAACATTTAAAGGCACTTAAATTGTATAAAAGGAATAATCCCACCAAGTCAGAGGCTTCTGCAGAATCCAAAGAACCCATTGAAATGTCAAAATTATTGCTGCAAGACTTTTTGGTCCACTGTTCTTCATTGTAGACCAGAACAGAATTTTGGCATTTCATGATTATATCCACTTCATGCTCAGAAATATTACAGTATTCCCAAGCAAACTCCAAGTCCAAAGTGAACAGATCTTTAGATATGGAGGGATAATAGTCAATAATGTCGAACTGTATAAAAAGTGTATTTGTTCTTATTTTGGATGCTAGTAAACCAGTTCATAAAAATATTAGGGTACTATTTTTTTATATATATCTTCAGTTCAGTACTACACTAAAAAACACACCTAAGCACTGACAGTCAAAGTGATCACCTCCACCTCCCCAGTCATATACAATTAAAGGTAAATTTACAAGTTACAGAAATTCAAAGCACTTCCTATGCTACAGTACAATAAATTCCAGAGTGACTAAATTTGTAAACAAACATATTCAACTGTAGTTCAGCTTTGTAAGAAGGTAGGACCTTGAAGTAAAACTCCTTAAGGAAAGAATCAGCAACAAAACAAAAGAAGTCATTGCAAAGGAAAAGAAACAAGAAAAAAAGGATGTAGATGACATGAAATTCTTAATCCCTTGAGAGATTATGTAGATTATAACAAGAAATTGCACACAATATATAATGTTAAACAAAAACATTTGAAATAAATGCAAGCATGCAAAAAATGAATGACCCAATGAAAAATATATAAAGATTGAAAAATTGCAAAAATAGATGTAGGTATACATAGAAAGATAAAAGAAATAGCAGGGCATAAAATGTGTATTTGTCAAAATGAATAAAATCTAAAAAGAGACACTCATAATGGAAAAAGAAGATATAACAAGTACATTAGAATCACACTTCCATGAAGGTAGAAGAAAAAATCTCAAATACATAAAAACATAGAAGGATTCATTTTTTTAAAACAAGATAATAATTTAGAACTGGCATGATGTAAAGGAACAAAGCAACAGAACCAGATGAGATTAGAATCAAGATGCTGATGGCATCAGATGATTTTTAGATTGATAAATCTACTAAAGTGATAATTGAAACATACAATAATGATTAAACATTGCAGGACTCCAGTAGATCAATCTTCATAGTAGTGCCAAAGAAACTAGGTACATATAAATATGAATTCCATTAGACAATGAGTCACATTACTAAATTAATCATTAGGATTCTAATGAATGTATCTTATAGCAGAATTAGACTGGAAATAAGTCAAGAAAAAGTGTAGCTTCTTTCAAGACACTCAAACACAAAATGAAAGTTTTATTATCTGAATACTATCAAAGTGATCAATATAAATGCAGAAAGATCTATACCTATATTTCATAGTTTACAGAAAGGCATTTGATTGGGTATGACATGAAGAGCTACTTGAAATATTAGAAAGGCTTAATTTACAGGGAAAAGTAATTCAAGTTTTTTGTAATCTCTATTAGAAATAAACAGTTTGGAAGCAGGTAACAAACAAATTTAGCAAATATACAAAAATAAAATGAAATTTTAGACTTATGTACCAGGTTAATATTTCATTAAAAGTATTCTTTTAGTCTTAAAATATAATTCTTATGTGCACATCACAAGAAATGTAAAAATGAAAAAGTAAATGTTACTTACCTATCACAAACCATGTATGAAGAATTGATACAAATCATAGATAAACATTTGCAACATGAAATTGTGAATCAAATTAACAACCTAGACACCAAATATTATTCTATTATCATTGACTCTACACCTGACATGGCACATGTTGACCAACTGGTAATTGAAGTCTGATACTGTTATAATTGATAACCTGATGAGAGATTTTTAACATTTCTACTGCTAGAAAAACATTCATTTATGATCTTCAACAAAATATAACAAACCCTGGGTGAACATAAACTTTCACTTGAAAATACCCATGGTCAATGCTATGTATCTAGCATAAAGAGCTTCTATAAAAACATTAACAGGTATTTAATATGTTTTCTCTTTATATGTTTATATGTTATAATTTATTTAAGTAAATGCTCTATTTTTTTAATTAAACAGTATTAATTACATTTACTGGTCTGACTGTCTGAGAAATTTTGTAGAAAATAGGTGCTCTCCAACAGGAACTGAACCTGTAACCCTTATAGGAACCAGCCTGATGAGCTGTTACCATTCAGCCACTGAGGAGTGTCTGGTTAGCAAAGTTTGAATTAGGTGTGTGTTTATAAACATTAATTCAGATTTTGCTTCTCTGTAGCTGAATGGTTAACACTATGTCAGGTTATATGATGGGTAACCATAAGGGTTACAGGTTCAGTTCCTGTTGGAGAGCACCTATTTTCTATGAAATTTCTTGAAAATTCAGGCCAGTAAATGTAATTAATACTATTTAACAGAGCATATACTTAAATAAATTATATCTATAAAAATAATGTATGAACAGAAAATATATTAAATAATTGTCAGACTTAATTCATTTCATAATATATTAACAGGTATTCAGACTATGTACCATGTACAGCCCTTTCACTCAATCAATAAGGCAGTGTCTACTGTGCATGAAGTTGTTGACTATTATGTCATTTTGAAGGAGCTCCCTGTTTTATTTTCTGGATCTCCATGAAAATGGAGGATTTTAAACACACAGGGTAATCTAGATTTTTCTCTAAAAAGCCTAAGTGTAACACTGTGAAGCTGTTTATGCAATTAAAAATGGATATTTTACAAACTTTCAAATATATTTTGGAAAATTCAGAAGAGAAGCCTGAATGTAAATGAGATGCAAAGAATTTATACCAAAGGCTGATCAAGTTGGAATATGCTATTTTAACAGTCATTTTGGGAAGAAGTGCTGGAGAATTTCAACAAAGAAAGTAAGAAATTCCAAACCCCTGGCTTTGATTTATTGGAAGGTTATCTTCTGCTATCATCATTACTTTTATTTGTTAAAGAACTCCAAGAAAATTCAGCTGACAGGATTTTACACTATGAATCAGAAACAAAAGGTTTATGTGAAGATGTCATTTCAAGTTTTGCTGATACTTCCAAATGCATTATTACAAAAAAATTTTCATATGAAGCAAGTGATAGGGCTTATCTGAGAAGGGCTGACAAATCTAGGATAAAAATTCAAAATCTGCTCTATGACTGTAATCCAGTTATGCAAGAGGATTGAGCCTAAGAGCAGATTGCAAAAAGGTACAATTTCTTCTCAAAACTGATGAACAATTCTAAAATTTATGAGGACAGTATTAAACTTATAATATCACTTTACAAAGATGATATTGACCACATATTAGTAAACTTTTTCAGCTTATTTGTGAGTAACACCTAATTGAAGTGTTACCTAATATTGCTACTGTACTTGACAATGCCTATTTCAAACTGTGAAGCAGAAAGGAATTTCTGAAAGCTTTCCTTTATAAAGAGCAACTTTCAGTCTACTATGACTGAAGAGTGCTTAAATTCTTTATGCATATTGTCTCTATAAAATGTCATTATAAGGAAGCTCTTATATGAAAAATATATATATGAATATGTTTCTAGAAAAAAAAAGAGAAAAGTATTTTGCAAAATGTGTTTTATGTATTATATATTATGATATGTGTCAAAATAACATATTATTTTAACTGTGGTCTTTGCTATGTTATCTTCATTATTTTATGACATATCATGCATGTATATAATGTTTCCCTAATTTTCATCTCTTGCAACACAAAAACTATATGACATAGCTTTAGAAAATATTTGTTCCCACCAGTGATTTTGACATGTGAAATAATCCAGTATAGCAATTTTTAACTTGATTAAATTTTTTAAAATTGTGGTAATCATTTATAAAACAACCACATTGAAGAAGATAATAGTGGTTACCCTGGCATTGTTGCTAGTGGAAAGAGACTTGCTGTATGGTCCTTTTTGAAGGATTCCATCTACCACACCATTCTTATCGAGGTCATTGCATTACAAGGACTTTAGATGTTGTCATATTGTTGCTGGCTGTGAAGGGACACTAATATGTATTCATGGTTCAGAGTCCCAAAAATGTAGGTACCCCACTGAATTTACATATGCATGCAAATATATTAATTTCACATATCTATACATACACATTAATATAACAATGTGAACTCACATTATCCCACCAGATAAACTACCTGCATGATAGTGAAAATAAGAAGAAAAGGTTTTGTCTCTTTAATTTAATGTTTATTTGTTAAAAATAAAATCTTTTATTAATGTTCTGACATATATCTTATTCCACTTGATAAATCTTGCTTGTCAGTTTATAATTGTATTGAATAGTTCAAAAATAAAGGCAAGTGTACACTTAACAATTATGTTTATGCATGCATCTACATACAAATATACATATTTCTAAAGAATTAATGAATTTTAATTTTTAATCTGACATTTTTATTATTTTTAGTGGATACACATATTTGAGTAGACGCTCCATTTTTGTTCTCTGTTTTTTTTTTAACAGTGTTTAATTTCAAATAATGATCTGAGCACTCCAGAAAACCTAATAAAGAAAATGAGGGTGCATTTTCTTTATTGTGCACAGGCTGGTAGATGAAATAAACTGCTTAAAAAAAAACAAAAAAAAATGGTGTGTTTACTCAAACATGTGTATGCATGGCCACATTGTAAAATACCCTCGGAATCTATGCCATGTAAAAATAAAGATAAATGTTGCAATATTCCTAGGACTGCTAACTGAAATATATTTTAAGTGATCTAAATAAAAAAAAGTGTTATTAGATTTCTCTTTCTATTCAATAATTCTTTTTTAGGGAAAATATACAGTATAATTTCCATCATCAATAACAGTAGAAGGAAATATCTTTACAAGTTCATCAACTACCTGAAATCAATTGTTTATAGTCCTTCACTGTAAATAGCAAGAAACGGTGGTTGATAAAAAAATTGACTTTCATCAAGTTAAGGACACACTCAGTTATATGCTCACTTTTTTATATTTTATTATTATTCTTTTATTATCTTTCTTGAAACTTGAGTCCAGCATTCTGTAAGACTTTGTTAATTGTGATTGGCTAATTAGTCTTAACTTCATTTACTTGTTTAGAAACAAAAACTACATGTCATTTCAACTGAAATTAAGTTAGTGTTAAGAATCAATCACTGGCTATCAGCTGTGTCTCACAATTCAGAAGGCTGTTCTTGGCAGGCATCCGTTTAGGCTCTCAATTGACGATAATTGCCTGGGACAAAATACCATACAAACTGTAAGCATTAGAAATAAACAAAATGTATTTTTTTACTCCCAGAACAAACAGTATTCCATTTTCAAATGTTGATCTGCAAAAATATTTGGCCTTAAAATGGCTTCTAACTGCTTATAAACATTAATAGAAATATGAAGTGAAATTGTCAACTTGTAATTTTTTTATAAATAAAATATATCCAACTTTTTGTCTTCCCTGTTAAAGCTGATAAAAGTATATTAAATCTTTTTATCTATGAATATTTTAATTCTAGAATTGTCATAAAATAATTTAATAATACTATTTTGTATTCATTTTGTACTGCAATGAAAAAGAGATGAAATGTTTAAGCTTGGAGTGAAGCTTTATTTAAGGTAACTTGACTAATGTCCATAAGTGGTTTGTTGACTGCCTGATGATCCAAATCAGACTGCGTAAATACGTTTTCTGCACATTGGCTCCATGCATACGAAACCAAAACAAAATTAATAATTATTTGCATTGTTTGGACTATTGTCCTCAACTTTGTTGACCTATTCATGATGTTTCAGACGTCGTACACTCTGGCCTACTTAAGGTGATTAGAATTTTGAACTGAACACTTTATTTCATCCACAGGTTAGACTATTCTAGTTCCACATGCCATGCCTCTTCTGGATGTGTCAGTTTCAGTTATTTCACTTTAACTCAACCCTCCAAGTTATTTGTTCACCTTTGCTTTAGGCAGGTATTGAACTTATAACTCTTTGGGTAAAGTCACTGGATTACTGACACTTTTATCCACTGGGGCATGAGTCATTAAGGACATCAGCATATGAATTTCTGAAATGTTGAGAATAGAGCAACAAAGACGAAAACAAAAGTCTGAACAATTTAAATTTAAATAATGTAAATAATTACAATGCCTCAGCACAGAAATATAGACAAAATTAATATGTCATGGCTAGTCAGAGCCACTCCTGCTCATAAACAATAACATTAATTTTGTGCCAACTAAAAATATATATATATCCAAATTCAGACAGACACAACACTAAACCTAACTCTAATAATAACACTAACCCTCAACCTAACAATAACGCTAAAATTAACCTTAACCCTAAACCTAGATCTAACCCTAAACCTAGCACTCACCCTGACAAGCTGAAAGTAAGAGATAGAGAGAGACAAATAATCTCAACACTGACAATATAAGAGAGAGATGTCATCAACAATGACCACCACCAAATGTCCATTTCATTTCTGAAACCGAACCCTAATACTAATCCTAATGCTAATCCTAATGCTAACCTTTATTCTAACCATAACCCTGACCCTCATCCCTAACCCTAACACTACCCGTAACCCTAACAATAAACCTAACCATAATACTAAACCTAAACCTAACCATAATATTAACATTAACCCTAAACGTAACCACATACCTAACCTTAACTCAAACCCTAACTCTAAACCCAACCCTAACCCTGACATGCTGAGATAGAGAGACAGAACATAGTTTAGATTATGATGTCAAAACCAATGATCTGAGAATAAGATGCAGCCAATGATGACGATCACCACAAAATGTCCATTTCATTTGTAATTTCACCATTTATTCTCCCTCTTGCCTAACCCTAAGCACAAACTAACCTTATCCCTAACTCTTACCCTAACCCTAACCCTAAATCTAAAAATCTGACCCTAACCCTAACCCCAACATGCTGAGAGACAGAGGCACAACAAAGATAAGCATCTGATGTCAACACTGAAAACCTGAGAGAGAGATGCCACCAATGATGATGACCACCAACAAATGTCCAATTCTCTTATAATTTCACTATTCTTTATCCTCGTTGCCTAAACCTAACCCTAACAATAACTTTAATACTAACACTAATTCTGACAATAACCTTAACCCTAACCATAAAGCTAACACCTAAACCTAACTCTTACTCTAATCCTAACCTTAAATCTAACACTAACAGTAACTCTAAACATAAGCATAACACTAACCATATAAATAACTCTTACTCTGATGCTAATCCTAACTGGAAATGCTGAGAGGGAAACAACACAGATCACCGTCTGATGTTAACACTGACAATCTGATTGACATGCCACCAACAATGACAATAACCACCAAATATCCATTTTGCTACTAATTTTACCAATCTTTCTCCCTTTTGCCTAACCCTAAAACTAACCTTAAGCTTAAGCCTAACCTTAATTCTAACTCTAACCTTAACTCTAACCCTGACATGCTGAGAGAAACATTATACAAATCAGCATGTGATGTCAACACCGACAATCTGAGAGATGCCACTAATGATGATGAGCCCCACTAATCTCCCTGTTGTCTAACCCTAACACCAACCCTAACCATAACTCTAAACCTTGACTTAACCCTAATCATAACCTTAAACATAACCCTAACCCTAACACTGACATGCTGAGAGTGAGAGACACAACAGAGATTTGCTGTTAACAGTGATAATGTGAGAGAGAGAGAGAGATGCCACTAACAATGACAAACACCACCAAATGTCCATTTCACTTCTAATTTCACCACTATTTCTTCCTGTTGCTTAACCTTAACTCTAAACGTTAAGCCTAACCCTAGCCCTAACCATAACCCCATGACATGCTGAGAGAGAGAGATACAATACAGATGAGCATCTGCTGTCAACATCGATAATCTGAGTGAGAGATGCCGCCAACGATGACAACCGCCAGCAAATGTCAATTTTGCTTCTAATTTTACCACTATTTCTCCCTGTTGCCCAACCATAACCCAACAGAAACAGATAGAAGTTACCAGTCTTTGTATATATGTAAATAAATTATTATTTACCCACACTCAGTGTTGTCTTTTGTTTGACACTTGACAAGGTGGAGAAGGAATTAACCTCCACAACAGTAACAACAAGTTTCTGTCTTGTTGATTACCCATTTCTACCTCCACAATAGATTCAACCATTTCTTTTATAGATAAGCAGTTCAATGAGGGAGATAACCATGGTTGCCTTCACCACACATACCATTTTCAAACAATAAGAATTTCAAATAAATTATAAAAAATGGCAAAATCCAATTAATGCTGATTTGCACAGATATAATTTTTGAAACTATGATGCATGGTGTTATATGGAGTGAAAGAGAATGAGAAAACTTTAGTGATGATAAAGGACAATAAACGAAGACAGAGGATGGGGATTGACATTGCATTTAAATTTTTAAAGATTGTAGGTGACAGGGAAGCAAGAGATCAGGAGGAATGTTCATTAGGCAAGAAGTGTGAGAAATGAAACTATTTGAATAGAACTGATGCATGCAGTTAGCTTAGTTCAACAATAAAACAGTAAGACCCAGATGCCAATCTAGTATCATGCTTAAATTCAAGCAGATAAAGTACTAAGAAGAATAGCTCATCAGAACAATTGTCATTAAAATATTTATAGAAAAGACAAAGGAAAACCATGTTACATTGGTAAGAAAGTGACTGAAATCTAAATGCCAGGTCAGGACTCATAACATTACAGACCCTTCTTTGAATTTTGTCAAGAATCATGAGATAAATAATAGGAGCACCAGACCAGATAAGGCAACAATATTCAATGCACAGATGCATGGTAGATTTATAAATGTGCAAGAGGGAATCTGATGAGAAGAATTGTTTAGCATGACACAGCACACCAACTTTTTAGCAGTAGAGCTAGCAGATTATTCAATATAATGACTCTACTTCATGTCAGCGGAAAACATTAACCCAAGAAGGCATTGAGTTTTGCTCTCTTGGAGTTTTGCCTCAACCATGCTGATGGAAGGCAAGAATAGTTATTTTAATATTTTTTTCTTAAGATGATCAAATTTTAATGAAATATTCTTTCTTTTTACCAATGGAATATGAAGGGAAAGAGGGTGATTAGAACCTGTGTATATTGTAGGGCATGTCTTAACTGTAAAGGTCTGAACTAGTGGAACTAAGTAATGTAACTGATCTGAACATTTGCAATGAAAATACTAATAGAGTAGATATAGGCTTGTAATGTTTTGGTCTGTGGAAAAAGGGCTGTAGTGTAAAAGTACTTCATCATCCTCAAAACTGGTCTTGGACTCTATCAAGTCTAGAAAGTGGGGATTGGGCAGCTCCAGCCCAAATACGGTAGAAATAATTCATTTTTTTTCTGATCTGACTTTTGTAAAAGCAGGAAAAGTCAGATACTTGCATTCTGGAGCAGCACAGGTCAAAAAACATTTTGCCAGCATCTTTAGTAATGGGTCGTATATATGAGTTCTACTTGATATCTGGGGTAAACTTGAGTCCCAATAGATGTTCCAGTCTT
Organism: Acanthosepion pharaonis; assembly: GCA_903632075.3. Taxonomy (NCBI): domain Eukaryota; kingdom Metazoa; phylum Mollusca; class Cephalopoda; order Sepiida; family Sepiidae; genus Acanthosepion; species Acanthosepion pharaonis. Next base: position 2,866,256 of record CAHIKZ030001779.1, on the reverse strand, counting down.
GGAGTTTCATTGAGAGCACAACTTTTTATCCGGACTGGGGAAAATACAAGGTCTGCTCAATGATAATGGAACACTAATAGCTTGGTTTTGAAGGTATTGAATGTTAAAAGCTAATTTTTCCTCATTGAGTTGCTTGGTGCAGATTAGAGGAAAGAGCAGGTGACAGGCTTTCATTAAGTAGATTTTGAAGGTGCAGTTATAAACTGTGGTGTCATTTGCATGGATATTTACTAATGATTTGAGAATATTTGCTTGTTAAGAGAGCTTTGGGGGAGGCCTGTATTGATTTCATAAGCTGCAGAATACTGTCAGTTAATGATGACCTTCATGGACCTACCCAGTAGGAAGGATTTGATAATTGGGAAGACTATTCTATCAGAGATGCAATATCTGGAGAGTTTGTAGCAATCTCTTATGTTACACTTTGTTAAAGGCCTTTGAGATATCAATGGTGGTCACATGAGTTTATTATCAAATGTTTCTCTGATTCTGTGTGTAATAAGAGTTGGGACATCTAGAGGAGCAAAATTCATACTGTTTGTAACTTCAGAGCCTATTTCTGTTGAATTTATCAATAAACTTTTTGATAGGTGACTCAAGGAGTTTGCTTATGACACTAAGGAAGCTAATGGGGAACACAGCAATGAGGATGAGTGCTCACTTGCATTTTTGAAAACAGGTCATACAGGTGAAATCTTCCATAGGCCTGGAAAACATTTTTCTACAAGCACTAGTTAAACAACTTGAAAAACATGATTCTTAAAAACCTTAGTCAAGAATTATCTCCAATCTTAGCAGAAAAAATTCTGGTCTAAAGTTCTTGAAAACAATGACTGAAATTTTGTCTGGGCCAGAAACCTTTTGTAGAATCAAGGCTTTTCATTGTTCTGGAAACTTCCAAAGCTGAGCTAGAGAAATCACAAATTTTGTGTTTCATGAGAGGTAAGAAGTCAGGTAGGAGTTGGCCTTTACCATCTAATGTGTAGTTAGACACAAAGCTCATTGTAAATAGCTTAGCCTTATTTGACAAGGATGTAATAACCCCAGGGCCATTTATAATAAGAGGAACTGACAGATTAAGAATCATTTTACAGAACTTGTGAGAACAAAGTCTTGTTTACAACTTTATCTTGGATAACTGCACATAGATTCTCTTTGAATTTTCCAGAATTCTCTTTCATTGATTGTGAACCATTCCACTTCACCATTCCCTGGGATAAAGATGGTAGTAATGGTTAAAACACATTCCAGCATGAACAAAAGTTGGCTATTTGATCTTTGCTGTGGAACAAAACTCTCTATACCAAAAAGAACCAACTTGAAAATTAGGGAGGCTGTTCTGGGAGCTCTATTTTTAAAGAATACTGAGAAAGGTGCTTCTGCACTGTAAGAATTGTAGCACTCCCAGTCAGCTTTTGAGTATCAAATAATGATTTTGATTTGGCGTCTCAGTGTGTCTTCTGATGAGCTCAAACATGGTAATATTTCAGCAGAACATTTGTCAGTACAGCAGGTGAGAAAGAGGTTAAGAAGTTTTGCATGATGTCCAATTATGACAAACTAAGAATGAGATAAATACAGGCATACCACCTGAAGTGACCCTGTCTTGTCTACACAGAAAATCAAGCAGCAGAACTTCTTCAGTCAAAATCATCAAGCCTAAGTGGGGTGCCCAGGCACCAAAACAAGCTTACTTGCAAATGAGGATAAAAAAAACGTACAGGAAAAGAATGGATACAAAAGCTACTCAAAGACAAACTGACATTCTCTACCACCATTACATTCCGTTTGTTGATATTTTTATTTCTATAAATATATAATATATAAATATATTACAAATTTGTGACTAGTAGGGATAATTCCAAAGAGGATATTAATCCAGAGAACACTCAATGTAAATCACAGAGCATAATAATAATAATAATAATAATAATAATAATAATGATAATAAATCAAGGAGAAAACCTTAAATAACCATTTTGGTTATAATTTATTTTGTGAATATTTCTATGTATTCGTCTCTTCAGACCAAAAGGTCTTAATAAAAGGGGATCCAGAGAAATTGTCTCCATTTATTAAGACCTTTTGTTCTGAAGAGATGAATATATAGAAATATTCAAAGAATAAATTGTAATCAAAATGGATTTTTAAAGTTTCTTCTTGGTTTATATATATATATATATATATATATATATATATATATATATTTGAATAAAAACAGACCACTTAAAGGTTCCATGTAATAAGTTGAAACCTTTGGAAGTAAAGTCTGATAATCCAGAGCCCTTTTAAAGGGGTTGTGGTGAAATAACTTATTACATGGAACCTTAAAGTGGTCTGTTTTTATTCAAACATATCTGCTCTGAATTTACATTGAGCTCTCTGGATATCATCCTCCTTGGGTCTACCCATACGGATTACCTAGTTTTGCATAAACTAAATATATATATATATATATATATATATATATATATATATATATATGTATGTGTGTGTGTATGTGTGTGTGTATGTGTGTGTGTATGTAGGCCATTAAATGACCCATGTCCTTTGTACATACATGAGAAACTATATATTACTAAGTTTATAAAAAATAAAAGTTTACTAAATCAGAGAAATGAATTAGCTATTTTTTGCCATCATTGTCAAAAAATTCCCTTAAATAATATTTAAAACAAAATTTAAATAAAAAAATGTGACCTGGTAATATATATACTTATACTTGATATGAAAAAATAATTTTATATACTGTAAGTAATTCTATTACATTTACTTGTTTTAAAAGAAATATAGTCTATTAAAAATTAAAAGTGAAAATATTTCAAAATTGTAATTAAATAAAACGTATTCTAACCTAAACATCCCCCAAAAATCTTTAAGTATATAAATAGAAAAAATGCTGTAAGAATCTTTTGCCGTTAACAATAAAATTAAAAAAAGAACCCAGACGACATGCATTTAATGGATGTCAGAATTTGTTGAAAAATACATCCCTACCCTACCTAAATATAACCCCTTTTTTGAATGTAACCAATAACTGATGCAACAAAAGTTAATAAAAATGAACACACTACCACCCCTTGTCTGAATGATTGGATCTCTCTGTATCCTTGGAAACAGTGAATTATGAATTTTTCTGTGCCTTTAAAACTCAGTAAATTTAAAAAATAAGTTACTCCAAAATTCGCTTGAAGATGAAATGGAAATAATGTTTTTAATTTAATTACAAAATTAAATTTGAAGCTTTTAGCTTCCATTTTTAAAACATGGTTATTACTGTGTAGCAAAAAAAAACATATTTTAAATCAGTTAATTTATATATATATATATATATATATATATATATATATATATGAACAGAACCTCAGTTATTGAGTACCTCTGTTATCATATGATTCAATCATCATTCATTTTTTGTCCATCTCCTCAGTTATCAAAGAAATTCTTCCACCATGAACCTGTACATTCCTGTTTGCTTGTTGGAGTGATGTGCAAAGTTTTTGTTGAAAAATATTCCTCTAATAAAGCCATGGCAAGCTGTGTCATAAACATGTTTAATGACAATGCCTTGTCAAATTTCAGGCAAATTTTAAAGCGGAGACAAAAGCAAATCTCACTGGACAGATTTTTAGTGAAAAAGTCAGTCATAAGTAGGTTCTAGTGGCACAAAGAGATAGAAAAGGGAAATAACACCAGAAAAAACACTTATGTGATGTTTTTATGGGGGTCTCCATCCAAACAATATCTCCTTTTTTCCCTCCCCTCCTTTTATGTCTTCAATAAAAGTAAAGTTCATTTATTCTATTTATTTGTCATTTATATTCATTTATTATTGTTTTCTGTATGCAAAACTATAGCTATATTTTGTATGAAATGTATTTTTTGTTATTATTTTCATGTGTTTGGAACAGATTAATTGGATTTACATTATTAAGGGAATATGACCTTGTTTTTTGTGCATTTCAGTTTTCAGCTAACTTTCTGGAATGGATTATGGCTAATAACCAAGGTTCTGTTGCATAAATAAAAGCTTTATTTAATCTGAAGAAGTACTTTTGATTGACAAAACACATCACAATTTGAAAATTTTTTCTATATCATATTCTCCCCCCACCACACACACACACACACACACACACACACACATATATATATATATATATATATATATATATATATTGTTACGAGGATGCATTTCTATAATAAGGGATTCCTTTGAGTTCTACTTGTTATTACAAAAAGTTTTCATTCATGAAGTAGTTGTAAAATAGAGAAATTAGAAATAGAATGTTTGGAAGTTTATGGATCATTCTAGTATATTCGAGAAAAATCTAGATGATTCGAGAAACATCTAGAAATATGCAAATTAGGTGTTAGCCCCTATAAAAATGGGATTTTGGAAAAGGGTTGTCAGTTGATGAATGGGAATTTCTGCTGTTATCAACTCCGGCTTTTGATTCAAGGACTATTATACCAGCCGAAAGAATCTCTATAAAAAGTTGCCGACCAACCAAAACCCAAAAGAGATGGCAGAGTCTTCAGTTATTTCCTCTGTGGTTGAAATATTAAAGCAAAATTTTGAAAACTCCCTACTGAGGAAAAACTATATAAACAAATAAATAATGTGTGTGTGTGTATGTGTGCGTGTGTGTGTGTGTGTGAAAATTTAAATCAAAGATGTGAAAAATGCTGCACATAAATATATAAAATAAGCCATTGAAACTCTGCTTTTTTCTAAATACAGAATGTGATATTTTACTACCATTTTTATTAAGTCTAGGCTCAGACATCTAATTCAATTTTAAAAATAAAATAAAAAAATGCATTTTCTTTATACCTAAAACACTAAGAAGAGAATGAAATTACTTCAAAAAGTATGAATGAGTTGCATCTAACTTTAAAACAGTTCTTAGCATGTGTTTAAGTCCCCAGTTATATTCCCATGCTTCATCTAATATTATGTAAGCAAAAGCACACTTATATTCAGTTATGAAGGTAAAAGAAAAGCTTCTTCAATGATAAAAGTGAAAATAAGAAGAAGGCCATTTTAAATAAAGTTTTTCTTTCCAACTATAGGATCATATTGTTTACTGATTCATTTTTTTCAGTAGCATCTCTCTCTCTGTATGCTGGATGCTTGCTCTGTTAAGTTTCATCTTGGTTGTGGTAACCTGACTGGCACTGTTCTCTTCCTCCAGTTTGGGCATTGAGATCATGTAGAATGTCTATTCTGCCATTATGATCTTCTGGGTTTGGTCACATTGTCTGATCGTTCCTCTTCAACTTTACTGCCATGAGTAGCTGTACAGGTGTTGGAACTTCAGACAGCTTCACTCTTGGGATCACTGGGACAAGTAAGTCCTCTGTCATGACAAGGAATGTCTTTTATACTGGATATTGGAGTGAGCAGTTTGAATAGTCTGTTATCAAATCTACCACTTTGACTCATTAATACTTTAATGACAATAATAGAAAATAATAGAAATGAATCAATATATACTAAAAGAATAAAAATAAAAGTATAAAATTATCATTAAATATATGAGAACATTTTTTATTATTGTTGTTGCTAAAAATAAATATTTGAGAGATAAATAATAAAGGAAGAAATTCACTACTGAACAAAAAAAGAACATTATGACTTGAAATGTTTTACAAATTTTAAAATACTGTTCATAAAAAAATCATGTTACATTACTACAATCAATAAATAATAAAAGGACAAAGGAATAAAATTATTGGCAAATGTTGTTAAAATATTTGAATGAGAAATGATAGTTTACATTATTTTCATTATCCAATCTATTATTCTCATCTTCATTGCCATATTCACAAAGTTTTGGCTTTTATATGCTCTGGCCTTCTTCAGATGATTGGAATTTCATCCACTGGGGTAGATTGTTCCACCCTAGTTTCACGTGCCATCTCAACTCTACTCTCCAAGTTTTTGGTTCAACACTGCTGTAGGACACAGTGGATAAAGGCATTAGTTAGATCCAGTGAGTTGTGAGTTCAATACCAGGCTACATCAATGGTAAACCAAAAAAATTGCAGAGTTGAGTTAAAGGGAAATAACTGAGACATGTGGAAAAGACATGGCATGTGGAACTAGAACAATCTACCATGGTGGATGAAATAAAGGTTTTGGTTCAAAATTCAAATGACCTGAAGAAGGCTGGAGTGTACAATGGCCAAAATGTTGTGAATATGTCAATGAAAACAGTCTGAATAATGTAAATAATGTAAAGAATCATAATACCTCATCTCAGAGATATAGACAGATATTGATAAATGATAGGTTAAGAAATTGTCAATCAATAGTCAATGATAAACAAAACAGGCATGATGATTCAAAATGCATTTCCTACAATTTCAAAAATATGTCCTCTTTCATAGAAAAAGAAAAATGTTACACTTAAATATAAATATGGAATTATTCATTCCAGTGTATAAGTAATTTAACAAATATAATGCATTAAATGCTCATAGTATAACAATTCTTAAGTAAGTAAACCTGCTAAAACATTTATTTTACAAATAAAACAGAAAAAAGAATTGATGTATCAACTTAAAATTGTATTATAGAATATAAATGCCTATATTTTACGGCTAATAAATGAAGCCCAAACAAGTAAGAGATATCTTCAAATAAATCTTACTAAATTCAGTAGATATGAAAAACTATGTTTCAATTCTGTGCAAAAAACAGCTTCAAAGTTAAATAATTGTTATCTGGAACCTGATTGGATATGACAAGTCATGTGATGTGCTCTGTATGATGTCCACACAGTAGAACTCCAAATGACCTGGAAATAGGTCATGTCTTGAATTACTGAGTATGTTCCTGTGCAAAACTCAGATAGGATTCATGAGCCGGTCACCAACTTGCCATAAGCCATAAAAGCAGCTTGTCAGCCACAGTCAGAATCAGATCTAAAATGGAACAGTCAGTAACCAGATATGCAAGGACACAAGCAGTGAAGGACAGTTGATGAAAGACAGTCAGTAAACAAATCCAGCCTCAAACACAAGTGTGGATAAATGCAAAAAAGGAATGATAATTTTGAAAATGTAAGTTTCCTTTGGGTTCCAAAACTCAATTTGTTAATTTGAATGAAGGAAAATATAATGTTAACAGGTATGGAATGTGTGTATGTGCAATTAGTCATTGGAGTTTGTTTGGTTATCTAAATCTTCAGGTAACAAATATGCTCCTATCGAGAAGTGAGGTTAAAAGGTTACTGGACAGTGTTGAACAAAGCTTCCTGACACTTTTTCGGAAAAAACAAAACCCAGAAAAGCAAGAAAAGAAAGAAATAGAGACATACTATGCTGAGATCTGTCAGGCAAAGCCAGTTGATCTTATTGTGAAATTCTTAGCCAGATAAAACCAGAATTCCTACTGCATATTGTTTAGCAGGAGGATGAAGAACCTAATATTGTAAAGATATTTTCCAACAGGTGTGAATTGACCCAATGCACTCTACCCTTCTCCAGATAAATGTTAATTTTTATGTAAACAGCTAATAGCAATCATCCAGGGATAGTTATTGTGAGAGAGACTACAGTTTCATCAAGAACAGAACAGAACCTCAGCTGCCCAACTCAGCTCAAACCAGAATGTCTACTGATTGCTAATTTTAGGCTGTTTCTCTAGTGAATGAACTTTCAATAACTTGGAAATTTTGACAACACTTTATTTTTTTTCTTTCTTGTGGATCTGAAAAGGAACTCATACCAAAGAAATTAATTGTTAATATTTTTTTTTTGTTTGAACTTTCTCCAAGCATTTTTCTTTATTAACCTTTGTAAAAGATTGTTACTGTAATAACTAGCTGAAGGAAAATAAAACTTCAGGTTTTCTTTTATCATCAAATCCTGTCAAATCATCAAATTTCTTTCTTGATTTTGAGATCTGAGGAAATCTGACATGATTTTCATAGACAAGCTATTAAAATTTACCATGGTGCAATCTTGTTACTTTGAGCAGTAAATTGCGATACACAAAGTACTTAACTCCTTGTGATCCATCAGACCCAACTTCGTTGTTGAGAGGATCACTTTGGCCAGGGATCAAGGGACAGTTCTATCTTATGCCAGATTGCTATTAGTGAAGTGACAAGATGGTATTCAGCTATATCTGGGACTGGGTCAGCTTAAGGTCACTGTGTAAGTCAGCAATGATTTTTCTATATACAATGCCATGACAAAAGTAAGTCTTGTATCAGTTCTCTTTCTTCACTGTATTTTTAAAATTACTGCTATCACTGCAATCAGCCAGCAGTCTCATACATATTTCATTAGCATGTACTTCACACACGCACACACATATTGGTGTATATATCATTTTGAACATTGCAGACTCACTTGCAACAAAATAACTTCACTTACAACAAATCACTTTGAACTTTGCAGACTCACTTGTGACAAAATCATTTCAAACAACTGAACTATTGGTCTCTTCATGGCCACAACAATTGATTTTTAATGTGTAAGTACATGTATCTAGCTGTATAAATGTTACTGTCATATTTAGTTTGGTCTTCTTCCTTTTATGCAAAGATCATTTTTTTTGGAAATTTTATCATTTTGTGTTGTAATTTGTGGACATGACACTTGGGTTTCATTTTTCCTCTTAAAATCTGAGTAGAATGACCCCACAATATGCATTTTATTTTTAATAATTAAATATTGTAAATGAATAATAATATAACAAAATTATAATACAATAAACAAAGAAAAATATAAGAATAAAAACTGGATAATTAAAAACTTTCGTTTTTTAAAATAATACATTGCTTTCTTTGAACAATGAAAAAAATTTCTGTTCACTCTGATGTCAGAGTCTACATATAAGCACTGCACTAAACTACAATCAACCATAATTTAATTCAAGGTTGGTTTTAAGCGTAACTTTTATAATGAACTTACATATACATATGAGTTTATTCACTTCATATATACATATTTATATTTAACTTTGAAGTTTTGGTTTTTAAGGTGATATTAAAAACTTTGCAGATGGCTGATGAAAGATCTGAAGAATGATGTTGAATTAATAAGATGAAATGTTGTAATGCTTAAAACAATTTAAAAATCAGTTCCTAATTGGTGGGGAAATTCCCCATTTTAAAATTTTAATTAACAAATGAAGTAGTTATAGATACACATTGATTGATTCAAAGTATCAATTACATAGACATTTGAATGAGATGCCAAGTGCTATAGAAAGAGTTGTTTTTTGAGTCAGGTATACACCAATAGTCAGACTTTGTGTATGTGTTTATGTGTGTGTGTGTGTGTGTGTGAGAGAGAGAGAGAGAGAGAGAGAGAGAGTGAAAGAGAAAGTCAGAGAGTGGGGAAAGAAACAATATTTATTTTATAGACATATAATATTGTCAAAATTTATACAGTTAAAGTTGTTACTGGATTTCTTTTAAACATTTTTGTTATGGAAATTAGCAAACATAGTTGAACTCGTTTTTTAATATTATTATTGAACAAAATAAATGGCGATTTTAGAATTACATTATTGTGTTCAATTTTTTGCATCATTCCCTTCTAGACATCTATATATAATTTAAAATGTTTGTATCACTTTCAGGTGTTGTTTGAATTTTCTGATTATGTTCACTTTATTTTTAGAAAGCTTTGAAGCAAAGATGAATAGATGGAATTTTCATGTCATTATGCTGTGTGATTTCAGACTCAACCTTTTTGCATTGCTGAAGCCATCTTTTTATGTCAAAAGTTCTTGAGGGCTGAAATCAGCTTCAAAGGAAACCATGTATCATTGGTTATAAAAATTTGCTTCTGGTGATATGGATCTCCAAGATAAGTCTGATTATTTTTGTAAGTCTTCACACTCAGCAATGGAGAATTGAGAACAACCCTGGAGGCTCTTCCTCCAGAAATAAACACTCAGGAATTGGAAGAAAAACTTTTGGGTTGCCAATGCAACAGTCACAAGATATCTGGTACAAATTGGCAAAGGGAAAAAAAATACTTGTTACTTTATGATTTAAACGATGTTTAGTAATTTGCATGATTTTGACATTTGCTGCAATTTGCTGGTTTGTTTAAAAATCTTCCTTTTCTTGATCATGTGTTTACTCTTGATGAAAAATAATTTATTTGTGATAATAACAAATGTGACTTTTTGGCGATCTCTGCTCATCAGCTAAATCTTTATCATAAAAAGATTCTCCTGACTAGTGGTGCTTTTGAGGGAATAACATGTTATAGCTTGATACCTGATCAGACTATCACTGGAGATTCAAAACATAATAGATTTTAAATCATTTAAGTATGTAATTTTTATCTAGATAAACAAATAATTATTTGTTTAATTCTGATATACACATGCATCCATGATATTAATAACATTCCTATTCCATGCAGGAAAAACAATACATTAATATTGTATTTCAAAAAACAGTTCTAACTTTAGCACAAGGCTAGTTTCATAGCACACTTAAGAGAGAATAACGTTACTATGAGATGCAAGCAGAGCCACAAAAGCCCTGACTGTTTTTTTTTTACTAATAGTAATACTAACCAGAAGTCCACTGGTAGGAATGAAAATAAAATTCTAGTCCCTATTTCTTACATTTCTAGAAAGATAAAATCAAGAAAATGATTGCATAAAAAATAAAAATATTTAAAGATTTCAACAGATGAAAAACTTTCTCAAAAACTGAAATACTGTTTTTAAAACAAATTTTTGAGACAATCCCATTTGTGTTGTGTCGGAATCTTTGTAAATTTTTTTTTCAGTGGAGACTCATTGGCAATTAATGTTTAAAAAAAAATCTAAAAATTGCAACTTAAAAATTTTTTCAAGTAAAAGTTAGTCATGAAAATATTGATGGTTAGTACGAAAAGTATAATATTTTCTCAAGTTTGTTTTTAATAAAAATGTCTATTCATTATAAAAGCAAATAATTAATGAATATGTACTGAAATTTTCGTTTAAATTGGATAATTCTCTGATTTTTTTTTTCTACAAACACACACACTTTCCTTGTGGACCCCAAGTTGGGAAACTTTGAAATTGACATGTTGTAGAGAGGTGGGGGGGGAGGCATATCAAAGTTTTGGCAGGGGAGAGGCCGAAGACCTTATCATCAACCCTGCCTGCAAGATTATCATTGCTCTTTGGTAGATGATTGACATTTACTTCTTCTATGTGCTGTTTCCCTTCTGGATGTAGGCAATCATTGGCTCTCTCCAACTTCTTGTCCATTGTAGCTCTTAGCAAAAAGTTTGTTAGGTAGGTTATGTGCTGCTTTCCTCTGTCTCTCTTGCCTTCAATATGTCCTGTGAGTTTCAAAGTCTTCTTTCTTTATTATGGCCCTAATAATTTCAACTGTTTTTTCTGGATTTAAATATAAGTGACCTTTTTGTATTCATGAAGCAAAATATCAAATATAATGCACTCTTGCCCAAAATTACTTAAAATACTGCAGAAATACAAAATATTTTTGAAAATAAATAATTAAATCTTTAAAAGTAAGATTTTATCTAAAACTGATAGAATCTCTTCATTGTAAAGATTCTGAGAACCTAATTTGTTCCATTCCTCAAGCGATTTTGGTTGTGTGCCTAATATTCTAAATGAAGACAATTACTAATAAGATGATTCTGATTATGAAATTGATGTTTGAGTTAATTCATATGATTCATACAGAAAAAAAAGTTTTTAATTTCCAACAAGGATGATGCACCAAAAAAAAACAAACTTTTACTCAAAACAGATGAAAACAGAGGCAAATCGCAATTTGGAAATTATTGTTTGATTTGAATTTGGAGTAAAAATTGGCAAATAATTATAATAACACTTTTGAAGGTGAAAACTTAACTCATTATTCTTCTCACATTAGCAAATCTTCACTGAACTCATTATTAGAGAATGATATATAACTAGAAAAAAAAATGTAAGAACAATGTGATTATTTTTATGAAGATACAGAAGATGTTATAAGCATAATGTTGAATACCAAAAGGAAATGCTTTGAGAGTGAATGTTCTTAGAGATTATGTCTCAGTAAGCTCACGTTATCAGATGTGATAGTTTGGAATTTGAACTTGTTAATCTGATGCTCAACTGTTACAGTAGAATAATCATTGAACGATAACTGAAATGCTGAATTGCTTGCGTTCAAAGTTGGTTTTTCACTTCTACAATATAAGGCCAACATTCAAGAACTTATTAAATTACCAGTTAATGCTTGATTGACAAAGGATTAACCAGGAAATATGACAAAAATGTAAGCTGGAATAGAAATGGTCACTCACTAAGTATTCAAGATAAATTTTGTGATAAGCATTTGACACTAGAAAATTAATGAAAACTAAGAGAGGAAAAAAATCAAAACTTTTATTCTATTGAAGCCAATTAACTCAGGAATCAGTTAATTGGTTGTTGATTATTTCTTTGATATATAACTTTTAAGAAAAATATATAACTATAAATATACATATATATATGAGAGTGTACACTTCCCAGATATAAATTAATATAGACAATGTAAACATAGGAACCAACACTATTTATAAATGCTTTATTCAAAGCGCAAGATTCTGCATGAGACTGTTATGTATTGCTCACTTCCAAGCCCTCACCAGTTGATATCCTTCTAATGGTTTTTGTGAGTTACAAATGTCTTTAAGCATGAATTTTCTTTGAGATTGTCATTGCAGGTGCTTCCAGTTTATACTCTGGAGTTTACACTCCAGTTTTCATCTCCTGTAATCCATTTGAAGAGTGCATATATTCTCTGTAAGAACAGTTCAGTAAAACTGATATACTCTCTAATGAATATTTTTGTAATCCTCAGAGATTTGTTTAGAGATCAACTTTCATAAAGTTTATGGTAAAAATGATTTGATATTCAGAACCATGGCTAATTTGCTAATTATTTGCTACATTGCTGATAGAAACTTGTTGCTGTTTTTTTTAAAATCATGGTGCAGTCGTAGCCAATAGTGAATATTGTTGGGTGTCCTGTATTATGCTTATTTGATATACACCCATTTTTGAATGTTGTAATTTATCCATACATGATCTGACATAGAAGAACACAGTTCTTATATTGTGCTGTCAGCCTTCAATGGATTTCAGCCCTTCATAAACATTCAGCCTATAAAAAATAAATTACTGCTTGTTTTCCTTTCTCCATACAAACTGAAAGTGGAGAGACCATGTTTATTCTATGGTAGCACAAAGGAAATTCTCAAATAAGTGACAATTTCTATTGTAGTACTGAGAGACACAAGAATTCTACAAGTATATACAGAATTTAGTACAGTGAACATAAATATAAAAAATATAAAAAAAATATATAAAAATATAAGAAAAATGTGGATAATTATTGACTCAGCTTTGAATTAATGGATTTATTTTTTAATTCGACATATTTATTACTTGAAAAAGGTTATTATGGTGGATATTTGAAATGGTTATTCTATTTTTATGTATTATGTTTATCATCTGTGTCTATTAGCCTGTCTGCACATTTGAGTAAAGAGGGATTCAAGTTCAGTCCCTGTTAGGATGTATTTTCTTTATCAAGATTTTTGGAAGAGAAGTAATTCACACTGTATAATAAATAAAAATGGTCATCTATTTCAAATATGAAGTATCCATTATAATAATGTTTCAAATGATAAATGACATGCATGTGTGTGTGTTTGTGTGTGTGTGCATGTGTATGTGTCTGTATGTACATATATAAAGAGTAATGTTGATATTATCTATTATATAAGAACAAATAAATATGATATGCACTTGATTTTTCATTGTCTGAATTGATTTTACTTTACCTTTCTATATTGTAGTTATAGCTTACTAATTTTTTACACTATTTACATTGTTCGGACTGTTGTCCTCATTTTTATTGCCACATTCATGACATTTCACCTGTTGCACACTCCAACCTTCTTCAGGTGATATACATTGGAATTTAAAACTGAACCCTTTTATTTAGTCCATATGTGGGTAGATTGTTCTAGTTCCATGTGCCATGCTTATTTTTTTTGATATCTCAGTATCCGTTAATTCACTTTAGTAACTCAATTCTCCAAGATTTTGTTCCCTCTGTTATGGCCAGGGATTGAACTCACAACTCTTTGGGTCAAGTCCCATTTTTGGATTACTCAACCAATGCTTTTATCCAATTTCGCCATGTGTTTCCAATTTTCATTAAATATCACTGAAATGATGAGGTGGCTTCAAGTATATCTATCTTCTCATGTGAATATATATAATGTTTATTTGCATATAATATGTATGTATACGCATATAAATGACCATTTATTTATACATAATTTTATATATATACTGATATAATTATATGAAATATGCATATAAACATATATAAGTCAGACATATCACAAATTAATTAGATATGAATGTTCATATATTAATAACTAATCATTTTTATATTTTTGTATTTATGGTAGTACAGTGTAACCCGGATATAAGAGAGTTGTCGGGACCAGAGAAGAAGTCTCTTATATCCGGGTTTTTCTTATATCCGGGTTTGGTCTATTTTATATACATTAACACAGGCTCTAATTTGGGACCAGAGAAAATCTCTCTTATATCCGAGTTTCTCTTATATCCGGTTCTCTTATATCCGAGTTACACTGTATATATAAGTATAGATTTAATTATTTAAATGTAAGCATAGATGCATATATAAGTTTACACATTTGTACACATGTGTGCACATGCACACAGATCTAAGTATGTGTGTGTGTGTGTGCATATAAGAGCAGTTTCATTCAAATGTCATTCTTTTTACATTCTCTTTTTATTTATTGGAAGGTGTGAAGATAATGTAATCAAAAGATGTCACTTTTACTTCTTTGATGTCTTAAAGAAATCATCTCTGCATTTCCTCTTTCAAATATCTTTTTTGTTATTTTTTTCCATTTCAAAACTAAACAACAATGAAACAGCTTAATGACATTGCTTGATATCAGCTGGATTCTAGATTTTTTTTTTCATTTTCTCAATTTTCTTTGGGTTCTTTTTTCAGCAAGAAAACTTAGAATTGTTAAGAAAGTTTTGTAAATCATTCAATTCTTTGGCATTTTAAAGACATTTACTAAACAGATAGATGTATTTTACAAGTGTTATATATTACTCATAATAAATTTAACTTCAAACCATACTGGACAAGTGTTCTTAACTCTACTTTGAATAAAATTAACTTTTCTCATTTTATTAATTTGATAATGGTACAATGGTTATCAGAATCATGCAAATCAAGTATTCTTCTTTTTCTATGTGGAGGCAATCAGGACATTGACGATCATGGCTCTCCACAATTTCCTGTTTTTTAGTTCTTAATAAATTTTGTCTAAATTTGTTATCTCCCCTAAACCTTGTTCCATCATCCATTTACTCAAGCTCACTAATTAGGTTATGCATTGTTTTCCTCTGTCCTTCTTGCTTTCAGTATGTCCTGTGTGTATCAAATCTTCCAAATCCTCTTTCTTCATTATGTGTCCTAGAAATTTCAACTGTCTCTTCCTGATGTTAAGTATAAGTTTCATTTTTGTTTCCATTTTCTCTAATGCTTACATGTTCTTAATTGCTTAACTTTTAAAAGATAGCAAGACTAATGAATGTGATGCATACCGACAACTGATTGCATTCAGTTTAGAATCTCTTAGACATAGAACAATATAGATGCCATGATTGGAAATGAGCAATTTATATAGAGTGGGAAGAAATTCAAATGCAAGTAAAGATATAAGAAAATAGATAATTTTGATAGAATTGTCTTTTAAAATTATAAAAAATGATATTAGCAGATTATTGTAATTTTTGTATTTCTCTGCTTCTTCACTTTTAAGCCAATCATTTGCCTTTTTTCAGCTCCTTAACTTCAGACTGTCATTTGTTTAGCAAATTTAGTTTTGGGTCATTGCTATTATACAAAAGTTAACGGATCAGGTATATGGTCATTAGTGAGAAATTTTTCTCCTACATACAAATTGTTTAAAAGAATTCAGAATGTTTTAATTCTAGAAAAGTAACAATGTTGTTATTAGATTAAACCAGTCCTATGTATTTCTGTGAGTTTAAAAGGATAATTTATTAGTGCCAGTATCTTATGGAAAACCTTGAAATATCTTTGCTCATCAATGACAACTTTTTTTAGAATTTGGTTTTGATTTTTGACTTTATGCAAAACTGGTATTTTATCTACATCCAATTTTTCTAACTTTGATTATAAATAAAATTACTGATATACCCCAAATGTTCTTATGAAAATAGAAAAGGATGTTGATAAATTCCCTTATTTGTTGTTATGAATTTTTAAAATAAAAAGATTTTTTATCCAGTAAATTAATAAATAAAAATAACTATATCAATACACTTTAAAATATTAGCTCAAATGAATTAGTTATTTTCACTAAATTTTGAGTACAATTTCTAAAATGTCTATAATCTTGTATTACTTATGAGAACAACTGAGAAAATTTTACAAATTTTTGATTATATGATAGCAATAAAAAAAGATAAAAGCCACTTAGCAGCAACAATAACACCAGCAAGAAAAAAAAAGATTATTTTAAGCAAACCCTTAAGTGTCTTGAAGGGAAGACAAAATAGAAAGATATTAAAACTTGCATTAAAACTTTCAGATATTGTAGAATATGACATTGATAATTATTGTCATCATCATTAGGGAAATCTACACAATGCTAAGATCTCTTTGAGGGAGAATTAATGCAAATATTAATTTAAATAAAATTAGGAAGAAAGTACATCACAGTACTATCTGTGGTAGTGTATCAAATGGGAAAAGTAATTAAAGAAACTTAACATCACTTCAACAAAATTAAAATATTGGGTTGCAACAAAAGTTTGTAACATTTTTCAGTAGGTGGCATTTAAAGACATTCAAAAGATAACATTCCAACACATCTTTCTTTTGTGAATTTTATATATTTTTACATTAAAATGAAAATGGAGGAAAATGAAATACATTTTTATCATTTGATGGTTTTATTACTTTTGGAAAGGAAAAAAAAATTGTACAAACAGCAAAAAAGATATGTGCCATTTATGGTGATGGTACCATTGCTGATTGTACTGTAGTTGTTTGTTAAGTTCAGAAGTGGAAATTTTGACTTGGAACATTGAGAAAGTTCCAGTAGATCTGCAGTCATTGATGACGATGAAACTGAAAGGCTGACTAAAAAGAATCCAAGTTACATGACACAGATATTACTGAGGTTACATATTTCATATACACATTTTAAGAGACTTGAAAAAGTCCTGAGGAAAATGAAATGAACCATCATTAGTCACTCCAAAATCTGGTTTGCATCTGAAGAAGGTGATTCTGTGTGTCTCTTGGGATTAGAAGGGCATTGTGCATTACAAGCTCCTTCCACACAATCAGATGTTGAATTCAGACAAGCACTATTCCCAATTGGACTGATTAAAGGCAACAATCAATGCAAAGCATCTCAAATTGGTCAGTCAGAAGGCTGTTGTCTTCCATCAGGATAATATCAGCCTTCATGTCTCTTTGAAGATCGGCAGAAATTGATACAGCTTGGCTGGGATACCCTACCACACCTGCTCTACTTGTTTTCAGATTACTGTTTGGAAAATTCCATCTAGAAAATGGGAAGAACTTCAATCCCCTGGTGGCCTGTAAAGACTATTTAAACCAGTTCATTAGCCAAAAAATGCTAACTTGTGTGAGGATGGAAGCATGAAACTATCTCAAAGATGGCAAATATTAGTGAAACAAAATGACATATGTGTTGTGGAATAAATCTCTGTACAAATATCTAAATATTGTCTTTGATATTCACTTAATGCTACAACCATTTATTCTGACCCAAAAATACCAACTGCAAAACTATCTACAATCAAATTGCATGCTTATAGTTTACCTTAATATAAGAATTGTGCTAATTTCACAGAATAAAATTGATGAATGATATACTATATATATATATATATATATATATATTCATTGATGAATGAAGTACTATATATATAGTACTTCAAACATTTTTAGTTGATATCTATATTTGATTAGACATAGACAGTGTTTATTTCATGTATCAATCTGCACACCCAAGAAAAATTTAACAAAGAAAATTTTCCCTATGGTTGGGTTGAACGTGCATCCTCCATTGCAGGAGGAGACACCATTTGATTCAGCATGCTTTGACTTCTTGGTTTATGGAGAGCAAAAGCTAATAGAAACTTGTTTGATTGTGAAGCTCTCCATAGCTGAGTAGTCAACACATGTTAAATCAGATGGTAGTTCCTCCTGCAAAGAGGGATTCAAGAGTGAATCCTGCCAGAGAGCACATATTCTTCATTAAGTTTTTTTCAAGTGTGATTTATAGATTAAATAAACACTGTTTAAAAAAAATTACAGGAATCTGAGACAGTGAATTATTGTCAAGTTTTTTGAAAAGATTAGTAAAAGTGTGAGTGACACATCACCCTGATTAAAATTGACATACTATGAATTCACAAGATTTTGACTAAGAAATCAATAGGCCATCAACTCAATTTACTAGACTATTTACTAGACTTTTTGTAATTAACAAGAGGAGTACTAAACAAAATTTGCTTTCATGGAGTCATTCTGGGAATTAAGTTGTGACACCTTCTTTTCTTGAAACAATTATGTAGTTGATAAACAAATAAAACAAACTGATGCAAATTATATTAATTTGCATGATAATAACATAGAAGATAATAAAGACAGTAAAATCAACCACAATAAACCTATTCTATTCAATTAAATGCATTCAAATTATAAAAGATATTAAGCAACCATTAAAAGCCTTCTATGTTGTATGTACCTCTGTGAGAATTGGTCAGAATCACCCACAGAAAGAAAAAAAACTAACTGTATACAAGTCCAATAGGCAAATCAATTCCGCAATTATCTCCATTTCTGAATTTCAAGTATGCAATTCTTCCTCAGAAACGATCCCCCCCTTGAAGAGTGTATTCTGTTTTTATGCACCTGACCCAGCCATTGCTCAGCCAATGAATGACTAGAACCAGCCAATAAAAATGGCTGCAAGCAACACTACCACTTTCCACCCATATTAAGTGCTGCTGGATTCACCTTCAGTTCTAAGTTCCCCAATTTGCCATCTCGACACTCCATTACAAAACATACATGTGACTCTGACTCTTTTGAATTGCCAAGGTAAGTCTCCACTACAGTATTTCTAGCTGGACACAATAAATATATAAGATTAATAATCTACTACAAAACATTCAAAACATCTAATCTCATTATAACTAACAACTTCATCCCTCAACTCTTCCGCTGTATTTTATCAATGTAATCTATGAATTCTCTTGCTTTCCACGTTGCCTATGATTCACAAACATCAAATTCATATATCAGACATGCAGCAATCATTTTATGCTTTAGTTTAACCCACCACTTCACTGATTATAGTGCAATCTATACCCTATGTCAATAAACAGTTATTGCTTCGCAATTGTTTCTCCAATACTCATAAACAACATAAATATTCTATATATTATTAATTTTCCACTTAGAACTGAGTTTCTGTTGAGTGATATACATATAAGCCCTTCTATGTTTTCTGCTATCATCTCTAATCTAGATACCCACAAACCTGAGGTATCCTTGTAATAGTCCTTAAGAAGTGTGTTCCCAAACTGTTTCCTGTTCTCTCTAAACTGTATAATAAATGCCTCACTACCTTGTGTTTTCCTTCTTGTTGGAAATCCTCATCTGTTGTTCTAGTTTTTAAGAAAGATGAAGTGTGTGACCATTCTATCAACCTGTTAGCCTTCTACCTCTTTTTGCTAAACTATAAGTGGTCCTAATCAATGCTGAATTGGTTAAGCATCTCGCAATGCAGGGTCTTCTTTCAGACAAGCAATATGGTTTTCATTTCTCTAGGTTAACTGCTGATATATTAACAATCATTGCAGAAAGAGTCTATCAAGCATCGGACAGAGTTTGGCATGCAGATCTTCTTCACAAATTGAAAAGTTATGATGTCTCAGAACAAATCTTTGAACTGATCCAGTCTTTCTTATCCAATCATGAAATGAAAGTTATCCTGAATGGTTACTCTTCTAGATCCTTTTGTACTAATGCAGGTATCCCCCCCCCCAGGGCTTTATCCTTGGTCTTACTCTGTTTTTTAATTTTCATTAATGATCTTCCTGATAGCATCAACTCTCAACTTGCTATCTATGCTGATGAGACAACTATTTGCTTCTGTCTCGATAATAAGCCTGATCAGTTTGATAAGATCAAATTGTCAGCTGATGTCAAAAATGACCTTTAGTTAATTAGGGCAAAAAATGACTTGTTAATTTTAATGCCTCCAAAACAAAACTGCTTTCTATTAATCCTCTGAGATAACCCTTTCTGCTTTCCATCAGCATGGCAGATGCTAACCTCTAGGGGAGGGATTCATTACATCTTCTCAGGCTAACATTCTTGGCTGACAAGAAGTGGAAAGACTATATTGAATCCATTGCTAGGTCAGCTACTAAAAAAAGTTGGTTCACTGTGGCATGCTAGGCAATCATTCTCTCCAAATTCCATCTTACATATCTATAAGTGTACCATTTACCCATTTTTAGAATATTGTTGCCACATATGGTCTGGTGCTCCTGCTATTTATTTAGAGATTCTTCATAAAATCCAAAGAAGAATCATCAATATTATTGGTGTATCTTGCCTTCAGTCATTTTCCCATTTCCCATAATGTTGCTTCCCTGTTCTTTTTCTATAAATACTTTCATGGTATTTGTTTGGATGAGCTCTTTGCTATGGGATTAGTGGGAGTTCCTTTTTTTCAGACTGCTAGCAACTAGTGATTGTCACCAGACGTGTTTTCTACCACTCTGTGAACTGTTATTTTGAACTGCAAACTCTATTTACATTAAGTTTGATTTATTTAACTTTTTTCTTATGTTCTTTTTTATTGTTTTTTTGCAAAAGTGTTTGATTTTTTCTTTTTCAGTTTATTACCCTCCCCCCCATTTTGACTTTTCCCTTTTTTTTGGCTTTTATTGTTTTATTATTAGTTTTCTGATTTTCTTTTATTTTTAAGTTATGTTTTGAATATATTTTTTCCTTTTTAATTTTCTGTAACCTACACCAGAAGACTTTATTTTTTCTTTGTTTATTTATTCTACATGTTAATTTTTATCTGACTTTATTTTTCTTTGTTTATTTATTACATCTTACTTCATTCTTCATTTTTCTTTTTAAATATCTGTTAAGTCTTGTGTGTTTTATTTGTTAAACCTTCTGTATGCTTATTTTTTCTCATTTTTTGTGTATATTTCGTCTACTCTGTCCGTTTTTTCTTATTATTTTTCATGTTTTCATTTGTTATTGGGCTGACTTGTTTTTAACAGAAGCCATCTTGTTTTGTAATATCTGTTATTTTTACATATTTCTCATTTTGTATTTATTTTTATAGCATATCATTTTTTTATTGTATTATTTAAAAAAGAGACTTATTGTGTAACTGTTTTTTATGTGTATTTCCCGATTTGTGATTGTTATCTGTCTTAATTTGTCTTTAACATTTATTTAATTTTTTGTTTCTTGTTCCATTTTTAAAATTTGACGTTTTTCTCATCTTTCTTTTGCATAAGTTTTCTTTTTTTAAGTAACCCTTTTTGCACATCTAACTGTTTTTGCTTTCATTTTGTCTTGTTGAATCTTTTTTTGTGATTTATTCAGATTTATCTTTTTATTATTTGTATTTTAATTTTCTGTTTCCATTTCCATTTTATGTAAAAGGAAAAGAAATGGGCACCAAGAAGGCTGTCAAAAAATCTATTTGGGACAAGAAAAAGAAAGACACACCCAGCAAGCAGTCTGAAGTTCCCAAAACTAATGACAAGGAAAACAGTAATATGGATACCAAAAAATGCCTTAATGTTGAGAAATCCACAAAAAGTATGGTAGCTGGAAATGGCCAAAATTTAAAAACCATGATTTGGGGAGAAAGTATGATGGTTGAAAAAGGCCAAGAAGCTAATGATGATGACAACAACAAAAAAGACAACAACAACAAAATAGATGACAACTTAGTGGTCAGGGAGATATCTTCCTGCTGGGAGTTCCCTCCAAAGTGTTCTATCAACATTACAGAGTTCCTCAAGAAAGCCAATATCTACACTCATCTGGTCACAGCAGATGTGCTTTTGGCTAATCCTGATGAATTACAGAAAGTTCAAAAAAGAATTGTGTCAGTCTTTGTGGTGAGCAAGTGTTCATGCAAAATTTGTCACTCCACAGAAGACACTGTCATCAAATCACTGATGTCTCTGGGAATCAATGCTCAGAGGGTGATAAAATGAAAGGGATATTTCATGTGGGATATAGTGTTACCCATGCCTGCTGACTGTGAAACCACTTCCAGTCAGGAGCTTATAACAAAAGACCTAATTCTAGGAAGAGAATATGAAGGCAGGCAGCGAATTCATGTATCATTATTTGAGGTTCATCCTCAGATTGTTGGGGAGCACTTGGCAACCTATCAGTTCAGAGAGGTACTCAGTGCTTCCACTGACGATCTGACTGAGAGATGGGGTTTCAAAATAATAATTGATCAGAAGCCCTTCATCTCTATCCCCAACTGTCTGAATATAAAGGGACAGAAAATGCCAATAATTCTCACCAGATGTAGACCAACTTGTTGGAAGTGTGGGCAAGACTGGTCATCTGTCATCTCTTGTCAAGAGAAGAAGGCTTCTGAAGTTCTGGTCCCTGCTGATCCAAATCCACTTTGGCCAAGTCTGTTATTTACATCTCACCTGAAATGGGCATGCCATTGATCAGGACTGGTGTGGTTAAAGCCCCAGTTGGGTCTGTCTCTCAGACCCCATTCTCCGAAAAGCCTTTGTCTACTGCTTGTGATGTTGTGGAGAAGGGAGAGGGGGTTGACAGGTCATTGGCAGGGCTAAAGGGAAGCTCCGGGAAGTGGAACTTCACTCCACTGAAGTCTCCATGGCAAAAGACACGCACAGTCCCACTCTCTCTACCAGTTCCAAGGATGTCACTGGCCAGCTATGCTGAACAACTAAAGAAAGACAAGCTGAAGTATGAGCCTTCCTTTGAAAAGGCAGAGAGATTACAGCAGCTAAAAGAATCTTTAAAGGAAAAACATTACCTATCTGAAGGAAAAATTAAACCTACTTCATCGGCTCCATCTTCTCCTGATTCAAAATGCCATTCTATGGCTCCATCTCAGTAGTGAAAGCAGTAACACCTATCCCATCCAAATTGACTCCACTTAAGAAGGCTCCCATTTTCAGATCACCTTCTAAATCACCCTCCAAAAAACACTCTGTCCTCAACACCCAATCCATCGCTGTACAAACCCCCATCAATTCATCAAAAAAAGAAAGGAAACTCAGCAAAAGAGACAGTGAAGATTCCATTGATGCAGCTTCTGAAAATAAAATAAAATCAAAACCAATATTTAATAAAGGGAAAGACGTCTGCAGAGTTTCAAAACATTCAGGCAGACAAAGGATTAAATCATTCTTGAAAATCAAAGGAACTTAAAATATTACTGAATATGAAAAAAATGAATGATATGGATATAGAAAATCTGGATAACATTCCTAAAGGAAAAGGGATATTAACGGTAGTGAGAACTGGGCAGGGATCCAAAAGCATATGATCTTTGCTTCAAGAAGAAAACAGAACTTTTGATGTATATCCTCCTTTGGCATTTTTTGATAATGAAAATGCCAAAAAATTACACAAATATTGTTCAGTGAAGCTCCTGCTTTTGTTCACCCCTCCCTATATTGAGCTTTGAACTTTTTCCTTGGACATTGGTGGCCTGTTTCCTGATGGTGCCATCAGGACTGAGATGGGCACAGAATTAAGGGGAGAGGCTGTTGATGTCCTAACCCCAGTCATGTTCAATGCAGGAGAGAAACCCTAATCGGTTTTATCATGGCTCTCTGGTTAGTTACTGTGAATGCTCGAGGCCTGAGGTTGGAGTCTCGTAGGACAAGGCTCTCTCGTGACCTTCAGTGTCTTGGGGTGAATGTATCTTGTGTGCAGGAGACCTGGTTTTCTTCTCTCAATTATGAGGGCATTTTGTCTAGGGGTTTTTCCCTCTATTCAGCATGTTTTGATGGACACTTGAGAGGTGTCTCTTGGCTCAGCTCAGCTCAGCTACAGAGGTTCATTCTAGCTACCTCAACCAAGTCTTAGTCAGGAGAGCTCTTAAGATGTCAAATTTTCCATTATATAGTTTGTCTGGGTCTGTGTAAACTTAGATAAGCCTAAGTTTAGGGTGGCTGGCTACTGGAAATTGAACTCATCATCATTTGCTGAGCAAGATTTCCAGGGCCAGCTCCTAATAACGATACAGAGGGAACTGACAAGGGCTGTGGTTGGGAATGCCTGGTGGGATAATTTAAAATCCCAAATCAGAACGTTTGTTGCTGATTATAGTTGTTGCCTCAATCTAGATAGATTAGTAGTGCAAACAGCTTGTGAGAAAAAAGTCGATCAGGCAATAAAATCCCATTATAGCAGGAACATAGGTTTAGCCTCCTTGTTTATCAAGAATGATTAAGCTCTGGTAGTTAGGGTAAGGTTAGAAAGAATGTTTTCTGAGGCAATGAATATGGCCGCTGAATTGCTTGCAGAGGAAGTTTAGAATGAATCTCATCAACATATTGGATGTGTCACATTGCTGGATAATCGGTCCATGACTACAAACACAGGCATATGTGAGGCATTTTGTGACTACTTTCAGGATTTGTTCACCAGTGAGCCTGATCTGAGCAGTGTTCAACACCTGGCTGACTTTTCTTGCCTCAAGGCAGCTGAAACAGCTTTGTGCTAGGGTCCCATCACAGTCAAAAATCTGGGAAGTGATGAAGCAGGTTGGCCCTGACAAATCTCTGGGATTAGATGGTCTTCCCTACGAAGTGTACTTGAGGCAGTTGCCCATTTTTGTTCCAACTGTCTATACCTCAATGCTTCACCAAAATCAGGGGTGTAATCAAGTTGTTACGCAAAGACAAGAATGGTGGGGATGGGATAGGTAACTTTTGGCCTTTAACTAAATACAGAATTAAAGATTTAGGCCAAGTTCCTAGCCAACTGTTTAGAGACTCTCATCTGACTGACTGAACAGACTTGTACTGTGAAGGGCAGGACTCTTCAGGACAACTTTCATACGGTATGCTTGATCATCGAGCAAGTCGACTGTGAAGCCACGTTAATTAATTTAGATTAGTCCAAGGCCTTCGATAGGGTTGATCATTGATTTCTTGAGGCTGTTCTTTCAGCCTCTGGTTTTGGCCCGTACTTTCACATGGATCCAACTTCTGTATGTGACTCCCAGTGGGCTGGTGGAAGTGAATGGTGTATGATCAGAACCTTTTGTATTGTCTCACTCCATTCGTCAAGGTTGTCTGTTTTCGCTTTTGCTTTACCTTCTTGTGTGGGAACCTTACTTTCACAAGTTAAAGACAAATCCTATGCAGATTTTTCCCTACCTGGTGCTACCATTTCGGCCGGGTATTCTGCTTATGCTAACAAAATTTTGGTTCTTATGTCAAGCAGAGCTAAAATCCTTTTTGGGTGTGATTTTCATATTTGTTGTTTGTATGAGTGTGTGTTTGAGAGAGTGCTTGGGATGAATGAATGTTCTTATAGTATTAAAGTCACACATTGATTTCATCCTGTGAACTGATGTTTCTGCCACAGTTAAAGATTGGGGGGGGGTTATTACTAACGCTATTTTCTATAGTTTCTTGTATATTTTTTTTGTTCATTTTTGTAAATATTCATTGGGGTTTAGATTTTAAAATTGTTATTTTATTCTCCTCCCTGCACAGACTAAATTGTACATATGGGGACTAGTTAGGACTTTCATAGAGACATTGTGGTATTATGGTGGATGTAGTAAGAATCGTAAGTAAGAATGTGTTGTTTTGATGTTAGGAATATTGTGGTATGTTTGGGCCAGTGTTTGTGGCTAGTAAAGTTTAAAGACAGATGAAGACTGTCCTTTTTCCTTCTCCCTTTTTGGCATTGTGCCACATTTTCTATATATAGCAGAAATAAATATTGCTCTTTGCTATGGTATCTAGACTTGATGAATTTCAGCACAGTACTAAACTGGCAATAATCATCAGTTTAAAGTTGAGTTGGCTAGAAGTAACCAGAATTTCTATGCTAACAGTTTATTTTCTTGCACTTCTCACTTGTGGACCTCTTTTTCAGCTCCATGCTTTCCAGTCAACTTTAATCTTCAAAAGTTTAAATACAATTTCAATTGCTATCTACTTAAAGTATAAGGTGACATAAAGTTTTAAAAGTATTTCAATATGACAAAAACAATTCAATTATATAACCTCAGATTTTGCTTGAAAGAATAAACTGAAAATATCTATACTTATTGGATCCAAATATATACTCTCTTTTATGCAAACAAGAAAAATTAACTAAAAACAAAAACCTGTCTGTTGTCCTCATCTTTGTTGTCATATTTATTACAACATTTCGGCTGTTGTACACACCAGCCTTCTTCAGGTGGTTGGAATGTCGAACTGAACCCTTTATTTCGCTCACTGGGGTAGACTGTTCTAGTTCCATGTACCATGTTTAATGGATGTCAGTTACCAGTTATCTCCTGTTAATTCCCCTCTCTAAGTTCTCCACTGCCTTAACCAGGTATTGAACTCACACTCTTTGGGTCTTGTCACTGGATCTAACCCATACCTCTATCGACTGTGCCATGTGTCCTTGAGGACACATGGCACAGTGGATAAAGCTACACAAACTCTTTGCCTTTTATGTCATATACATAATCTGGATGAGTCCATTTCTACAAGTACAGAATAAGGAAATCATCTCGTATACTGCTGTCTGTAATTTTTGGTACTTAAGTTTAAACAGTACAGTGCTGTTCGATAAAAGTGACTCACCTGATGTTTTTTACTTTAAAATTTTTTGCCTATTGTTTTTGGGGTCAAGCGAATTCTTAATCATACTAATATAAAGACCCCTTCCTGACCACCAAGTAAAAAAGTTTACTCACTCTAAGGTATTCTATTGATAATTATAATTTTGGATTTAAATGAGATTTAGGGAAAAACAAGTGATTCACTTATTTAAGAATAATAGAGTTATAATTTATTTATAATAGGTAATATAGTTTGAAATATTTAATAATCTATGAGTCCCCCTTTATTTTGAATAACCTTTTCAACCCTTTTTGGCATTGACTTGATTAGGTTCTGGCAAATCTCATCACCAGGCATTGAATTCCATTCGGATATGAAATTCACAATCAAATCCTCTTTGTTGCTCAACTGCTTTCTCGAGAGCCTGTACTTTATAATGCTCCATAAGTTTTCTATGGGATTGAGGTCAGGAGAATGGGGCGGCCATGTCATAACACTCACCTGCTTCTCATCAAAGTATTCCTTCATCAATTTTGATTTGTGACAGGGAGCATTATCCTGCATAAAAATGAGCTTGGTGGGGTCGATTTGCATCCTTTCAACAGAAGCAGCAGACAAGACTGTAAAATTCTCTTGTACTGCTCACTCCTGAGGGTCTTTTCAATAGGTTTTAAGAAACCAGTTCCATGAAAAGAAAAGCATCCCTAGAACATTATACTGAACGGATGCTTGACAGTACTTACTGCTAAATTCAAAGAGCTTTCAAAGCTTCTTCTTTGGATTTTAGATCGCTTATCCTTCAATTTAGCTCAACTTTCGTTTCATCGGAGAAGAGAACATTTAGTAAAAAAAATCAGGTGAGTCACTTTTATCAAACAGCACTGTATGTATGTATGTATGGATGTATGGATGTTTTGGTAGCATAATGGTTAGCAGTTTGGAACAAGAAATCAGAAAGCTGATTTTGAATTCCATTTGAGTTTGTAACATTCACTTTTGTATAAAAAAACCCTCTTCTCCTCCTGCTATGGATTAAATAGTAAGGCAGATTCGTCTTTTTAGTCTTAGTGGAAAACCAATCTAGAAGTACAATTCTGAATTCAAAACTTGTGGAGACCTGTTTGAGGTCCTTGCAGCACATTACGTGCACCAGTTCTCTGTATTAAGTCCTTCCAAAAAGTGTGGATAGTTATATATATGCCTATAATCAAATCATATGCACTGGGTAGTCTGTCTATTCAGTTCTAGGTGTTGAGCTATTGGACCCTTATACATCAAAGATAACAGAAGTGTCCATCATGTATATATAGTTGGGTGTGTGAACAAGTGGTTAGAATATTTGTTCTCTGGCCATGAGACTTGGGTTTGAATTTCATGAAGGTGGAATTGTCAAGAAGGTGACATTTTGATATTATCAGTCTGGGGAGGAGATACCAACATGTGGCACTTTTGGAAAGTGTTTGAAAAAAAATAACAGAAAATAGTTTGAAATATTCAGAAACTAACGATGGTTATAGTAGCACAAAGTCACAAGTCATCATGAATGAGGGTTTGAGCATACTGGCATTATTCAAACTGCTAATCATGACAGAGGGTTTGAACATAGTGACATTGATAGGGTCTGTGTTGTCTTCCAGAAACTGTAACTAAGGTCAGTTCAGCATTGTTTCAGTATAAACCAAGGGTGGGTTCTGTGGGTGCTGAACAAACACAAATGTGCCTGAGAAAACGTCTGTGGTAGGGATTGGCTAGCAGATGGGTGTGCTTGGAAAACAAGAGTTGCTGCATGTATATGTTGATGGTCTCATGTTAATGTTGAAGAATTTTTAGTTATAGATTACTCTATGTAAAGAATGAGAATCAATCTGTATAGATTTTAAGATCAATAATCATAAAAATAATAAGTGTAAGGATCAATAGAATTATATATTTGAATGAATTGAAATTATGTGAAGAGTAACACAAGAAGGAAAGTTAACAGTTGGCTGGTTTATTAATTATATAGATGGCTAAGAGCTAAGAATTATTTTTAACACAATTTTGACATAATCGCTTTGCAAAGCATTTTGAATAGCAAAAGTTTTAAAAACTCTAAATAATGGTTAGCAAATGTCTGTCAGCTAAAAGCTGAGTATTATATAACAATAGAAGTTGATTTTATTTATCTGATGATCTTTTTTATTATAGAATTCCAAGTAAAAATAACAATATTTTTTTTTAAAGTGTTTAAAAAATAGACTGTGAGTTATATATTTCAAACTTTTTATCTGATATAACTATAGTGAAAAAAAGTCCCTTTCTCTTAACCTGGCTCCTTGTGCTACCCTTATACCTTTATAAGAACCAGATCAGATAGAAAATGGAGTACTATTGCCATATTTGGGCAGGAGCTGCCCAGACCTCACTTTCCAGTCTTGATTTTGAGTTCAAAAACATCTCATGCCTTGTTTTGCTGGATAAGAATTATTTTTCACACTCCGACCTTTTTCTCACAGGCAAGATGTGGTGAGCCTCTCACTGCTCTACTGCTTAAACCATGGAAAGTGCTCAGACAAACTACATCTCCTGGTTCAACTAGGTCTGACCTTCATGGCAAGGACCTGTCATGCCACTTACATAGTAACAAACCACTCTCATTCCCTCCATATTCCATTGGTGAGAAGTAACTTCAACTCAAGCAGCTTCTTCCCACAAACCACTGCCCTATGGAACACACTCCCAAGAGGACGTTTCCTCTATCACTACCTTAACCTGTTCAAGTCTATAGTCAACTGTTATTTTCCCCTACTATCAATATAAACTACCCCTTAATGTAACGCTCTACCTCAAGTGACTCCTGGACCTTGTACATAGTGAACCTTACTGTAAAACTAAGAAAAAAATAAAATAAAATTCCAGTTACCAATTTTATATGAATGTTTTACATTTACATTAAATTTTTTGTCCATTCCCTTAAGTTTAGTCTAATAGAAAAGATTCATGAGGAAAGCAGTTTGAAATATGAGAGTAAAAAAGCAATGACCAATTAAATCCACTGGAAAGATATGACTGAAAGGCTAACCAATAAATCAATCATTATTCCTGGACTAATAATCGGCCAGGGGAGATTATCCTGCTGGTTGTTTGGAATATTTCAAATAAAATTTGGTTGACTTGGCTCATTCCGCAACTCATGGTTATAAAATTTCAAAAAGGATCAATTTTGCAGATTGAAGAGAAAATTGTGGTACATTTGGGATCTGATAGGCAAAAGTATCATTAATTATGCATTGCAAATTTTTCTCACATGATCTTCTCTATTGTATTTCATCATTCTCTTTTTTCTATTTCTCCAGTGACCGAATTAAAATCTAAAATCATTTTTTTTTATTATTGAATATATTTCTGAAATGCAATTTTATATACATTGTAATAGGACAATATATATATATATATATACATTATAGTGATATTTTTATATTGATGTTCTAATAATATTGAGTGCATTTCAGTTAATCAC
Organism: Acanthosepion pharaonis; assembly: GCA_903632075.3. NCBI lineage: Eukaryota > Metazoa > Mollusca > Cephalopoda > Sepiida > Sepiidae > Acanthosepion > Acanthosepion pharaonis. The sequence goes on along the minus strand of CAHIKZ030001779.1, from coordinate 2,835,795 downwards.
TGATTCAAAATAATAAAAGCAGATTTTGAATCTTATGTGTTACAGCAGCTAATTATAATAAAGAGATGTGCAGATAGTGTAGTCATTATTGGGCACAGTGACAGGTTTCTTAGCAAACCTAGTTCAAACTCCAATCTAGTCTATTGCATTCATTTTCACACAAATACCCTTGTGTAAAGTATAAATCCATCTCTTCTCCTTCTGGCTATGGATTAAATAGCAGGTTAGATTAGACACTCAAGCCATGTATGGTATCCAGTCTAGCAGAAAGACAACTCTGAATTCAAAACTGTGGAAAGGGCAATGTGAAACTACTCCACTTTTTTTTCTAAGAATCATGTTACTTCACAGAAAATAAAGAAAAAGTATGTGGAGGACCATAATCACCTATATACTGAATGAACATGACATTACATAAAATAAAAAAATAGGCTTTATACATAGTTAAAAGCTAAATTTTGAGCTGAAATTTTCATTGTATAATGTTTCATCTATGTGATTAATATTCACCACTGTATTAAGTGCACTGACAAAGAAAGAGATTATACAGAAAAATATTTGTTGCATGAACTAATTTTTTTATCATTAAACTATGGATATATTGCTGTACCTACATATGCCTCATTAATTAGCTTGAATCTACACAATCTTCAAAACTGTTGTAAGTCAGTACATTATTTTAGATATTTAATATATGAAAATATTTGTTGAATCAAATAATTTTTTATCATTAAGCTCTAACATTATTAATTGACCTGAAGGTACACAATCTTGTAAATTGTTGTAAGTCAGTACATTATTTAAATATGTATCCTTCATCGGATATAAATTTAAAGAGTGTTTTATAATTTTACATACAAGTAAAAAAATAGTAAGTTACAATTATGAAAAATTAAATTTTAACAATGGCATTAAAATTAATGGATATAAAAGAATATTGTAAAAAAAAAGAGAATTTTAAATGATTTAGGCTTAGTGTATGAATATTTAATTAAAGCTTTTCAGTTTTGTTTTCTATAAATATAGATTTTCAAATGAACAGAATTGTTGTGATAACTGCTGCTAAGTTTTTATATTTGTGCTAGAAAAGATTACCTAGAGTGATCAGAGTTGATTTATGACTGGAAATATATTGCATCTTCTCTTTCTTTCTTTCTTTCTTTTTCTCTCTCTCTCTCTCTCTCTCTGTCTCTCTGTGTACTGTGTCATCTTCTGGACATGAGTGATCATAACTCAGTGATTTTTGCTACAGTTTGACTTCTTGCCTTTTTGAAATTTGTTCCTGTTAACTCGGATGTGAATTTAACAAAATGGTAAATAGAATACAATTTGGAAAAAAATTATTTTGAAATTTTTGCAGATAGATTGGCTTCATAAAAGAAAAAGATTTCTTTTTCTGATAAAGTCAATCCATTGGTGAAACATGTAAAAATACAAATTTTCCAAACTGACTTTTGTTCCTCCATTCATTTGCCCAAAATTGTGAAATAAGCTATTCATTGTTTTTTCTGATTCTCTTACTTTTTATATGTTCTATAGGTATTAAATTCTTCAAGCATTTCTTCTCTATGTTTTATTCATTTGTCTATATTTTGATTGTTTACAGCAGTAGTTCCTGTTCTAAAACTTCTTCACATGCTTTGTCCATGGCATTCCCAACATTCAACAGTAGAATTTCATTTTGGTTGATTTTTGTCATTTGTGACAAGATTGTCCAGCTTTCACAGCCAAGCAGGAACTTAGATATTATCAATTAACAGTTCAGCAGATATGTATTTTGTCATTTCTAATGTTATTTTTCAATTCCTTAGTACCTGGTAAGGTAATAATGCTACTAGGAAACATGGGGTTACTGGGAGTGAAAAAGAATGAGAAGACATTAGTGATGAGAAAAGAAAATAAAGGAACAAAATTCAGGAGGACAAGAGATAGCAATTGGTAATGCATTTAAATTTTTGGAGATCATGACTAGCAGGGAAGCAAGAAACCAGGAGAGGGTTCTACAGATGAAAAGTGTAAGAAAGAAAACCTATTAGAATATAACTTATTAATATGCACCTCCAAATTTCTGCATTAATCTTTCCCAGATACAGTGGAGAAAATGCATGCCACAAAACCTAGTTTATTGCATTATTTACCAATGTTTATAATAAGTATTTATCTTAAATTACTCTACATGTAGGTTTCATCTTTATAATAGTAAGTATAGGCAAAAATTTCAGCAAATACATTTATATAAATTATAAAAGATATATTTTAAAAAGCTGAAGCTAAAAGTGTTCAATATCTATTTAGAAAATCAATAAACTTGTAGCACTGTAGCAATTTCTAGGTTGTTGTGTTAAACAGTTTTATGTTATTCTAGAAAAAATTAAGTAGTAGTTAGCATTTTGTGGTTGATGGTATGGTGTATCAATTGGATCAGTGTTAACGATAATGCTGAACTAAGGAACATTGTACAGACCTCACAGATACTGTAGTTATTTCAAAATTCCCTTCACAAATGGCAAAGGCCAATGAGAGTTCTAACATAGCCCTTCACCCCATGATACTAGGGAATGAGGCAGTGTGTCCTGGGTGAATATACTATGAAAGTTTACATAGCCCACACAAATTATGGTCACTTGCATTGAATGTAGAACCTGCTCTTATTACTGAACACAACAGAACACCATTTAATCTGACAGGTGATACTTTTGCAATATTACTAGAGATGTGCATGTTAATGTTGTATTATAAATGGAAGTCTAGCTCAAAGCATAACATATGTTGCGGGCTACTAGTATGTTTGGGTAAATATTAGTCACCATTATGTTGTGGGAATCAACACTTTGGATAGTAAATATTTACTGGATCCTGGAATATTTATCCCAAAAACAATATTGGTGGACTCAATGTGAGTCCAGATAAAAATAAAACCACACAATAATGATTATAAAATAAATAAAAATGCATATTATTAACAAAAGGAATTACATGTGTACACAATTGTAATGAAAGGGAAACATTGAAACTAGCTACAAGAAGAATGTGCTTGTTTGTGTGTGTTTGTAAAACAAATGTGTGTGATAGTTGTGTGTATATGTGAGAGAGTTTAAAAGTCAACAGAGGACCATGAAAGTGAACATGTATCAGCAGCAGTGTTCCTTTCTACGATTGACTACATCTGGAAGCAAGAGTTAAAAAGAGCTGAGAGAATATTATTATCTATTTATAGGCTTAAAGTGCACCCCCCTAGCAGGTGGTTTGGCAAAGCCAAGTGGGATGATCCAAGTATGTCTATAGTCATGTTGCAAATAAACAATTTCTAATGGTTGTTTTCTGACACTCTAATCTGTGCAGTGGAAAATGGGTAATCTGCTACTGTTTCTCTTACAATATGTAGATCTCAAACAACTTCTGGACTTTAGGTACATGAATATTTATTTGATCCCTGTCACAAACATAGCAAAACCATTGACATATCACATCTAACATGCATGACAATTTTACAAAATAACCATCCAGTGAATAAAAGGAACATGTGTATCTCTCTTTGAAGCCTGTTTGCACTGGACACGTTCAGTATGCTGAACCTTATTGCAGTATGCATCAGTTTGTAAACCTCAGACACAGATAGTCTACTTTTATAAGTGTTATAACATCACAAGATGGCCAAAGACTTTGGAATTTAATTTATATCAAAATATCTGTTACTGTTGAGGATGCATATATACGTTATCCATGTTAAAAATCAACATCATCCTTCAAGTAGTTGCAATTTTATTTTCTGCTAATTACAGTGACTGGTAATAAAGTCACAAGAAAAATTCACAATTTTGGCTAGGAAAAAAGTCACAATTAATTTATAATGGCCAGTAGTAACGTCATCTGTCGGGTACTTCACAAATTTATTGGTCAGCTCTGTTTGCAGTAGAAATTCATAGTAAACCTCTAAAAAAACATTTTCTAACACTGCTACAGTTGCATAATCAATATTTAGGGAGTCCTAATATCTCATAAAACCCAACTCTATGTGAAGAGCCTTAAGAAATGTGTTTTTTAAAGTTTGTGCAAAAATGTAAACAAACCATAAAAATTGTATATGAAGATAGCATTAAGATTTAAGAAGGGTTAATTCATCAAAAATGTTTTCTAATGATGATACTGTCATATATTCTAGATATTCCATACTTAGGGAGCCCTAGTCTGCCATAAAACCTGACTTTATATAAAGAAAGTTTCCATTTGACATTAAAATTTGAATCAAAAGTTCCTTGAAATTTCAATTTATTTGTAAAACTGAGATTTTGGCCAATTTTGGGATAATAGGCTGGGATTTTTTCTGCTGTGTGCTAAACTTCTCTTTTATCTTTGTTTCCTGAGACTTTTTGCTGTGATTTGTTACCTGTGTTTTTTGTTTAACTGTATTCATATGAGAGAAAGTAATCAGTCAAGAAGGTATTTTTAAAGAAGTAATTCTGATATTTGGTCATTTTGGGGAAATGTCATAAGTACCATGAAAAATACTTACTTTAACTACAACATTTACTTTTTAACTTTGTAATAAAGTAAAGAGTACTGCTCACAATTCAAAATATTGCATGGACTTGAAAAATGGAAATTATAGGATATAAATTCCTATATCTTACAGCCAATAAGTGAAGCCCAAATAAGTAAGAGACACCAACAAATAAATCTAAATTCAGTAGATAAGAAAAACTTTTTTACAATTCTGTACAAATACAGCTCCAAATTAAATAATTAGTTTTTGGAACCTAATTGGATAGGACAAGTAACGTGATGTGATTTCTACTACATCGACAGAGGAAAAGGTCAAAGCTCTGGTTACTGAGTACATTCCTATGCAAAACTCAGATAGCGATTTGGAGCTGACCATATCTGAAATGGAACAGTCAGTGAAGGACAGTCAGAGAAAGACAGTCAGTGAACCAGATAAGGCCTCAAACAACAAGCTAGACACAGGTACTATGACAATGCATGTCAGCGATGATTTTTCTACATACAATGCCACAGCTGAAGTAAGTCTCATCTCCCCTGTCTTTGTTCACTGTGTTTTAAAATTACCGCTATCACATGCAGTCAGCAGTCAGACATATTTCATTAGTGTGTGCTTACACACACACACACACACACACACACACACACACACACACACACACACACACACACATATTGGTGTACCATACCACATGATTTCCTCACTTGCAATAAAAACAATCTCAAAACTTTGCAGACTCACTTGTGACAAATCATTTTGAACAATCAAACTGTTGGTCTCTTCATGGCCACAACAAAGAACATTGATGTTTAATATGTAAATACATATATCTGACTGTATTAATGTTACTGTCATATTTAGTTTCATCTTCTTCCTTTTTTGTGAAGATCATTTCTTTGTCTAGTTGTGTTGTATTTGCGGACATAACACTCAGATTTTATTTTTCCTCATAAAATCTGGGTAGACTGACCCCACAAAATAAATATCTGGTTTCTTCCTTCAATTTCCTTTTCATCACCTTTACATTTTGTTGAAAATGAATTATTTTTATTACCATTCACAAGTTACTTTACATGTTCGAAAGGGTTATTTAAAGTATGACATGAAATGAACATATCTACTCTTTGAACTTCATAACTTATTGAAAGAGATTATAGATTTTTTTCTTTTTAGTCACAAGTGCTAAAAAGGGGGTAGAAAAAGAACAATGTTGTTCCTAGTCAAATCAAAAAACTTTATATAAATTTTTTGATCATTTAACAACAAGCAATGCAATAAAGCCATTAAGATACAGGAGATTACTGAGTGTGAAAGAAAAGGAAAAATATTATTAAATAGTGAAAACAATAAAAGAAAAGGACTTAAGAAGACTGCAGATAACAACTGACATTGCATTTAAATTTTTTAAGATCAAACTTGACTGAAAAACAAGACAGTTCCACAAACAAGAAGTGTGATAAAAGAAGACAGTTACATCTAGCCATTTCAAATATAAATCTATAAAGTCTAGGTACCATAGAGGAAAGTTAATCAGAATAATTACCATGAAAGTATTTGTAGAAAAGGCACAGGGAAGCTATATTATAATGGGAAAATGACTGAAGCCAGGCTGTTAGGAAAAAAGACTGAAGTTTTGAGCTAGGTTGCTAATCAATATCAGTTTGACATTTAAAAGGTCAAATATATAACCTTAGTGATCAGAAAGAATCAATGCAGATGAAGATGATTTTATGCAATGTTTTTTTTAAATTATTGAATGAGATAAATTTTGGTACATGAGTTAGATCATGGAACCTTCAAGAATAAAATTATGGTTTGCAGATACATGCATAATATATATGTAGCTGTTGCTATTACCTAATAGCAACAGTTATGCAGATATTATGTATATATCTCCAAGTACAAATAAGTTTGTAAGGTAAATTTAATTTGGTTTATTTATCCTTAAAGGTCATAGTGGTGACTGATGCAGTAAAATGAATTCATTGATTGATTTGTTTTTATGGGCTTATCAATGTTATTTTTTTATTTACAGCCAAAACATATTTTGGATTGTAAAAATAATTCTTTTTATGCAAGTGAATATTGAACTAACAATATTTTAAGAATAACAATAATTTTTCATGATATTAGTCATACTATTTAACCTATAGCTGGGAGAGGAGGTATTGGATTGATTCTTTCCCAAGTGTTTTTGCATGTAAGTGGATGTCACAGAGCTGACTAGAATTTGAACTCAGCTTTCTGTTTCCTCAATCCAAGCCACTATCCATTACACGACCTACACATCTGCAGTAAAGATAAAAATGGTACTGTACTTCAAGACATGACAATCATTTGTTTCTGGAATATAATATTTCTATTTTATGTATATTAAAAGGTTATTGAGATGCAAAATGTGTATATATATATATATATATATATATATATATATATATATATATATATATATATATGTGTGTGTATTTGTCAATAAAAAGCCAAAAACTTTGAAAAATGTTCTACTTTTGCTCATGGGCCAGTTGTGTCCATAAAGAAATACATAAATAAAAAAATGAATACTGTCACTGAGTCATGTCCATGAAAATTAAATAAAAAAAAATTAATTATAGTGTCAAAAATAATTATAATAAAATAATTATAATGATTATAATTATTCACTCTTGCTAAACCAATGTGAATTGATATCACTTTTCTCCTCAACACACACAAACACATAACATTTTCACTATCAGACAGGCAGTGAACATAGACTGGCTGTCAACACATGCATCAATGAAAATTTCAACTCCTTTTCCTTTTTCAAGCCATAATAGTAACATTTATCTTTTAGCACTCAACAAAATTTGTTGTAAGAAAACTCCAGACACTTTGGGTATTTTCCAACTAAATTATCTGAACACTCATTACACACACCTATAAAAAAGATATGAGAAAGACTGTATACACTTTACTTATTCTTTATCTTACTATTCTGTCAAATTCCAATCTATATTTGATCTACATTTGGCCCCAAACTCACAATTTTTGTCAGTATTACTGTCTCTCATGTCTCCAACACCACATAATAACCAGATAATAAATAATACTCGTTTTGTTGTTTTCACATCTTGCTGTTTCTCATTTTCTACAAGTATTTTTGTATATATTAATGTTGGGGAATCTATGAGTAATGAGAATTGTTGTAATGCAAATGTTTGATTTTTATGCTGTTCCATTGTGCAAGTTTTCTTTCTCACAAGCATAGCAAAACTAGAAGTTTGGTGTTTTAGAACATGCAAAATCATTTGTTTATAAATCAGCCGTAACTACAGCAAGTGAATTAAGGCTCAGATAAAATTCTTTGCATCATTCTGAGTCAAATTTTTGTCTGGAAAAAATTTTATTTCATGAATGATCCTAGTTTTGAAAGCATTGTATAGGTTGATTATACATCTTTCCTCATTTTAAGACTTTAATTTTGTGCCATGCAAAATAACATTTCATAGTACACAGTCTTAGTCTTTCATATTTGTTAAAGTCAGTCAGCTTTGGCATGATTTCACATTTAAAAAGAACCCAATGAGAGAAAATTTCACGACCAAATATATATATATATAAAGCATAGCACACCTCAGTAAATGATTGCATCCATTGAAGAATAAATTCAATATGATTTGAATTTTAGTAGTTAGTTTCTTTAATGACACACTTGTAATTAATACAAATGCAAAGAATAAAAAGAAGAGTTTTCTCTTTATTCCCCTTGTTCTTCCATGTTTTTTCTTTTTTTATCTGTAACTCTCTTTCATATATTTCTATTACATCCTTAATATTCTTATTTACAACCTAGCAATCTAACACCTAATATCCCATTTTAAAAATACTGTAATTGTTAATTTATAATAAAATGAGGCTTGATTTTTCCTAGTATGGTATCTTAATCAATGAAAAGTAAGTCTTAAAAATAAATAAATAATCTCCTAATATTCTTTTAAAAAATCAGAATTTATAAAATAATAATGATGCTATATTGAATGAAGAATTTTTGTCACTGAGGCATAGAATTATGTTTGCCATTAAAGATTCAGATATATAATTATTGGTTGGATTTTTTATAAAAAATATAAAAATTTATGTGAAAAAAATACAATTCTATGCACCTTACATTTATCTAAAAGCAAAGAATTTAATAACCAATGACATATCCTGACAACTTATTCTTGATAGGCCTTGATTTGAGCTTGATTTTGCATTGCTATAAAAATTCAATATCAGAAAAAAGAGATTGAGAAAAAAAATTGTTCCTTGAATTTTTCCACCAATCCAAAGTGAGGAATTCAAACCTACCATAATTTAAAATGGTATCTGACTGATTCTGTTTGCCACTAGCCAATGAAAATCACTGTTTACTTATGAGTTGTCAGAATGATAGTCACAAGAAAGAGAGGTCAGTCTTAAAAACTCAACCAGTGCAGCTGAGAACAACCAAAAACTACCATTTTGTCCTGAAACCAACTTCAAAGAGACACACAACAAACTTTTTTCATATTGCTGTTATAAAATAAAATAAGACATATCTCGGCTGATTTACAGGCAAATACTCAAGAGCGAGAACCGGATGTAAACGGGACAAAGCCCCGTCACAAAATGTCCATTATCTTTCTTTACAAATTTTCCCGACACACGTGCCCGGTCGAAAAATAAAATAATATTTAAAGTGCTTTATTTTTCGTCCAATAGAAATGCTTCCCTCCTAATTATACTCGCTTCGTTTTTCGAGCCTGTTAAGCCATAAAAAACGCTATAAAAGGGGTCACACGGAAGTTCAACAGGCAGTCAACAGGTGCCCAGAGTACAGACAGCAGGGGAGCGTCAACCACCGTCAACATGTGTGAACTACTATGAGAGATCGACCTAGATCCGAAAGCCGGCTTATGAACTTTACCACAAGGTAGCTGTCCCAAACCCACACATTCCTGTTGAAATAAACCACGTAAATCTATTTCTGCTGTTGTCGTATTTTTTTCTTGCAACCATAAGCTTGTCTATAACATTGCTGTTACAAAAACAACTCTTTGGGGACCTCCCTCACTCACAACATTTTTCACAACTTCTCTCCATTTGATCTTAACTGCTGACAGGCCAAAATTTCACAACTTCAAGAGAACTTTTACTGTGTAGGTTTAAGGATATTTTTGATTTTATCAGTCATGTCCAAATTTTCAAGTCAATATTATCTCTTTACCCAGTTTAATTTTCATTAGGCACTCAAAAGAATATTTTGAACAAGCCATTATACCCTTCTTTCATTCCCAGATTTAAATTTAATTGTAAATAAATTCTTTCTCCTGAATTCCACACCAAATAAGTTTCCTTCTTTTCATGGAGCCTAATAACTCCACTTGTTTTGTATTTTTTTTCTTTATATTGGAATAAAATTTCAATAAAGAAGCCCCTTTCTAAGCAGATGCAGTTTGATAAATGTTCACACAGTGAAGGGACATTTTTACTCTTACATTGACTTATTGTTGTTCTTTGAACTCACTTTTGTTTAATGGCACCACAAAGTAAACCTCTAATGTTATATTCAACTCCATTATTTGGTTAGAAATATTCAAAGCAAAACTACATATATTAAGAAAACTCATATTTTTCTAAAGTCATGGAGATTTTTTTAGTGCAAGCAAAGAATATTGAAGACGCTGGCATATGTTTGATGCAACATGGAAAAAAATACTATGCCACACACAAGAATTACCCAATATAAATGCAACCTTTTCTATTAATCTCATTTGTTTCAAGTTTCTTATTGCTTTTCTTATGCCTACAAAAACAGTGAACACATGATTTTTCTTTAGATTCAAAATTACATGATTATACTTTAGAAATTTTTCATTGAAAAGTTTGCTTTGAGCAACAGTAAAAAAAATTTTCTTGTATTTGAATTGAATTACTTTTTATTGATTTGGTTAAGATAATATTGTAGTTCGAGAAATCAGGAAATTTTACATTTTGTACAGAAATCTGATCTCTCACTCCTTGTATGGAAACTAGCTAGTTTGTTTTTTTTAGAAAAATATACCAAATTCTGTACGAAGTAATGCAATTTACATGTTATATTTATTCTTTGGTGGAATTAGTAACATGGCCATCTTTTATTAAAGAAAATGTATTTAATCATGAGTCATACAACTTATAAAATTATAATCCATTGTTAATAATTAGTACCCATCACATCTTCTTAGAATTTTATTTAGAAATAAAACCTATAGAAATTAAAAAAAGAAAGGAAGGAAATATAGTAGTTTGTAAACTACAAGGGAAGAAAAGTGTAAAAGTCCTGGAGTAGAAAAGAAAAAAGAAAAGAAATGCAGCAGATTAAAATTCAAGATTTGAGAGAGAGGAAGAGAAAGTAAAAGTAAGGAATCTAAAAGACCATAAAAGAATATATTGGAAGAAAACATTACGAAAGATTTTTTAAGGAAGTGAAAACAGTGTAGAAACTATGATGCACATTATAAGGGCAAGTAAAAATTATAAAGTGAATTATATATAATTTTATTTAAATCTGCAATCAGCAAATTAGCTTATAAAAATTCCAGTTTGTTTTCTAAACCATAATTACCAAGAATATAGCAAAATTGTTCATGTATTAACCTAATGATATATTATTTTTTACAAGATTTCTAAGATACTACATAGATTTATGGATATTTTTCTAAATTAATTCACTTATTATATCAGTCTATGTGTTTAAATAACTTGGGAAATTTTTAATTGATTTTAATTATATTTTCTTTGGTTTTTGCAGACATAACAGAAGTGATTTCTAATTTTGAGAATAGTTTTCTTCCCTGTGAAATGGTTTAAAATTTTTAGAGAAGCAAGTAATAAATATTATTTTTTCTTTCAAATTATTGTGTATTAAAACTTGACAAAATATCTAAAAAGGTATAAAAGACTTACAACATTTTCTCAAGAATATTTTTGCAAGGAAGTCATACAAATTTATTATCCTGAACAAAACCTTGTTAATCTCTTTAGTCTTATAGAATATTATGTTTGTTTTTAAGGTAACTACTCTTTGAGGGTTTTTTAGGCAATGTTAACATCAACGATAATGCTGAGGAGAACAAAAAGAGCACTATTGCTTGGAGAATCAAACTAACTCCTTAAATCTGATTTATTATATCAAAAGAAGACATATTACTTTCTTCATTTTCATTATCTGTTAAGATAATATTCTGAAATAAAGTAATACATATTCTCTTTATTTGCTTTTAGACTTGTAGTTTATTTTTGTTCTTCCTTTTGTCACATTAATTAATGTATTGCTTATATTTTTTAGGATGAATTCTAATTGATTCCTTTGTAGTGACTCAATCATTTTTTAAAACTCTCTTCACCAATGGGTTACATAAAGATTGCATCATTCACAAGTATCTGACTGCAAAACTGCAGTCAAGATCAAAATGATATGTTTTATAGCATTTCTAAAGAGGAAAATATTGTTATCAGCAAAAAGATAAACTTGTGATATTTGATAGCAGAGACTAGTGGCTTTTGATGCATCTCTCTGGAATCTAGTAGAGGTCCATACACAGTTGCTATCTTTTAGTCACTGTCATGCGTGGATAACAGATAGCAAATAATATGAAATGAAAATCTTTTTTCATAGCTGATAAATATAATAATTTATTTTACATTTTCATCTTTTCCCTTTTATCTTTTATTGTAGTTATAATGGCAGAAGAAATTAATTTGTCTGGTCAAAGTGCTATTTGTGTCATTTGTGCCAAAATTAATGAGCATAGACTGTTAGGCACTGATATTTCCATCAGTATACAACAAATACTCATAAACCAATATTCATATACAGTATTAATTGTAAAAAAAGACTTCAGATTATTGAAGATGTTATAAAAGGAACAAAGCCAAAAATAGATCATACCTTCAGGTTGCAATTCTTGCAAATCTAAATGTATTTAACAGCTGATAGATTTAGTCAAGTAAAGTTTGGTTTGGTTTGTTTAATGGATTATAAACTCCTTATGGATTATTTAATTTTCTTAGAAGCTTTGGTAAATTTTCTCTTCCTTTTCCAGTAATTTACTGCTGGTAATTTTTTTACCATGAAAATATATTGTTAGTATTCTTACTGAAAAAATGTATTTTTATGCTTATAATGTTTTAACCTCAGTTTGTAGGTTCAATATTTACCCATAGCTGGGACCACAACAGGTGCTACTACACTGGGTCAAGATGAACCTGGGAACAACAGTAATTAATAGGTGGTACCACACTCCTCAAAACCTCCAAATCAAAGGTCTTGCTGCTGGATGTAGTTTATCGTCATACCCAGGGCAAAACCCAGTAAAGAATTTTTATTTTATGTCAAACATGTCATCAGCATAATGCATAAGCAGTAAATAGTATTTAATATGTATTTAAAATTTGAAAAATGAATGATCTTCATAATCCAATGATCATCATAATGACCAGTCATGTTGTTAAAAGAATCAGATCATAAATGATTTGGATCATATTTATATTCTTCTTTTGACCTTGATAGGTATTCTCTTGTACATAAACAAGAAAAGTTAACTAAATTTTTTTTAAATGTACTTTTTTATTTTCTTTAGTCAAAAGTGTGTTACTAAAAAAACTGATACTTAAATATGCATTATACATATGATAAACTTCTCCTTTGATTTAAACATATGCAGGCCCAATATTTTGGTTTAGATCTGAACCATTGGACAACTCAAAGAGATGATTTGATTATCATAATGATTGCTTGTATAGAGCCACACTTTTCAGAATAACTGTTAACAGAGAAATGATAACCAATGAACCATAAAGTCTCAGGTTTTCTTCAGGTTAGAATTTGGAGTTTTCCTTCTAGATGTGCTGCCATCTGAGGTAAGAGAGTTCTTTCTGCATTGTTATTTAACCCATAGCTGAAAGAATATGAACACATGCCTTTCCCAAGCATGAAGTGAACAAAACAGAATTAACCTGCATGTGAACTCAACTTGCAACTTACCAATTCCACTTTCAATACTAATAACTTTGCATTACCATATATATATATATATATATATATATATATATATTAATTTTCATAATTTCTACTTCTTATTATAACTGATAGTAAACAATATATTGCCTATTTATATATGTATTTCATATTTTACAAATAAACTGATCCTTGATGGTAGCATTTATCTTTCATGTTAAATGATATTCTGTTTATGAAAATCAGCATTCAAGATCTTTACAAGATATTAAACACTAATTAATGGTGCCTGATACATTTCCCTCTTCATCATATTCCTCATCATCAGTAGCAACAGCATTAATATTACCAGGTGTGGTGGTAAGGTTGTTACACATTTGAGCACCTGAACAGCTCCCTCCATATAGCTCAGCTGCACATGTATGTCTGAGTCTTTGTCAGCTCATCTTTGCTTCTGTTTGCACCTTCTTTTGCTTTAGCTAATAATGCCTATTAGGATGGCAATTGAAAGATGGTGGGTGTGGCCATAACATTTCTTCTTGACAGTGGATATGAGGCCTTCCAATTAGCCTTTTTCTTATCTGATGGTGTCTGGCACTGCAGTGTTCATGATGTATAGGAGATACCAAGGATGATTCTGAAGTACCTTATTTCTAATGCTTGGATTCTTCACCATAATTCTGCTGTTAATATCCAAGATTCACAAATGTAGAGAATGACTGAGAAGATCAATGCACACAACAATCTGAAAAGACAAGAACATCAAAGAGAGACACTCATTCCCTATTTTAACCAATTACCAGATTTAGATAGCCAGAAACAAAATAATTATTGATTATAACATAGTTAATACCTTTTTATTTAACACTTACATATTTTTATATGAGATTTCAGGATATTTTATAACTAGAAGGTTTTCACTGAAGATTTTGTTTTGAAATTTATTTATGTTAAATTTTAAATACTAATTAGTTTTGCGTGACATGTCTCAAAAATGTTAAATGTAATTTACAAATTTTATTTATTTTAAGGTGAGTTTTGTGCTTTTGAAGTTGAAATATATTTTCCTGGTAGGTTTCAGTGATACTCAGAATAGATAAACATAACCACATCCACCATGCAATTGTGAAAAATCTATAAAAATTTATAATAAAAAATTATTGCATGTATAAAAGAAATTATGAATTGTCTTTAGTTATAATGGAAAAATATCTCTGAAACATTTGTGCTTACTTTATTAAATAATCTGATTAGTTTACTTGTTTTTCACCCATATAACTTTTTAGAATGAAAGTAGATTGAAAATGTAAATTAAAGTTTATAAATTATATATGGTGAATCTCATTAAGTTATTTCAGCAATAATACAACCAGCAGAGTTCTTTATATTCAAAAACAAAACTCAAAATGTAAAGAGCATACGTAAAGAACATTTTAATATGCATGCCATTTAAATTCTGCAGATATTTTCAAGTAATGGTGAATTTCCTATTGTTTTATGTTCTTTATCTGTTATTGCTATGTGTCTTAGTACATCATATAAATTTATCTTCATATTTTTTCAAGATTTATGTAGAAAATATTTAAATATGTGAATTATATCAGAGTAAACCAATTGAAACACAGAGAATATTTTCTGCAAATAATTCATTTAAAAGATTAAAATTTTAAATTTATTTAAAACAGAAACAAGGCAAAGGATAAAATCCTTCCCTTCAGGCATTAAAAATTTAAGAATTTAAAAATAAACTTTTAAAAAAATATTTTCATTTTTGACTTCCCTACATACAAGCCGCGAGTGGCCTGGTGGTGGGCCGTTGATGGTAATGCCAGCTGTCCTTTGGTGGCAGCCACTAGTGAGCCCTCATCATGCCACTGGTGGGACTCTAGTGGTCCGCCAGCGGTAACATTGCCGAGACAAACATGCTGGTGGTCTGACGGCAGGCTACCAGTGGTAAGCACTAGTGACATGCAACACAGTGACAGATTGGTGGCTTGTGTGTAGTTTAATATGACATTTCTACTTTAGATCTGTGTATATTTTCCTTGATGATTCTCAGGTTTTCAAACCTGCATACATTTAATAAAGAAGCAATTTTTTTATATGCTGAAAATTTTTCCTGTTTGTTGTTCAAAGAAATTTTAAGGGTAGCTTGGATACTTTTTTATATTTTCATCTATAAAGACATTAAATGTATTAAATTTATCAGCGTCTCTTGAAAGACCATATAGCAGAAAGCAAGATGAAGTTTG
This sequence comes from Acanthosepion pharaonis, assembly GCA_903632075.3. Lineage (NCBI taxonomy): Eukaryota > Metazoa > Mollusca > Cephalopoda > Sepiida > Sepiidae > Acanthosepion > Acanthosepion pharaonis. The sequence continues at coordinate 2,820,041 of CAHIKZ030001779.1, read as the reverse complement.
TTTCTGATAACTAGACATTAATGAATGAATTAGATCAGATTAGCTATTATAATGAATTTGCTCATTGGAATGATGTATTGCTATTAAAGGGATGATGAAGAACAAGATGAAAGGAGATGTAGAGGTCTAAGAGAAGGAGATGGCTCTATGTTACACACCTGGGTGCATTTAGGAAATTACCTGATTTGGCTATAGAATTGCTCATTAGATTATGGATTTGAGCATGTGAGCTGATTGACTTTAGTGAAAGTGGATCAACCATTACAAAGTTTCCAATTGATTCTCTGCTTAACTCTCATCTTTGAAAGGTGAAACATGAAGGCAAGTTAATTCATTTATAATTTCATTGGATAGAGGCTTTCTTATAAAGGACTTGATGCCACTTTCCTGGTGGGCTAAAAGAGAAGAAAATATTCAATGAATGCAGATTATCCCTTTTTGGAAAAATTAAAAGGAGACTGTTGGTTATTGGATTTTTCAAGCATTAACCCAAAGGGTATTCAAAAACTCTCTTTACAACTATCCCCAGTGAAAAATACAATGACAACTCAAGCTTCTTGAAGCTAAACTTGTTAAAGAAAAGACGAAAAGACAGTTACATGTGTAATTTTTGTTTAAAAATGGGTATAATGAATTTAGACTAAGTTGCAACTGAGATCTGATAAGACAGAGGTTGGAAATAAGATCTGCTCAGAAAGAGACACATAAGTAAGGTCTTAAAGAATTTACTTCATATTGCTTATATTACCACCTAAGTAGATACCTATTTAAGTAATGAACAAGCTAATCACTGCTTGAACTATCAGGTAACATAAGAGAAAAACAAAGGTGTTTTATATATGATTTTATTATGAATTTCAACCAAGGCTAAAATGTCTTTTACTGTTCCATCAACTGTAATATTATTCATGTGCTATCAATTTTAGCAAACCTATTTTTTATTCTTAAGTAAGACACTAAAGACACTAAAGACACTAGGATGCAAGAGGTTACTGAGTGTTAGAGAATATGAAAAAAAAAGAAATTATTACAGGAAGAGGACAATAAAAGAATAAGAATTAAGAAGACAGAAGATAACAATTGACATTACGTTTAAATTTTTGACGATCAAAGATCAAGAAGCCTGAAGAGAGTTCCACAACCAAGAAGTGTGAGAGAAGAAACTGTTAGCATACAACTTACAGTTATATTTAGCCATTTCAACTATAAATTGATGAGACCTTGACACCAATCTAGTACTGCACTTAAAATTGTAAAGTCTATGTACCATAGATGAAAGTCCATCAGAACAATTACCATGAAAGTATTTATAGAAAAGGCACTGGGAAGCTATGTTATGGTGGTGGGAAAGGGACTGAAGTCAAGATGCCAGGTCAGGACCAATAACATTGCAGATTCTTCTTTGGATTTTATCAAGATTCTCTAAATATATAACAAGAACGCCAGACTAGATGTGGCAGCAATATTCAAAGCAAGAACAGATGGTAGACTTATAAATATCTAAGACAGATTCTGGTGAGAAAAATTGTCTAGCATGACTTACTGAACCAAATTTCTTAGCTGCAGACTTAGCAATTGATTCAATATACTCCTTCCACTTCATGTCAGCTGAAAACGTTAGTTATGAGTAACAGAGACAATTTTATTAATTTTTACATGAACAAACAAAAGTGAGTCAAGTAAATGTTATTGCAGAATATCTTTTACAAATTATCTTTGTATAGATTTTTATTTGTTGCTTGCCATGACAGATGTAAAATGCTAAAAACTAAATATCTTTTGAAAGCTTTCCAAACATTGACCAGAAGAAATGCACTTTTACCAATCCTCAAAATAATTCTTCAATTAAAAGTGAAAACATAATATGTAAGAATGTAAATAGACTCAAGGTCTGACAGTAGGCATAAAACTTTTTAATATTTCATAACATAATTGACAGAATCCATCATTAGTAGTTAATGTTACTGATTTTTCTCAAAGGGAAAAATCACATGATGTACAGGGAATCTAAACAAATCTAAGAAATGGTTGCCTTGGTGCAAGGTAGACATGCAGTGATTTAAATGATGCAAAGCATTTTAAATTCTGTCATCAGTAATTTCAGACCAAGTAGTAAGAACTTTTTCAGCTAAAATACTTAAAATATCTATTTCTGCCTATTCTGATGTATCATATGTTTCATCATATATATATATATATATATATATATATTATAATAAAAATATTATAATAATATATATATATATTTATATATATATATATACATATACATATACATATATATATATATATATATATATATACATATTACGATAAACGTGCAATCAATTTACAAATTCATGAATTATTCACACAAAAACAAATGCAAAGGTTAATGATTTAATTGCCGAGAAATCCATCGTCGCAAACAATTCAAATAATATACAAAAACCTCTGAATCCGTTATGAATGAAAAGATCCTTGTTTCTATAAATTTCTGCCGTATTAGTTCTTATTTTTACTACAAGCTTCCGTCTGTTCCTACAGACATCTTCAGGTATGGAATAGATGTTGTTCTTGTTTTTTCTCTTAGTAATAAGAGGACAACGAAAATATATGTATTGTTGTATCCGAAAATGCTATTGGAAATGAGTTATTGTTTTTGAGCGCGCAGTAGCAACGCTTGAGTTTGATTTTAAATTTTTTTTACAGTTGTGCGTTCATGTACAAATATGGTGATGAACGAATTTTTTACTGGTAAATTTTCTGTCAAAGTGGCATGAACTATATTGTTCAATAATTACAGTAATGTCGCACTTATTATCCAAAAGTCGCACTTGGATCAGTTATTTTAATTACGATAAACGTGCAATCAATTTACAAATTCATGGATTTCTCGCCAATTAAATCATTAACCTTTGCATTTGTTTTTGTGTGAATAATTCATGAATATATATATATATATATATATATATATATATATATATTACTTCAAATGTTATTTTAGTAATATAAATATGTCACATTAGAAAATAAAATCCATCAATTCTTTAGAAATTTATATATATGATTAATGAGAGTAAAATTTTTCACTTACCTGATTGATATACACACACACACACACACACACACACACATATATATATATATATATATATATATATATATATATATATATATAAGAGAGGCATTTAGTTTTTACAAAATACATATTAACATACAGGGTGTGATGGATAAATTCTCATCTAAAATATGCAAAAATTAAAATAATACTGACATCTCATTTTATAGATATATTTACCAAAATTACGCAAAAATATCTTTAAATACTAAAGATTAAATTTATTCAATAAAATCACTATTGGCTTCAACCACGGCCTCCAGATACGTTTCAAGCAGATATGAGCATTTGAGAGAAATCATGGGAAGTTTGTAGTTCATTAAATTTATCTAACTTTATCTGAATCCTCTGCACTGGCCTCAGATTGACACCCAAACACTCTGAAATGTTTGTATTGGAGATTCCAGCATGAATGCCAAACAGTACAGCATGCTGTTTCCAAATTTCTGGCAGAGTGAATTGTGTTATGGTGCTCTTTTTCTTGCAGATGGTGCCCAACACCTATACTGTGCAGGTGACAAAATCAAAAACAAATAATGCATATGTGTGAAGTTAAAAATATAAAATGGCAACAATTTACCCATCACAACCTGTATAATAAAATAATTATTGAAATATATTGAGTATTAATCATATATGTTTCTGTGGTGTATATCATTTACATTTATTTGTAAATAAAAATTAATGGTGTACTTAGTTTGTCAGCATAATAAAACCTGACACACACAAAATTTATTATAGGGAGAGATATAAGTTGTAATTTACATGGTATGTTTATCATATAAGTATCCTGAAATTTTTGCCTATAGTGATGGTTAATACCAATTTTATTGTGAAAACACTGAGTTGCATAATAAAATCTGAGTAAATGAAAATAGATGCTTACATTTTTAATCCTTGACTTGTTTTCTTCCTATTTTTGCATATTCTAATACTTCAGTACTAACTGTAAATTTGGAAGTTTGTAAATGAATGTATTTGGCATTGGCTGAAGGTAGACTGTTATGTAATTTCTTTAATCCAGTGATAATCATACCATAGAGATTACCATCACAAAATAATAAAGATCCTCATGGATAACTTTTGTAATTGTTGTCCATTACAATAAAAAGACAAACTGATATGCAGTTCTTTTCTTTTGTCTGTTTCATTCATTATTATGACTAAAAAATTACTTCTTTAGCATTCCTCCATGTTTGTTTGCAATGAATTTTGATATTTATTTTTATAAACAATATTGTAAGCTGAGATGCTTACGATATTGTTTATAAAAATAAAGAAGAGTTTTTAGAATATGGCAAGACTTCACTGATCTATCAGTGTATTCTCCTACATCTTCCCTTTTAAAAAAAAAGGACAAATCAAAACAAAAATCAGTTCTTTTAGAAAGTTTTTATGGAGAAATGTTGTCTTGTATTTCACTTACCTTTAAAGAATGTAGATTCTGAAAGCCATAACAACATCTGGGATTCAGAACATTTGTTTAAGGAACATCCATCTAAGGAACACTGGTCTAAAGAATATTGGTCTAAGGAATATTGGTCGAAGAATAATTGTCTAAGGAACACTTATCTAAAGAATATACATCTAAGAAATATTCGTCCAGAGAATGATGGTCTAATGTGGTTTGTATTAATATACAAACAATGCATGCCAATAAATACTTATAAACCACATGTATCATCAATAATTAATGCTGCTATGTTTTAAATATTTTTATGTAATATAGTGAATATCAATAAAATTGAGTATTTTGTACATGAATAAAGTGTTAATTTATCAAAAAATATTATTACAGACCAATAGTTCATAGATGGATATTTTATAAACAAATATCCTTAGATAAGTATTCCTTAGACAAATGTCTTTAGACAGGTTTCCCTTAGACCAATATTCTTTAGATGAATATTCCTAAATCCTCCACATCCTATTCAAAGTTAAGATTCTGTAACTTACTGATTAAAATCATGTGTCCCTTCATTTGCCAAAATAATATGACTGAGTTTGTCTTGAACCAGCAAGTGACTAACATCCTCAAAAGTTGTTCCCAATTAAGATTTACTGACATCAACCTCTACATGTACTTGTAAAATCTCTACATATCATATTTTAAAATAAAGTTAATAGATATTTATATTGTCTCTGATGGTCTAAGAAGAAAAGCATAGCAATTTCTATTCACAAATTTGATGAACTGAAAAACGCATCCTTTGGGTATCCTCCTTGCTCATGTTTTCTCAGTTGATTTTATTTCTTGAACTACCAAGGGAGTGATTGCCACTCATTTCAAACTCCTAACTGCCATTTTGTGGCTGTTCTTCTGTCAAATTCTGTCAGAAGGCTGACATTGTACTGTCTTAACTGCAATATATGCTTATCTACCTCAACTGAAGTTGTCACTTTAAAGTTTAACAACATAATATAAATCTATTTCTCACAACATAATACTTGCAATCTATTTCATGAAATACAAAAATAACAAAAAATAAACTATAAAAAAAACACAGCTTCTATAATCTTTATCATTGCTATTATGTTTTTGAACTAGATTTTCAAGAAAATATCTTCAGAATTAAAATATACAACCTTATGACAGTTTACAATTTAGTGATATTTTAATTTAACTTAATTTAGTATTAAAAAAAGCTTATGTACTATTGCCATAAACTTGTTGTATAACACTAAAACTATCATGAATAGGTTCAGTAGGGTTTGGGTGAATTCATATATATATTTAGTTGTATAAACATTAGTAATGATACAGTATATAAATGATGTAATTTTGTTTTGAAAATACCATCAGTGTTTGACTTTGTTTCCATGTTTCTTGCACATCATACCTGCAATAAGTAGAAATTCCTCCAGAAATTTTAAGGGGAAAAGTTATATTACCTACTCAAATTGTTAAACCAAAGTTTCTCATGACATGACTCAGCAAGATAGGACATTGGCAATAATGTCTCATGATCATAATTTGGGGAGTGATTTCTTTTAGGAGGTACATCCTTTGCTGTACACTGAAGAGTTCCACCTCAACCGAGCGGGTTCTATTTATACTTGCGCGGACATCACACATCCCCACCAAAAAAAAAAAAAAGAAAAAGTGATACATAAGGTTTAAAATGCATTTTAAAAAGAAAAAATCTTTTTGAAACTTTTATTTTAGTTTTAGTTCCAAGCTAACAGATTTAATTTAATTTTTGAGTGGTGCATATTCATATTTCAGTTTTTTAAATTTAAAAAAAAATTAATAAAAGGGAGATTACTTGTTTAGACAAAAAACATAAATTTATAAATTTATATTCAAAATAAGTAAATAGTAATTTACATTAAAAATGAACTGTAACTTACATTAAAAATTAATAAATTAATCTGGATCAACGTATTTAAACAGACATTTACTTTTATGTCTACATGAAACCATCAATTCATTTCTTTTGTTTAATAAAATAGACTTATTTAAGTGTTTTAAGATAACCAGTTTTTCAACTAGACATAAATTTTATTTATTTCCTTTACCATTATAAGCCTTAGCTCTAGATATAATTTCCTACTTGGAAATTGATGGTAAGATGGCCTTATTCTTTAATTGCCAGAAATGAAATTTCCAAGGCTTTTCTGTGGAGCCAAGATAAAATTTAACCTTGTTAGTAGAATGTATGTTCACTCAGTATATAATATTATTAGTCATTGAGTGTTTAAGGGACAGAGCATATTTTTTCAGCAGTTGCATTTATTTTTAGAATATACGTTGCGTTTGTTGGAAATATGTTTAATAATGTTGTTATGATGGGAGATAGATGTGTCTATGTTATTATTGCAGCTATAGTTGATCTTAATCTTGTTTTTGTTAAAAATCTTTTTTAGTATTGCTGAATGGTTAAAGTGTTTATAAATTAAATTTAGGAAAATTCTTTCAATAATAGTTTTGACATTACAGTTAGAAGGTAGATTAAACCATATAATATAATTTCTGCTTATTTTTACCTTTTTCATTTATTTCTAAATACTCTAAATTTACTTTATGATGTCTTAGTTCTAAAGCCTGTATATATTTGATTTTAGACTTATCAAATATTTCCTTAATGCTGGGATTGTTGGATAATCTCACTTGGACTGATTTATGTAAATTATCTAGAATTTTGTGATGGTGGTTTGATTCTTTACTAACGTATCTATGATTATATAGATCCTTTGTGCATGGTTTATAATAACCATTATTCAGGTCTAAGGTTACATTGAGAAAGTTGATTATGTTATATTAAGCCACCACATATCTGGATAGCCAAGGTTGTAGGTCAAGCCAGGATGTGGTAACAGTTGTTGAAATGTGTGGTCACGTTGAGTGGTGACAGTGAAGGTGGCGACTGTGGTGGCAGTAGTACTTTACATGGTGGCTGGGTCATAACTTTGTTGTCATGGTGATCAGGTCATGGTGGCAGTAGCAGAAGCAGCAGCAGTGTGGCAACCGGACACCAGGCTGGCCAAGAATGTTCCTTGTTTGTCCTTAGAGCCAGCTTTTAAGCAGTTCTGGTAGTCCCAAGGGGTGTCTCTTTAATTGGTGGTAATGTTCACAATTGGCCACTGTCGGAGTTCACTTTGTAGACTGGATATAGTGCATGGAGCCCAAAGTGTAGAAGATGACTTTTGTTATTTCGCCTTCTGTCCTCGCAGTATTCACATCCAGCCAGGGTGTAGAATGAATCAGAATGAGATCTAAATGCAACAGAGTATAACAATTACTTTAGCATTGGTTTGTGATGGTAATTAGTTTGTGATCTTTAAAAACATTTATCAGTTCCTTTTCAATCAGTCTATCTTTTGTGGGCTAGTTTTATGAAGGAGAATGACACTGGTGTCCTTCATGTCAACAATAAATCTAAATCACCATAATAGAATTCGAGCTAATTCACATGCATCATTTGAGTCATACACTGCCATAGTATCACTGAATTCTGGGTTACTTTTTTTGGCCACAGATAACCATTATGAAAAAGTATAGGTTTTTTTCTGCCTGCTTTATGATATTTATATTGTGATTGTTAATAGGACAGTATTTTATTGCTAGATTTATATCTAACATTAGCAGATTCTTGGTGATGGCTGGTTAAAAGTCACAAATATCGAATTGGGTGAATGTATATTCATTCTCCCTTTTTATATTGGTAAACCATTCTATGGCTTCAGCTGTTTTGTGCCACTGGTTAATTCCTAGGGTGTTTTTGGTGCATTTTCATGTTTTTTCAAGGATGTTTTTGCTGATTTTACCAATATTATTTTTGGTTGGATTGAGTAATTGGTATTGAGGTTTGTTTAGAAAATTTGCGCTATGATCTTTAACTGTGATGAATGCTTGTTGTTTGTGGAATTTGTGGATCCTATCATCAATTTTTAGTTCAGTGCCTATTTTCTTGGTTTCACTACTGATGTTATTTTCCCAGTTATTGGGTATAATTTTGAAAAATTTATTAACTTCCATGTTAATATATACTTAATAGCTCTGTTATATTGCATTGAACACTGTTTTATTAACACCATACATATACATAAACACTTTTACAAACATTGTGGATGGCTTCCTCACACCAAAACAAGAAAAAATGTTCATATACAGATATTTCCAAAAGGCCATAGTTGTACCTCAACACAGCAACTCATAATAAATGTTCAAAATGTCTTCCACTTGCTTCTATACATGCATGCATCTGTCAGGTCATTGACTGGCGGATCCTTTCAAATACTCACACATGGTGTTGAACAGTTTCACAGGCCCCTATGACATGTTAATGAAGCATCTCTGCATTATTAATGTGTGCTATATAAACCAATTGTTTTAGGTGGCCCCAGAGAAAAATCCAAAGGATTGAGGTCAGGGGAATATGCAGACCATGGAACTGGTCCTCCCCTACCTCTTCTATGGTAGATGTCAGTGAATTGCAAACAATGTGACTAAAATTGAGTGGAGCTCCATCATACATTAACCACATGCATCTTTGTATAAGCAGGGGTACATCCTCTAGTAGGGCTGGAAGTTTTTTCATAATAAACTCCCTGTAGACAGCTCCTGTAAGACATACTGGGAGAACATATGGACCTATCACACATTCACCTACATTTCCAGCCCACACATTAAACGTAAATTGATGCTGGTGCTGTATTGTACCATGGGGATTCTGATCCACCCACAAATGTTGGTTGTGTAAATTTTCTATTTCATCTTTCCAAATATTGCCTCATCCGTAAACAAGAGAGACAACCAACTGATCAGTAGTGTGTGCAATAAACCATTGGCAAAAGTTCTCTTGTGGTAAGTGATCAGAGGGTGAATGACCCTGCAAATGTTGCAAATGATATGGATACTTGGGGATACTCTTGAAGTACCCTTCATGTGATACTATGCAATGTACAACATGCTAGGGCCACTTGACTTGTGGTGATACCTAGCATATGAATGGATTTTGGTCTTCCTTGATCCATAGTTTGTGATGCTATGGATATTCTCTCAGTAATGCAACAATAAACAGCAGCAAATGTTAGATGACTTGGCTGTCTTCAGTCTGGATACACAATCTGATACATTTTTACAGCCTTGCATCTATTACTATTTGCACACCCATATGTAAAAATCAAATCTGCCTGCTCACGATATGAATATCCTGCCATTGTTCTTCTCAGTTAACTCACTACTACACATATTAAACATTGAAAATAGACTAGCCACAAATGTCCACGAACGACAAATGTAACCTAGTCTACATGGTTACACATTGCCATCTACCATAAAATTTCTTTAAACTTAATGACTCAAAAATAAAGGATTTGTGGACGTATGTTTATATGGAGTTTTGTCTTTGTTCTGGCATGAGGAACTTGCTTTCAAAGTTTGTAAAAGTATTTTTGATACGCCCTGTGTATGCCTTTTTTTGAAGGTTTTCTGTTGTTTGCTGAAAATCTTGAGGGTGTCACTTCTGGCAGTATAGATACAGACGACAAACAGACACTGGGCAAAAATGTGCAATCTGTTTCTATTTTTTAACCTGACTGGAATAAAAATGCATACACAGTGTATAAAAGATACTATAACTTTTGCTTTATTTTTTTATCAAAATGCAAATAAAGTCCTATTGTAGCAGAGAGAAAAAGGTCAATCAGTTTTTCCTATACTATGTCAATTTTAGTTAATGTTTTCACAATAAAATTGTTATTAAGCAACCAATGTTAGCAAAATTTTCAGGGTATATTTATATTTAAATGATAAACATACCAAATGAATTTCAGTTTATAAAATCTCTTTTATTCTAATAAAATATATTTCAATAATAACTTATTTGGTGATGTGAAATTTTATTATGCAATTTGAGTGTTGCTCAACAAAGTATAAATAAATATAAGTATATAGTATATTATTTCTTTAATTCCTGAGATGTAAAGATTGTTATGAGTCAAACGAAAGTTGTGTACTAAAAAGATAATAAGTATATTTTAAACCTAATGAGTGATGGAAATGGAACATTGAAAAGTAAAAAAATAGTTGAATAGAGTCAGTAGCCATCCCCTCTTTCATGAGGAATTACAAAAATCATTGTATGAATCTGGGTGCTTCACAGTTCCAATAATGAGATGTTTGGCTGTTGTGCACATGTCTGAGGAAAGAAGCTGAATGCTGGTTAAAGAGAGCACTGTCGCTCATACAGTGCTGACCCTGTTGTCCAAGTGTAAGGTAGTGTTTATTTTTGATTCAGTGTGTGTCATGCTTAAAAACAATCTACCATATTCTTGAATGTGATAAACTGTAGATGACTATCATGCTTCCAGCTATTCTATTTAATTCATTTCTTTTTTTTTATTGTTTATTGTATACAAAATTTTAATGATTTAAATATGACCTCCTTGAATCCCCAAGAAATAAGTTCTGTGACAGTAAGTGAACTTCAACAGCTTAAGTTTTCATAGTTATCCCTCCATGAGAAAGTTACAGTTAAAAAAAAGAGGTCGTTCAACACCTGATATTCAAATATCTCAGCCATGAATAAGCAACATAGCTTTAATTCTGAATGGTACCAACAGAAAAGTTGGCACTGCAGCTGTAAAATGAAAAATGCATTGTTTTGCTTCCTGTGTTTACTGTTTGGAGGTGATGCAATGTGGTCATAAGATGGTTTTAAAAATATAAACAAAATGAAAGAAAAAACTGAAAAAGATGAAAAGTCAAAGAAGCATATTGAAAATGTGGTTTCATAGTCACTTTTAGGAAATGAAAATATTAAGGTGAAACTTGGTGAGGTATACAGATTTTCAATAAATAAGTATAAAATGAAGTTTAAAAATCACCGTGAAATTTTATCCAAAATAATAGACTGTATTTTATTTTGTGTAAACTTTGAAACTCCCTTACATGGACATGATGAAAACGATGATTGAGTAAATCCAGGAGTATTTAGGAGGATTAATAAATTTTGCATCTAAATTAGATCCAGATTTGAAGAATCACTAGTATGATTTTCAAAGGTGTTTCTAAGAGCATTCAGAGTGAGATACTTGACTGCTTGCTACAAATATATCATGAGGAGATTAGACAATAATTACTCCCTCACTGAAAATCTTTACAGACAATAGTTACTCCCTAAGAGGAAGTGACTACTATAATATGTCCCTCAAAACAATATTGCAGGTCAAATTCTTTTATTCATAGTCATAACTTGACCTTAACAATAACATAATTGTCTATGAATAAAAGTAAGTGACCAATCTTATCTGAGACCCCCATCAATGAGCCCCTCACACACAAAATAAAAACCCTACAGGATGCCTGTGTCCTGAAATCAACTCTCAATAGATATACAACCACTACTCAAGATTCACCATCTTCCCCTCATCAACATGTCTGCATAATAACATCCAGCTATGCCACAAACAGCATGCCCTATTACCGACTGCAAGTACATCACACCAGACATAACTGACGCCTCTGAAAGAATAGCCCTTCTTAATATCCCCACTATGACACACAGCACAACCAGGGTGCCCAAGCCCAAAAGGTCTCTTGTTCCACTATCTCACATAGTAGCTCAAGAGAAGATTGGCAGTACTAAGATGATGGAACAACTTCAGGCAGGCAACGACAGAAAATCCAGCATCTAATTAATAGAATGTTGTGTAGAAACCCTCCGATGAGATCTCCATCATTGTAATGGTGAAATCAGAATAGAAACAGAAGCAGTCATCTTAGTGACAATATGGAGCCTTGCAAATCAGGAGGAGAATACCATAGTATGCAGGAATTTTGCTGTCAGATTATATGACCAAGGAGACACACGTAAATTCACCTCCATCTGTCCTTGCAGTCACACCATAAATTTCACAGAACAGATGGTCAGTGATGCCATTGTATGTGGCCTAGAGGACCCTGAAATATGACAAGACATTCTTAGCCATGAAAATCAGGACCTTACCCTAGAAACGACCCTCAAACTTGTGGAGGCGAAGGAGTCAGGAAAAAGATCTGAGGCATTCCTGAGTGACACTGACCACATTCATGCAGCAAGTGCATACAAAAGAAGCAGGACTTCCAACAAGAGTCATAAACATGTTGGTGGCCAGAAAGATGATGAATCCTGCCTTAACTGTGGAGAAGCAACAAACACTGGCTGGAACAACATCAAGACAAAAAGGAGGGAATGTAAAGTGTTCGTCAGTAAATGCAGGAACTTTGTCAAGTTCTGTTGGAGCCGCAACCACCTTCCAAGAAACTGTTGCAATTGGACATAAATTCCTAAACAGGAGATGGGGACAGTCTGCAACATGGTATGGGTGGCCTGACACCAAACAGATGCAATGGCAGTGAGCCTGTCACCCTTGAACATCACACATTTACCAGACATTCCATTTGGAAACAAGGAAATTATCAACCCCAACCCCTTATAGACATCACCATCTGGGTTGACACTGATGACTATGCCATTTCAGGCAGACACCTCACCAGATCACCCTGCACATGCAGACTGATTGTAGTAGCTGACATTGGCTGCCAGAGCTCGCTGATGAGGGTTCGACTTCTCCACCACCTCGGGGTAAATAGGTCTGAGCTAATATCTATAAGAATCTTCATGAAAACCATCAATCAGAAATCGATCAACATAATGAGGGTAGTACTACTGCATATGTTGGGGCAAAACAGTCAAGGTGATACGATCAAAATCACCCAGATTTCTTATGTCACAACACAGACAACCTTTACCTATCAAGGGATACCTCTGCACTAGCCTGGGTCTCATCTTGAAGGATTGCCCACAATTTGGAGAAACAGCCACGTCCCTCAATAACCTCACTGAACAGACCCACCACAGAATGTCACTGACTCAAACAAATGCCATCACCTCCATTGCCTACAATCCTACAGTTTGTTTCCAGCAACCAAGGAGCACTGTGACGACCTTCAGAAATGGCTGATAGATCACTATATCTCCAGCACATTTAACACCTGTGAGCACCAAACACTACACCTCATGGAGGGAACATCCTTGAAACTAAATATAAATCCTAACGCCACCCTAGTTGCTGTATAAACACCTATTCCACTATCCCTCTATTGGCAAGATGAGGTAAAATCTGGTCTAGACAGAGATGTCCTTCAACATTAGGTACTGTATAGCTCCTGTATTGCGTAAAATTTTGCTAGGTATCTTTCTAGTGGTATTGCTCATAAGCAAAGCAGATCCATCTGACACAAATGGTCTGTATTCCTCCCACATATTTTTAACAACAGATATTCTACCTGACATGCCTGAGTTAGAAGAAATTAATACCTGGTGTTTATCTTGCCTTGAACACTTTGTTTGGTCCAACAATTCAATGCAATGTGACTGACTTAGTTACAATATTGTCACATTGGGAGTTTTGAACCCCATTTGTTTACTTGCTGATGACTGGGAAGTATTTCCTTTCATTTGTAACATTTGAGTTTGTACTTGTACTTGTATATGAGTTAAATGATTGATTAGGTGCACATGATTAGTCTGACAGAAAACTTAGAACTGAACTAGCCCCAGGTCTTGGACCAGGAACACATTGAGGTTCGAAGGGGCCATTGTATTTTGATGTGTTGTGTTTATATGTTAATACATATTCCTTTGCAAGAGTGGCCATTTTGTATAGAGTATCTACTTTTCTTTCCTCAAGGTATATTTTTACATTTTCAGGAACACATTCTTTGAACTCTTTTATTAGAATCAGTTGACTTAGTCTATCATGGTCATCTTCGATAATTTTTGACTGGCTCCACCTGTCAAAATAAGCTTCCTTTCCACTCAAAAAATTGACATAAGTTTGTCCGTTGGTTTTCCGTAACTTCCTGAATCTTTGACGGTAAATTTCAGGCACTAATTCATATGTTTTCAGAATATCTGACTTTACAATATTATAATTAGCACAGTCTTCTACTAACAGGACAGAATATGCTTTTTGAACTTTACCTTTTAGCACAGGCCATTCCAAATTCAAAGCAACTCTTTCGAAATGTGAAAAATATCCATCTACTTCTGCTTCATTAAGTTCAGTACAAGCCTAACCTGCTTTGATAGGTCAAATTCGTTCCATCTAACTTCACTACTTAATCGTTTTTCTTTTATTTCATGGAACCATGTCTCTTACTTAATTCCAGCTCTTTCTATTTCAGCTCTGATTCCCACTTTTCATCAGCTTCAAAATAAATAAAGCAAAGAAGGTGAGTTTACTTAGATAGGAACACACAAACAGGTACAGGAAAAGTATGGAGTGACAGATATACTATTAATAAAAGAATACTTAACTGATATTGGATGTCAGTTCAAACATTTGTGTTTCAGGAATTTGGAGTTTGAATGTTCGTAATGACAGACAGACAAAGTTGCTGTAGAATGTTCACAAAAGTTGATTATTTTTTCTTCCACTATGTAAAATATAGTATTCCAGAATAACATTTGTGTTCCATTTCCTTTTGGCTACTTGGATTGCATCCAAGTTGAAAGTAAGATGTTTTCTTTCTATTTATTTGGGTACAATATTCTTTTATTCTTTACCCATTAAATAGTCAAATAGATCCAAGATCTTTGGAATGAATATTCCTTATTCCTTACACAACAAGTAATGGAATAGATTTCTGGGTGTATTTCTTATCCCTCATGAGTCTATTTTTTTCCATTAACTGTTGTCATTGGGGTTCATTGGGAAACTAAAGTTACAATATCAAAATCCCTTTTGGTGATGTATATCATGTAAGCATAGGTGACTGATTCTTACTCACTTTCTTAAGAGGTCATTCTGTTTGTTGTCAAGTGACTCTAAATTCATTTCCTGCCCTTTCTCAGCTGAAACAAGGCTCAGTTCAGACAAGTAGTAAAACGAAAAAAGAGAAAGAGGAGCAGAAGAAACATGAAGATAGCACATTTCTTATTAAATTATTATGTGTCTGATTTAACAGATGACATTGAGGGTCATGTGAAAATAATCCTTCAATGACAAAGACTGATAACTCAGACATTTGATAATGCAAATTTTATGAAAGACAAAATAAGAGGAGTTCAAGCAAAAATAAAAGCAGTTTATCATACTGCACATTTTATTCACTGTTATACACATCAACTTAATTTTAATAATGAGAAATGCAGCAAATATTACATGGAACACTAGAATATTTTCCCTAACATTTTGACCATTCCAACATTCTTTTCAAGATCACCACAATGTGTATCCATTCTCAAGAAGCATATGAACCTCAGCATTCCACATCCACCCTCTACAAAGTGGAACTTTAACATACAGGCCATGAACAGAGTTCATGAAAATTTGCAATCTTTAAAAAGCTGCCTTACTGAAATTCAGTCAACATGCATATCAAACCATTGTAGAAGCAATGGGAATTTTACAATACATGAATGATGATTTCATGTTTTGGTTAGAGCTTTATCATCAGATTATGCCTCATGTTGAAGTAATTTTCAACCAAATGCAATCTTGAGAAATTAGTGTATTTAAAGTCAGTGGATATATAACAGATTTCAAAACGGCTATTTTAGAAATAAGAAACCTGAATTACTGTGAGAATCCTTCAAAGACACTCATGGCAGAAACAAAGGAAGTGTGTGGCTGCATATGTCTTGGTATAATGGACAAATATTCTTCCACTAAACACTTAGTAGCTGCTAAATTGTTCAACAAGAAAAGCTTCATTAGTTTTAAGAATGAACTGCCTACAGAAGAGATAGTACTGACCACTGAATCATATCCCATAATTGACAAAGAAAAGCTTGAAACTGAACTAAAAGTATTCTATTTTAGATCTGATATACATGAATGTTGCAAATAAAGTGAGTTGCTGAAATTTAACTTTCAAAATAATTTAGATAGTGTTCTTAGTGAAATAATTTAGATGGTGTTCTTATTGAAATAATCTAGATGGTATTCTTCGTGAAATAATCTACATGGTATTCTTAGTGAAATAGATGGTGTTCTTATTGAAATAATCTAGATGGTATTCTTAGTGAAATAATATACATGGTATTCTTAGTGAAATAATCTACATGGTATTCTTAGTGAAATGATCTAGGTGCTGTTCTTAGTGAAATTATGAAACTGATAAAAATCATTTTTTATAAATTCCATGACTATATCAACGTCAGAATGCTACTTTTCAACACAAAAAAGAATAAAAAAGTTTCTAAGGAGCCCTATGAATCCTAAAAGATTAAATGCACTTGGAGTGCTTTCAATGGAGAAAAATTTCCTCAACAGTCATCCAGTGATCAAGGAGAAAATTATTAACCTTTTTACCCAAAGTAAGACAAGAAGAATGAATTTCATTTTAAATGAATGGATCAAGCTTGAACTGTAATAATTTATAAGTAAAAATAATTTTTTCATTTAGCATTTTATCAAGTTTATGTATAAATTTTCTTTTTAAGTGTGGTTGATCACCTTATTTTCACTGAGTCTGAGACTTTAATCCAGTTTAATCCAAAATAAAATAGCCTAGTGGATTGGCTCATGAATTTGGTGGAATAGTATTTTTAAGTTCAATCCCTAGGCTGGGTAGTACAGCTTCAGTGAAAACAGAACAGCAAATAAAAAGGGAACAAGGCAAGAAATCCTTAAACATCTCTGCTTATAGATTAAGTAAAGGATTCAGTTTGAAATGAAGGTTGCTATGATTGACACCTGAAGAAAACCAGAAACATTGTGATAATAACAACAAAGATGAGGACATCAGCCTGAATGAAAATAATAGTAACTCCTCATCAAAGAAATTCAAACAAATTATTCTGTTCCCGCTGAATTATTTTATGATTCGATAGGGATCCCTGTGTGAATTAAAGAAGAATGAGTCTAAACATTAGACTTTACCATAATAATAATAATAATAATAATAATTGGAAAAGGTTCTGATAGACTCATTGAATGGGTCCTAGGTAGTCCAAGCCTTAAAGAAATATAAAAAATTGTACTCACAAGTACACCTAATACCTTATAAAGGGCTTTATCTATGTAAAATGTATGTGATCTTTTTTTTTTTCAGAAATGCTCAGTAGAAAATGTCATGATGTTATTTGTGAACTTTGGTCACTGGTTGGAACCCAGAAAGAAATGCATATGCACCCAAAATCAAGCTAAATAAAATAATAATAAACTATGAAAAATAACTTGTTTAGTGAATAGTTATCTTGCTTTTTATTAATTTAGTTTCAAAGTAGCAACTTGAAGCTATATCATCTAATTAACATTCACTTTCTATATATTTTATCTGTCTCAACTTGAAAAACAAACACCAAGTGACATGTAATAAGCAGTCAGAAAAAAGATTTTTATTTTGTCTGCACCTTGGAAAATTCTGTTGGTAAAAAATATACAGATTCCATTTTACTTGTATTTTCTTTTTAATTAGATCAAGTGTTCATGTTGAACTGAATAAACTTGTCTTTCCCACAAGTCTTGGATTGGTCATACGCAATGATAAATCAATAAGTCTATAGCTTATTTCTTTATTATTTACTGAATTTTGATTTGAATTTTTCACTGTGTAGCATTCAATCTTTGATTATTATTCAGCATTAAATTAAGTGCATTGACAAGGAAAGATATTATATTGATATATATCTGTTGCATAAAAATAATGCTATTTAAATCTTTAGGTTGCAGTCATTGATGTACCTACATGTATTTATAATTAAGTACAATAATAAATTATTTACATTTAATATATATATGTATGTATATGTATATATATATATATGTATGTATGTATGCATCCTAACTTTAGTGAAAATGATAGAAAGTGACCACTGAATCATTTTGTGAAAAGAATACATGAATTTTAAACCGTCTGCAAATGTTAATGGTCAGGCATTTTCTTATGAATTAGACAGAAAAAGTTAATTTAATTCCATTTCCCTTAGGCATTTATAGCAAACGTTTTTTTTTATTAAACTTGTGTATTTTAGTAATATTTGGAAGAAGTTTCAATTGAGAGATGGATTTTAGTAACCAAATAATATCCAACCAATATATATATAAATATATATATACAGTGCTGTTCGATAAAAGTGATTCACGTGATTTTTTTTAGTAAATGTTCTCTTCTCCGATGAAACAAAAGTTGAGCTAAATTCAAAGGATAAGCGATCTAAAATCCGAAGAAGAAGCTTTGAAAGCTCTTTGAAGTTAGCAGTAAGTACTGTCAAGCATCTGTTCAGGATAATGTTCTGGGGATGCTTTTCTTTTCATGGAACTGGTTTCTTAAAACCTATTGAAAAGACCCTCAGGAGCGAGCAGTACAAGAGAATTTTAGAGTCTTGTCTGCTCCCTTCTGCTGAAAGGGTGCAAATCGACCCCACCAAGCTTATTTTTATGCAGGATAATGCTCCCTGTCACAAATCAAATTTGATGAAGGAATACTTTGATGAGAAGCAGGTGAGTGTTATGACATGGCCGCCCCATTCTCCTGACCTCAATCCCATAGAAAACTTATGGAGCATTATAAAGTACAGGCTCTCGAGAAAGCAGTTGAGCAACAAAGAGGATTTGATTGTGAATTTCATATCCGAATGGAATTCAATGCCTGGTGATGAGATTTGCCAGAACCTAATCAAGTCAATGCCAAAAAGGGTTGAAAAGGTTATTCAAAATAAAGGGGGACTCATAGATTATTAAATATTTCAAATTATATTACCTATTATAAATAAATTATACCTCTATTATTCTTTATTTAAAGCTGTTCGGTTATGTTACTATTGATTACTAGTTGCAGGAAATAAGTGAGTCACTTTTTTTAGCAGAGAGTTTTTCCCTAAATCTGATTTATATCCAAAATTATAATTATCAATAGAATACCTTAGGGTGAGTAAACTTTTTTACTAGGTGGTCGGGAAGGGATCTTTATATTAGTAAGATTAAAAATTAGTTTGACCCCAAAAACAATAGGCGAAAAATTTTAAAGTAAAAAACATCAGGTGAGTCACTTTTATCGAACAGCACTGTATATATATTGTATACTAGTTTAAAAGCTGTCTGATAGGGTGGTATTTAAGCTAGCTCCTGTGGATGGGCTCTTGCTTGGGCCTTCATCATGATAGGTAGGGCGGAGTAGATTTGTTAGGCAACAATAAACTACTGATCACTGCATTTAACACTTCCGCTGCTAACTACGGAGATCTTCGTTTTTCTTATCTTGCTCCAGCTGGCTAAGTACGGAAACCTACGTTTTTTGCATACCGCTGGTATGAGTGTCCCGTTGCGCCATCTATCGTAAAATACGGGAAACTGTTCTATCATGGAAATTATTAGTCAGCCTGGATTTTTCTCTACGTCATGGTAGTTTCATATCTAATTTGAAAATATTCCTGATGAAAATGCGGCTAGCATGCGGATGCTCCCAGCGCCCGTGACCTTGGGTCATACTGTCGGAGTTAACTCCTCCTTTCACTCCGTTAACCCTTTCACCAGGGGTCTCTCTTTCCTGGCTATAAATAGCCAATGACCCTTCACCTCTATCTCTTTTTCCTCCAGGCCTGTGTACTGACACCTTGAGGTAAACTCTCGTATTCCTAGAGAATTTTCAGCTATCAAACTCGAAATGTAGTCGCTAACAAGGGATAGCGTGGAAACACGCTAAGCACAATATTCAAACACGCACACACACACAGAATATTCACACACACACTTCGTCCTTTGTACTGTTTACATGTATCGTAACTTGTTATTAATATATATTTGTATATACATATATTATCGGTCTTGTTTTGTTTGCTTTCTTTACCTTCTACTTGATTATTTCTCTTGTTGTCTTTGTTACATTTAATATTGTAAAAATTGTAGAGGGTCAGTTTTTATTTCTATTTATAACGATTACAAATTGGCTGACCCACTATAAATTGGTGACCCCGAAGTTCAAATGTGCAAAGCAATATTTTAAAAACACACAAGACAATATATATGTACAAAAAAAAACAATTTCTTATATACACACCTTCACAAAAAGAGAGCCAGATAGGGAAAACATTGAAAAACGCACGCCGTACACTAGAACAACAATTACTACTATTCAAGGCGAACCTGAACTCTTCCCCCACTGGTCTATGTTTGCTTGACCCTTTCTCTCGGCGACGTTTGACCTAATTTCGCCCAGCACACATACTTAAGGCTGTACCGAACGGAAAAACAACGCCATTTTTCTACCAACCAACACTATCCTCTTCTGGACTGAAACAGATAAAGTGTAAACCCAAACCACTTAAGGCGAACCACTGTCCTTTATTCTCAAACAACTGGTGATTCCGACATGGAAGCGACACACAAGTTTCATTGGAATGATTCTACAACTTTCTCTGGACGACTCACTGTTCCATTACGATGCGACATCATTGAGGATTTGCATGCATGTAATTCGTCCATATTAATCTTGCAAATTCCGCTTTTTTCCAACACATGCTACTGGTTATAGCATTTCGCATCTTCCATTCTGAAACTCAAACAACGCGCGCATTCATTTTTCCTACACCACGTGGCGACATCTTCACGCCACCGCTTGCTTCCCATGCTTCAAACTATTTTTTCGGACGACTTACTGCTTCGAAAAACATTTTCAATGATTACACTCTGACGACAACACAAGCACATTTCATGAATCACGCATCTCAACCACACTTCTGACACATTTTCTTTTCAGCCCAAAAGAACAATATTCAGACTTTAACGAACCTTTTTCTTTACATATTAAAAGTTTTCATTTCCTTACAACTTTTAATCTGGTAGGGGGCATTGTCGGAGTTAACTCCTCCTTTCACTCCGTTAAACCTTTCACCAGGGGTCTCTCTTTCCTGGCTATAAATAGCCAATGACCCTTCGCCTCTATCTCTTTTTCCTCCAGGCCTGTGTACTGACACCTTGAGGTAAACTCTCGTATTCCTAGAGAATTTTCAGCTATCAAACTCGAAATGTAGTCGCTAACAAGGGATAGCGTGGAAACACGCTAAGCACAATATTCAAACACGCGCACACACACAGAATATTCACACACACACACACTTCGTCCTTTGTACTGTTTCCATGTATTGTAACTTGTTATTAATATATATTTGTATATACATATATTATCGGTCTTGTTTTGTTTGCTTTCTTTACCTTCTACTTGATTATTTCTCTTGTTGTTGTCTTTGTTACATTTGATATTGTAAAAATTGTAGAGGGTCAGTTTTTATTTCTATTTATAACGAATACAAATTGGCTGACCCACTATAATACCAAGATGGCGGCGCCCATGAAACGAGCAGCGCGTCTGTCTGCGGAAGATGTTTTGGCAGAAATGTTTGCTGACGATGACTGAATCAGATCGATTTAGCTAAAATTCTGATTCTGATGATCCCGAGTACGTGCGGGAGGATGGTAATGGTCGTGAAATTGAAACTGACGGAAATATTAGCGATGATTTGAGCGATCACGGTGATGTTGACGTGAATGTTCATCATGGCCAAGGTGATGGTCAGCCCGTAGGTGTAGTAAATAATGTAATGCCTGCAGCACCTGGTGGGCCTGTTGCAAAGCCTGCAGCACCCGCTGTGCATAGGCGTGGCCCTGCTGATACTGGTAATGCTCCACAGCCGGCTCTAGCCCGTGGTAGACGAAATCAGGACAGGAGAAATCAAAATCAAGTGGGGGACTGGACAAATATTGACAGACTTCCACATGTGCATCAGTTCACTGGCATTCCAGGCATAAATATGCAGCCCAAAGATCCAGGGTGTTGCCTTCAGTGGTTGAAAATGTTTCTCACGTATGACCTTGTAAACATTATTGTGCAAGAAACAAATAGATATGCTCCTCAATATTTCCAAGAACACCCCAATCTGAAACAGTATTCTCGCTGTCGCAGGTGGAAGGACTTGACAACGGAAAACTTTTGGCTGTTCTTGGCCCTACTGTTCAACACAGGAATTGTGAAAAAGCCTGAAATTCAGATTTACTGGAGAACTGATCGGAAAGTGGCGACCCCGTTTTATTCAGAGACCATGGCTAGGGATAAATTTTTTCTGATTCTGAAGTTTCTTCACTTCAGTGACAATAATGCTCGCCCCGACAATGATGAACATCGGCTCTACAAGATCCGTCCTGTTTATGATTACATTATAAACAGGTTCAAAGCTGTGTACACTCCTGAGGAAAAACATTCCCTAGATGAAGGGATGCTCAAATGGCGTGTCCATGTGAGATTTCAGGTCTATAATCATCAGAAGCCTGACAAATATGGGATGAAAGGGTACATTGTTTCCGCGTCGAGTAGTGGTTACGTCTGTAACTATGAACTTTATTGTGGTTTTGGCGGAAGAGTTCAGCAGGTCTGTGGTGGACTTCTGGAGCACCTATATGGCTTTGGCTATAAAGTGGACAACTATTACAACAGTGTCGCATTGGCCAAATTCTTTCTGGAAGATGAGCGGAAAGTTCATGTTTGTGGTACACTTCGGCTGAACCGTGGTGCTCCTCGTGACCTGCGACAGGAAGCTGATCGCCTTCAGCGGGGATAGGTGACATTTCGTAGGGATGGAGATGTGTTAGTGCTCGTGTGGAAGGACAAACGCCCAGTGAAAATGATCTCCACTCTCCATGACTCTAGGATGGAAGATTCTGGTACTCAGGACAAGAACAATCAGCCAATTCGAAAACCTGCATGTGTGCTGGACTACAACAAACATATGTCAGGTGTTGACAAACTGGACCAGATGGTAAAATATTATCCCTGTACGCGCAAAACCATCAAGTGGAGCAAGAAATTTGTGCTATATTTGTTTGAATTGCGCATTGTGAACTCCCACATCCTGTACAACAAGGCAAATCCACAGAGAAAACTTGCATTGCTGTATTTCAGGATGGAACTGATTGATGACATTCTTGCAGAATTTGGTCAAGCCGAGGCTGCCACCCCCGACCAACATTCCTCTGACTCTGAAAATGAAGGGGAAGCTCCTCAAGCTGTGGTATGTCCAAGGGCACCTAAAATTGATCCTGCCAATCGCCTGGTTGGTGGAATGAAAGCTCATGACTTGGTACAAGAAAAGGTACCCTTACAAGCCATGCAGAGTCTGCAAAAAAGCTGCAAAACGCTCAGAAACAAGGTACTTCTGCAAAAAGTGTGAAGTCCCACTCCACAAAGTTTTATATTGTGTGGGTATATATGTAGGATAAGACATATCGATATAAGACTGACAAGAACATGTGTGAACATTAAGACATCTTTATTGCAACTGTCGTGTTAGTAGTGGTTAAACAAACTTGATGCTGATTGGCTAAGGGCCACTGTCCCTGTGGTAGTGAGAGGGAGTGGTAAAGGGGAAACGATCCATCTCTAACATCTCCGGTTTTCTAATAAAAAGTTTTTTGTTCCAATATTGTTCATTGAATATGTTTTCATAATCGACTTGTGTTGAGGTAGTGTTTCTTGATTGTTTTTCATTTGTTTTTAATAAGGACGTCTATTACGTCGAAAGTAGTTTCCTTCTTCTGTTTTTACTAAATATGAACGAGGTTCATTCAATTTCTTTACCCCTTCTTTCTTGTTTCCAATTCCTTGGAATCTTATAACAGTCGTTTGTTTTCATTTCTACTTTTTATAGTCCTGGAAGAGTCCATGTTGTAGGTATGTTTACGGTCTCTCAACACCCCCTGGTTGCTTCCAAGAGTTTTTTTTTTTTTTTTTCGTTTGTGGAAAGTTCGAGAAAAAAAAAAACAATTTTGAAAATATTCTTAATACTTTTTTCTCTTGGGATTTATTTTGTTTATCACCGTTTGCGGTTGAGTTTAAATTTCTCGTTTTCCTTCCTGAGCGTCGCACTTCAGGAGAGACTTTCCGGGGCGTGTCGAGATCATGAAGTGATCGAAAATTACGTCCAGATCGGCTCTTCAACAGCTATTTTTGTTTTAGTGATTCCTCCGATTCCTTCAAACGGCATTTTTTTTGGTCTGAGCTGGTTCCAATGGCGTTTGTGAGTGTTTTTCGGACGGGCATGTATGGAGCAATTTCAGGATATTTTGGCTTGGACAATATAGACCAGTTCGCCAATTCTTTGTTTTATGGTGCCTACTTCCCAGAATGTTATGTTGTTTTTTTTAAGCCTTGAAAAAGACTTTATCGCCAGGATTGAAATATTTCTTATGAGGCGATACGGTTTTTTTTTTTAACTTTGCTTGCCGTGGAATAAGTTTGTTTTATGAAGACAGACTTGATTTTCCTTGAAAACATTGTTTCTGCAGGCGAGACTTCCCATAGGCGTGTTCGGATTAGGGGTTATCCGATACACCTGCAGAAACTGTTGCAATGCTCTATCTGTCGGTGTGCCTAGTGCCTTTTTAAAGCCCTTTTTAGAGTGTCCACGAACCTTTCGGCCTGGCCATTCGACCTAGGGTGGTACTGAGGCGTTGTAATGTGGTCCACCTGATATGACTTTCGTCCGGGGAAGTCTCTAAATTCAATACTTGATGTGAATTGAGTGCCATTATCTGTAACTACACAATCTACCACGCCAAAACGCGCGAATAGCTCGTGTAGAAATCCGATCGTGCAGTTTGTGGTTGGTCTTTTTGCATTGTAGGACCTCAGGCCATTTTGAGTGGCTATCCACAACAATGAGGTAGTACATGTTGTCTATAGGCCCTGCAAAATCGACATGAATTCTTTGCCATGGATGGTCTGTGTTTGGCCATGGTTTTTGCACGTCGTGGTTGGAGCTTTTGCTGCAAGCGCGCATCCTTTGCATGATTCTATCATGTTTGCTATGTCCTTGTCCATGTTTGGCCAATAAACATAGCAGCGCATGAGGCTTTTTTCGTACGGTTCTTCCCCGGATGTCCCATGAAAAATCCCTGAGGATTTTTCTTTGTAGACTGTTTGGAATCACTACGCGGTCATTGTATAGTAGGACATCATCGAAGAGGGAGAAAACTTCAGGCACATTGGGGTCTTTATTGCAATTTTGCTTTTTATGGATTGAATGAATTCATCCTCTCGAGACTCCCTTTTATGTCGGCCAAAGTAACTGGGAGCTCTCTTATGGTACTCGCGATCATGTTTTTGATTTCACAATTTGTCCTTAGAGTAGCAATGATGGAGTCTTCAAAGACTTCTGTATTTTTTGGAATGAATCGCGA
Organism: Acanthosepion pharaonis; assembly: GCA_903632075.3. NCBI lineage: Eukaryota > Metazoa > Mollusca > Cephalopoda > Sepiida > Sepiidae > Acanthosepion > Acanthosepion pharaonis. Next base: position 2,794,276 of record CAHIKZ030001779.1, on the reverse strand, counting down.
TAAACTGTCTGCATGGCAAAAATTTTTGGATGTTAGGAACTCTATCTTGAAATTGAGTTTAAGAGAATCGTTCCCCAACGAAGTAGTCTATGTTATAGACTGGCAGACCTTTTTTAGAACCAAAGATTGTAATTAGAGGTTTATGGTCCGTCTGTAGTATGAACTGTTTTGTAGGTATCTGTGAAACTTTGTCACAGCGAAGATTATCCCTAGAGCCTCTTTCTCTATTTGGGAATATTGTTTCTCAACTGGAAGTAGAGATCTTGATGCGTGAGACACAGATTTTCACGAACCATCTGGCAGTTTATGTAGAATGCAAGCACCGATGCCGTACGAGCTTGCATCATTTGCGACTATGATGTCGAGACTAGGGTCGTAGTGGGTGAGAGAGAGGTCCGAAAAATGGTTTTTGATCTTCTCGAATGCGTCTTGGCATTCATCCATGACCATGGTTTGTCCTTTTTTAAGATTGGTTGAGAGGACTTCTCAAATTTTGCATGTTCTTAATGAACCCTTGGTAAAATTTACTTCAGGTAACGCTTGAATGTTATCTGGGGCCGGCATGTTTTTGTTGGCTCTTTCTGGATCCGGCCGACGACCGTCTTTATTTATGATGTGACCTAAGTATTTAATATCAGTCACAAAAAGTCATTCCTTAACCTTAAATCCGTATTCTTGTATCTTTTCGAATACGTTTATTATATGGTTCCGGTGCTCTGCCGTAGTTTTACTAGTAACCAGTATATCATCCAAATAGGCTGTTGCGTAGTCAAGGTCGCCCTGTTTGCAGGCGCAACCTTTAATCCAAAAAGCCAGTTTGTTGCATTTGTACAACCCTCTGGGTGTTTATGCAGAGCAATTTGAACTTTCTTCTTCCACCTCTATCTGAAGGTATGCGTCCGAGAGGTCGATTTTAGAAAAAAAATTTTCCCCCATTGAGTTTATTGAAAATTTCTTCAGGGCTTGGGAGAGGATAGTGGTGATCTTTCAAGGCATCGTTTAACCCTGTGGAAAAATCTGCGCATACTTATTTGGTTGGACTTTTTTTTTACGTAGACCGAGGTGCTGCCCACTAAATCTGTTTTTGACAGAATACCTTTTGTTCGAGTCTATCTAACTCTTTGTTGATTTGCTCTAGAGCAGCGAAAGGGACATTCCGTTTCTTTTTGAATACAGGTTGTACACCGTCCTTCACCTTGAACTTAGCTTTCATTTTAGTATATTTCCCAAGGCCGCCAGAAAAAAATCTGGGGAAATAGTTGTTTGAGATTTACCAAATTGGATGTTGTACTTTGTATCTTGCGACAAAATGTACTCATTGGACAATCCTAAAGATTGAATTTTTCTATCCAATCTGTTCCAAATAAGTTATCTGAAGTTTTCAATACGTAGGCTTTGAGCTTTTTGGTAACTCCATTTAGTGTTACTGTAAGTATTACCTCGCCTAAAATGTTAATCTTTTCGCCAGTTACGGATTTTGCTGTTTTCTCCGTTTTTAATAAGGTCGGCTTGTTTAATTTTCGCCAACTACGCCAGTTAATGGTTGAAAGATTGGAACCCGAGTCAAGCTGGAATTTAATGGAATTATTGAAAATATCTACAGTTACATATTTCCTTAAATTCCTATCGATAATATTGTCAGATTGAGTTTGCCTAATTTTATTTTTGGATTTTCTCGTTTTGTTGACGTACCAGCACCGCGTTAAAGTATGCCCATTTCTATTGCAATTTTTGCAATATTTTTTGTTCTTAACTGGACAGAATTTCATCCAATGCCATTTACCACAATGGTAACATGGTCCGGGCGGTTTCTTTAACCTATTTGGGTTTGGGTTACTGCGGAATTTAGGACATGAGATTTGCCTTTTGTCTTTTTGAGGGGAATAGGAGGTAGACTTGCTTCTGATTTTATTAATCTGAGCCACACCTGATTCCTCGATAGTGTTTGAGTCACACTTTACAGATATTACTCTTTGACAGTCCTCTGCCAGTTTTTGGAGAGTCAATCCTTGTTCGTTCTCAAGCTTGGTCAGTACCCGTCGTCTGACTTCGGCGTCTTCTGCTGATACTAGACCTTGTGCGAAAATTTAGCACTTGAAATCATCGGCAGTCAGTTCGGCTAGTTTAAAATCATTACAGAGCTCGTTTACCGATGCTGCAAACGTTAGAAAATCTTGCTGGTTGTCTTTGACTGTGTTCAGGCATTTCCAACGTTTGTGGAACAAGGTTGTGTTAGGCCCGAATAGTTCCGATAGGAGCTTAATGGTCTCTGAAAAATCCAAGTCTGTGGTTTTTTGGGTAGTATGAAGTCTACGAACCTACTATGTTCTGTAGTTCCCAGTTTTCTCAATAGTAGACGTACCTTTTTTTTTTTACTGGGCCATTGTTCACAGTCTACGTTGAAAATATCTTCGTAGCGCCTGTAAAAAAAGCCTCGAACGTTTTGTCGTTCTCTGGTACGTATTCAAAGGTTTCCATTGAATTGTAGATTGTACTCTGGGAGAATATTGTATCTTTTTCAGAGTTTGAGCCTTTTAATGCATTTACGAGTAATTCTTTAAGTTGTTTCTGTTGTAGTTCAGCATTCTGAAGCGTAATTTGTTGGAATTCCATTTGTTGTTTATGTAATTCCAAAAATAGTTGTTGTTGTCTTTCTTCTGATTTTTGTTGCTGATCCAAATGTACTTTTAGCATTTGGACGATTACTTTTTGAAAATCTTCCATATTTAGACAAACAAAAATGACAGCGATTTTTTGTTGCTTTGAAACCCGTGTACCAAGGGGAGGTACACAAAAAAATCTTGATAGATTTTTTTTTACAAAAAAAAAAAAATATGGACAGACAATTAGTTAAACTAAACTAATTATGTGTTTAGCTTTTTCGAGATTCCGTGGTTCCGTTAATTTTAACGCAATTGTATAAATTTTCACCACACTTATTATGTATTTTTTTTTAGAGGTACAAAAAAGAAGAAAACTCGCCTCAGTGAATTTGAGGGGAGAATAATTTTATGCACGAGATTCAACTCAGTTACCTAAAAAAATTTTTTAGATAGTTTTTTTTTTGAAAACTAGAGTCGTAAGTAGTACTTCGGCTCTTGTGTTGTCAGTTTGTTTTATGAACAAACCTATTTTTTCCTGTGTGTGGGTGTGTAAAAAATCGTTCTCGTTATGTTATTTGGACAGACTTTAATATTCCGTAGATGTCGAATCGCTAGTTCGTCACTGATGTTTGGTATCGGAATATATTTTTTTTTTATATATAGACGCTGGGTGTTGCGTTTAAATCGCTGATGTAGTAATACCAGCTTAATCTCGTTCAACACTGCTGTGGGAACGCGTGGAGTTTCTGTGTATTTTTCGAGTACTCTGTCGCTATTGATATGGTGAGAACGAAATTCTCGAATCTTTCTGTCGCCACTGATGTGGGACTGGTAAGGTATTGAGGTTTTTCGACGTGAATGCGTTTCTCGAATTCTTCGTCGCCACTTGATGTGGGACTGGTAAGGTATTGAGGTTTCGGCGTGAGTGCGTTTCTCGAATTCTTCGTCGCCACTGATGTGGGCCCAAAGTTGGGACCAACACGGAAGGAAAAAGATATATTGAACACGGAACACGGATTAGAGGTAAGAAAGATATATTAAACAAAAGGTTACAAAAGATAGTGTAAGTATGTAAGTATGCGGAGCTTACTATGTGCTAGTGTCCAATATTGGTAGTCGTATTCGCGGCTGATACTACGGTATTCATTTTCTATTAGGAATGTTTTCCGTATATAAACTGATGGAATTTATTGCATAAACACTATGCTTAGTGTTTCTTCTTTGGACAGTAATTCTTTCTCTCTTGAAGCGTAAAATATCGGCAACCATCTATTTCTTCTTTTTCTTATTTTGGTCATAGAATATTGGTGGACTTGAGGGGGGTATTATATCGCATACTTTTTGCTTGTTCTTTGCTTGCATCAGTTGTTATTTTGTTTCCTTATTTTGGTCATAGAATTGTAATATTGGTGGACTTGTTATACTTTCTCTTAGGGGGGTTTCAAATGACCACTATCATTGTGTAGAGTTCTCTTAGGTATTTTATATAGGTAATTAGTCATTCCAAGAATCTCTGGATATCTTTTTTATTTTCAATGAGGCATTTGTTTATAGCCTTTATTTTTTTGGGTCAGGTTTTATCCCATCCTCTGTGATGTGACCCAAGTATGTCAGTTTTGTTGCTATTTCGCATTTGGATTTATTTAGTTTTAAGCCCGATTTACGGAGTTGACTGAAGAGTTTTTCCAGTATTTTCATGTGTTCTTCTAAAGTTTCTGGCCATACTATTATATCGTCTTGTGAATTTCTGATTTCGTTTATGCCTTCTATTATTTTTGCTCCTTGGACTTGAAAGACTTCGGACGCACTGTGTATCCCATATGGTAACCGAGTAAAAGAAAAACGTCCAAATGGTGAGTTGAAAGTTAGTAATTTTGAACTTTCTTCGTCCACTGGTATATGCCAATATCCATTAGAAGCATCTAATTTTATGAAATACTTCGGGTTGTTCATTTCCGCGAATATTTCCTCGGCATTAGGCATCTTATAATGCTCCCTTTTTATAGCTTTGTTTAGGTCTCTAGGGTCTAAACACAGTCTTAACCTGCCGTTTTGTTTTTCCACTATTACTAGTGAATTTACCCAGTCTGTCGGTTCCTGGATCGGCTTAATTATTCCCATTTTCTCTAGTTCTTTCTTCAGTTTTGGTTTCATAGCAAACGGGATATTTCTGGGGGGGCGGTCACAACTGGTTTAACATCTGGTTTTCGTGTGATGTGGTGTGTAGTTGGTAGTTTGCCTATTTCACCGAAACAATCTTCATATTTTTGTAATAGGCCTTGTAAATCCATTTTGCTTATTTTGTTTACTCTTACTTCTGATGTTTCCGCATCAATGACCGCACTTGCGTTAGTTTCCGCTACTATGAAATTCGAATTTATTTTTGTATTTTTTCCTTTTTGTAAGTTCACTTTGCAACGACCCATGACAGGAATTTTTGTACCGTTGTATGCGGTTAATTTTACCGATGTTTTATTTAATTTCGGCTTGGGCTTTATTTTAGTATATATTTTTACTGGCAAAACGTTTATTTCTGCCGCTGTGTCTATTTTATTTTTAAAATATATTGTCGACTCGTTAGCTTCGAGTTTTACCCTCCATCTGTCAGTCTTAATTGTTTTTTTATGTTTTTTGTGTGGACGGTATTCATTTCGTACACCTCGTGGTCTGAATTTTCAGTGCTGCTGCTGCTGCTAGTGAACTTTTCACTTTATATAATTTTTTTCATTCTAGTTTTACATTTTAGCAAAATGTCCTTTTTTTCCACATTTATTGCAGTTTTTTGTTAAAAGCAGGGCTGTTATTTTATTATGTGCCTTTGAGCAATAGGTGCACCGTTCTATCCAATATTGAGTTTTGTTTTCTTGCCTCGCCGTCTTGCTTTTTGTTGTGTTCTGTCTTTTTTCTTTAATTATCGATATGTTTTCTGTCTCTGACATAGTCATGATCTTACTTAGAGTGTTTTTTAGTTTCTTCGGCGCTGAGGCCTGCTTGTATGGCTTTCTCTAAGTCTAGGGACGGTTCCCTCAACATCCTTTCACGTAGCATTTTGTCTTTTATTCCACATACAAGTATGTCCTTTATAAGTCTATTTGTGAGTTGCCCGAATTCACACTTATTGGCCTTTTGCCGGATTTCTGTTACATATTCGTCAAACCTTTGTTGTTCCTTTTGTTTGCAAGTTAAAAGTTGATATGTTAGGAACGTTAAGTTTTTTTCTTGGTTGACAATATGTGTTGAATTTTTCAATTACTGTTTCCAAGTTATATTTTTCCTCTTCATTTTCAAAATTGAACGTGGAATACATATTCCTACCTCTATCCCCTATGCAAGTTAACAAAATTGAGGTTTTTACCTTTTCTGGTTTTGCGTCAGCCTCCGTTGCTTGTAGAAATATTTGGAACTGATTTTTCCACGTGTCCCACTCTTGTGCAAGATTTTCCGAAGCGAAGTTTAGCTCCTTTGGATGTGGTAGGGATTCCATTTTCTTATTATTTATCGTTTTTTTTTTTTTCGTTTGTCTACTATTTGTGAGCGCTTTTGGTTCTTAAACTCTTTCTGACACCATTTTATATTGTGTGGGTATATATGTAGGATAAGACATATCGATATAAGACTGACAAGAACACGTGTGAACGTTGAGACATCTTTATTGCAACTGTCGTGTTAGTAGTGGTTAAACAAACTTGATGCTGATTGGCTAAGGGTCACTGTCCCTGTGGTAGTGAGAGGGAGTAGTAAAGGGGAAACGATCCATCTCTAACACAAAGGACAATGCTTCAAAAGATATGTGTATACCCATTACTGATCTGGTAAGTCATTCTCATGTATATCCATGAAAATGGAATGCTGTAAAACACACTGGTGCCAGTTTTCTGTGTAATAAAATATGTAGGTTGAAATTTGGCATTTTCTTTAAAAATCGCTGGCCAGATGGGGGCAGCACTGGGCAAATGAGTAGCAGTGAAAGTGTTAAGTATTGCATTAAGATTTAAACTTACATTTTAAAAGTCCAACGATATTTCTTCTACTGACACTCAATTTAAAGACAATTTGATGTACGTAAGTCTGTTGCAGACCCGGCAGCGTGCAGTGCTGGTTTATTACTAAGTGGCCTTGTGCCAGACACCACACTAAACTACCGAGTCTACAAGCAAAGTAAAAATAAAATAAAATGCGTGAATGAACAATGAGAGGAAAGGGGTCAATCAACAAGTGCATAAAATAAATGGTATTAAGATAGCCGAAATAAAAATGACAAAGACATCTGTTTATAAAACATGAGTAAACAAAACTTTAATTAAACAGTAACGAGTAACTCATCCCAAGGTCGGGATCAATGAAAAATGTTCCGCGCCAAAATAGAAATACAAGATGGCCAAAGGCGGGAAAAGAAAGTTTTATACAGTTCCGGAAAAAGAATGTGCGCACAGATAGAAAGGAGTACTCACTGTGGATATTTTAAGTTGTAAGTGATTATGCATATTTTTAATGTACAGGTTCAGAGTTATAAAGAATGTTCGGTAAATATTGAATTGACCGCTGGTAAATGTTCTGGACTGCTGTGGGCATCTAGCCAGGAGAAACGAAAAATATTTGAAGAAAGTTTCCTTGTAGAATGGTTTACGGCGAGCCCAAAGAGAAAGACGAAAAATGTTTTGTTCAAAGGTAATATTGTGTTGGCCGCTGGTAAATGTTCTGGACTGCTGTGGGCATCTAGCCGGTAGAAACGAAACATGGTCTTGTAGAATGGTTTACGGCGAGCCCAAAGAGAAAGACGAAAAATGTTTTGTTCAAAGGTAATACTATCCCTGCCTGTATTATTTGGTTCGAAGCCAGGGGTAAGTTTAAGTCACCTGTTGAACACGAAGTTTCTGCCGACGACAGTGTCGTGTGTCTCTAAAAACGTCTTCTGGTAGAAAACGGAGAAAAAAGGTCCTGACCTGTGATTAGCAATTTGTTCGTTCAGTAGGACATCCCTGCCTATACTTATTAGGCCCCTGACGAGGGATAAAAATACGCCATTAGTTACATACGAACTTTTGCTCGCGACAGTGTCGCGTATCTCTAAAACATCTTCCAGTAGAAAACGGAGAAAAAGGTCCGACCTGTTGGCAGCTTCAAAAGGAGAAAAAGTCTTGGTAGAGGGTGCAGTCGACATTGTTGAAATAAGATATTCCGGCCCGCATATGGGTTAAGGGCACGGAATAAATGAGTTGCCCGTCTACTCAGGTTGAGGACCGGGAAACAACTGGCTTGCAAACGCTGGCCGTTTGAGACGCCGCGAAACGCGCGGGAAAAATTCAAAATCTATCATGAGTTAATCAGTAGCAGCTAAAAGGAGCTTACTGCTATGTTTAGCTGTGAGTGAAAGGTAGGGGTGAAAACACGCGCGCACACACGCACGAGTGTGAAAGGAAGGGAGGAAACTCGCGCGCGCGTAAAATTATAAATGGAATTAATGTTAATTCCATAAGTCCTTACTTTCTGTACAAACAATTATTTTTATTTCATGGGTGACTTTCACTGGATTTTGCAATTTATTTTGATTATTCCCAAATTTACTTCCAAGTTATAAAAATTGTTATTATACAAAATTTTGTTGTAAAAAATCACTTAAAAATACAATTGCAGTAATGAAAACTTGGGAATCCAAAATTTCAGGATTGTGAGTCTAGATCCAGTCCAGAATTATATTAATTTGCTTATGGAGTCGGCCAGATTCCAAAATGATATGTTGTACTATGGCCTCTAGGAGTTAAGTGGAAAAAGTGTGGCACAGTGACACACTGACATTGGCATTTATTATGTAGAAGATAACATATAGTTTTAACATGAGGAAGTGGGGCTTGGAAAACTTGATACACACAGGACAGATTGAAGGAAAGACGGACAGAGGAAATCCATGTGTAGCATACTTGATGAGCTTGAGTAAATGGATGATAGAACAGCGTTTGGCAGAAATAACAAAAAGACAAAACATGTTGGGAGCTACAAGGGACAGGAAGATGTGGAGGGCTTTTTTAATTTATTATAAAATGTATTAGTATAACTACCTCATACATGAATGGTCATTTGGGTTTTCAGATCTATCAATATTATATATATATATATATATATATATATATATATATATATATATATATATATATATATATAAAAGAAAAGAACAGTAAGATATATAATCCGGTGTTCTTATTGATATTCTTTATTTTTATTTTTACAGAACAGTGCTCAATGTAAATTTATAGAGCATAAATATTATAAATTAACTGATTGAAAATATGTTTTTTTTCGCTACAAAGTAATAACCATGTTTCAAAAAAAAGGAAGCAATATAGTCTATTAGTAATTAGGAATAAAAATATTTTAAAATTGTAGTTAAATAAAACATAAAAAAAAGAATCTTTATGTATACAAGTAAGAAAAAAAAATGACGAAAACTTTTTGCCGTTAATAAAAAAAACCCAGACGACATGCATTTAACGGATATCAGAATTCGTTGAAAAATACACCCTACTATCCCTAAACTTAACCTCTTTTTCAAACGTAACTCATAATTGATACAACAATAGTTAATACAAATGAACATGCTACTGCCCCTGTCTGAATGATTGGATTTCTCTGTATCCTTGGAAACAGTAAATTATGAATTTATATGTACATTTAAAACTCAGTAAATTTAAAAATAAGTTATTCCAATATTCACTTGAAGATGAAACGGAACTAATGCTTTTAATTTAATTATATAGTTAAATTTAAAGTTTTTAGCTTCCATTTTTGAAACATGGTTATTACTGTGTAGCAAAAAAAAAAAAAACATATTTTCAATCAGTTAATTTATAATATATATATATATATATATATATATATATATATATATATATATGAATATTGTTTGTATCAAAAAGCCAATTTTTTTATTTTACAAAGCTAGTGTCTTTTTTATGTACAGCCAATGTGTTTGTAATTATCTAATCATTTCAAATCTTGCAATCTAGGCTCTAATTAAATTTGAAAAATTCTTTCATTAATGATGTGTCTATTTGCTTATATTTTAGTGTAGATTTATAAATGTTGGCTCTCCTCATATTCTTTGAAAGGAAATTCATTATCTTATTTATTCAATGTTGCTTTTAGTGAAACATTTTCTAATTAATATATATATATATATATATATATATATATATATATATATATATGCATGTGAGTATATATATATGCAACTTTAAGTAAGTTTTCAGAGACTTTTGAAAAGAACCCTATATTTAAATGGCAATATACATTTTTAAACTGGAATCATGTGTTTTGTTTTTCATTGTTTTTATAAGATTTATATGCTAATGACTTGGGAAAGTAATGAACTACCTTCATAATGAATTCATTTCATATCCAACTATAGAATTCATTTCATATCCAAGTATAGAAATCAGTAATGAAGAGCAATGCTATTTTAACAAGACACACCTACAGGGACTTATTAGACCCTAAAAAGCTTTCTTGCTCTAATTGGTTTATTCCTTGATTTGCATCTTATTTTTTTAGATTTTCATCAAGCCTTATTTAAAGTAAAAATTTTGTTTTCATATTGCTACCAAAACTGCATAGGACATTGTACACACAGTTCTTCAGGATTTTTTAGATGACAAGTTCGATTTTTGATTGCTGCAGAGTCTGGTGGTGCTTGAAAACTGTAAGGTGTTATGAAACTATTTCTTCAGAGTGTATTCCAATTAAAGATCAGCTCTGAGCAATAAATATCTTTGTTGACACTTATGGTCTTTACCTTGGTATTGTATCTCATTATAAATAAATTACTTTCCTTGTCTCAGAGATATGATGATGGCTTGAAAATAATATTGCTATGAATTTTGATCTTACTTCATTCACAATTATGCTCGTCAAAATATAGTCATTATTTCTCTGTTGTATAAAAATATAGTTTTACCTGGCAGCTTCTTTGAGCAAAATATTTCATCAGTTTTGCAAGAAAAACTTGAAGTAGGCTATTAATGACGGTTTAGAAAATTTGTCTTTAAACTGTGCAAGGAACTTTGTTAATGTATCTATGTACATTTATCAGTTAAAGGTTTAGGAATAATCTTATACATTCAAGGTAGTCTAGAATGAAATGAACATATTTGCAGATCACATGTCCACAGGGCAAATAGTATAAAAATAGAAATATCAATTACTTTCATGTATACAGATAAATATCCAATGATTTTTAAATGTTATTAAGGAAGTAACCAATAGCTATTCAAAACAAAAGAGACCTATATTAAGAATAAGGGATGTGTATTAGGAAAATTTGTACTTTTTCTATGGCATTTCTCTTTCTTCAGAAAGTGACTATGGGTATGCAAAATGCACCTGTTAACACCAACAAGAAGAATGATACCAATATTACTATACAGTCCAGCTGAAGTTATTATGCAGATCACATAAACCTTAATAACTCAAATTTGCTTTGAAAATTTTTGTCAAATTGTAAATTATTAATTTAGGCATCAAAACAAAGCTTGAATTAAATTTTTAAAAAGTTTCAACATCTTTTATCAAAGTTATTGGATTTATTATAAAAACTGCAATCTGGAATTATTATTCAGATTAAACTAATATTAGTTTAAGTCCACTTAAATTTAATAAAAACTATTTTTTTCTTTTTTCCATAATATACGTTTAAACATTGGGAATAGAAAGAATCTAAAAAATGCTGAAAAACAGAAAATAACAATAACAAAGCTAAGGTAATGTCAACATTGGAGACATCAAAGAAGCTTCCTAGAGATGGAGCTGATAGACAGACCAAAGGATTTTACTTGATGCTGATGTATCCGTGGCTAAAAGAAAGCATCAAGGAGGCAGCAGTGTGATGATGTGGGGGTGGAATTGTTAATCAAACCATTATTGAACCATCCAAAGTCAATGAACGAGTTAAACTGAACAGTGCTAACTATTGCAATTTCATAGACAAGGCATTCTTTCAGTGATACAAGTCACAGTATCACAGTTTAAAAGTAAAGTATGTATTTATGCACAACAATGCTACGACTCATGCAACTAGGGTTACCCATGAATTTTTTGAGCATAAAATGTTTACACAAGAGAAGATATTGGAATAGCCACCATAAAGTCCTGATTTGAGTCCAACTGAAAATTTAAGGTTACTTGTAATGATTACATAATATAAAGTTGGCAAACAATATGACAGCAAATCAGGTCTATGGGAAGCAATTAAAGCCACCATGTCAGAAATTGTACCTTCTAAAGTAAAAGAAATGAACAAAATCAATTGATAATAGATTGATGACTGTTATTGAGAGGAAGGCTCACTATATTAAGATGTAAATGTTTCTAAAAGTTATCATATACATTTGTTATTTGTTCTATTATAGGTGTTGATCAATTGTTGTTGATTTTATTACTTTGTTATTGAAATAAAAAGTGATTTTCTGATTTTTCATAATTACTTCAATCTGAAGTTTTTATAATAAATTCAATAACCTTAATAAAAAAGTTTGAATCTACCTAAATTTATCAGTTAAAGGTTTATGAATAATTATTCATTCTAAGTTTTTTTTGATGTCTAAATTAATTGTTTAAAATATTACAAAAAATTTCAAGTTATTGAGAGCTAAGTAATTTGTGTAATAACTTCAGATGGTTTGTATATAGAGTAGTGGTTATTCTGGAGGTTGGGATTGTTAGGCTTAGCCTGAGTGAGTCAACATTCAAGTATATCTATTTAAAAGCAACAAAATTTTTTTGTAGTATGTAGTTTATTCTTGAATTCAGTTGGATCTAAAATTAATAGTTTTAACTCCATGCCTCAAAATATTGACTGAAATGCAATGGAGTAAATAAGTATTTCATCCCCTGCTGATTTTCTGAGTTTGCCACCTTAAAAAATAGGAATGGTCTATAATTTTCAGGGTAGGTCCATCTTAAAAGTGAGAGATAGAATATAAAAAAATTCTAGAAAATCACATTATATTAATTTTTGAACATTTATTTCTTTTTTATTGAAAAAATAAGTATTTCACCCACTACCAACCAGCAATGATTCAGGCCCCACAGACCGGTTATGTGATCAGGAGTCATATAGACTAGTCATATTACTCAATTATTACTCCTAATCAAGTACTAATTACCTGTGTAAAAGACACTAGTTCAAAGAATCCGTCAATGAATCAGAATCTAATCTTTCCACAATGGGCAAGACGAAAGAATTGTCTAAGGACATCCAGGACAAAATTGTATACCTGCACAAGACTAGGATGGGATACAAGATGATTGTCAAGCAGCCAGGTGAGAAGGTGAGTCAACTGTTAGTGTGATAATAAGAAAATGGAAGAAACACCAATTGACGATAAATCTTCCTCAGTCTGGAGCTCTGCACAAGATCTTCCAATGTGGAGTGAACCTGATGATGAGAAAGGTGAGGAAACAATCCAGAACTATGTGGCAAGATCTTGTTGATGATCTAAAGGCAACTGGGGCCACAGTCACTAAGATGACCATTAGTAACACACTACATCGTAGTGGACTGAAATCATGTAGTGACCGCAATTTCCCCCTATACAAGAAGGCACATGTACAGGCCTGTCAGAAGTTTGCAAATGAGTACCTGGATTATTCAGAGGAGTGTTGGAAGAAAGTGCTGTGGTCAGACAAGACTAAAATCGAGCTTTTTGGCATCAGCTTGACTTGTCTTGTTTGGAGGAAAAACAAAGCTGATTTGGACCCCAAGAACACTGTCCTAACCATTAAGCATGGTGATGGAAACATTATGCTTTGGGTCTGTTTCTCTGCTAAGGAGACAGGATGACTAGACCAGTTTAAGGGAAAGATGGATGGGTCCAATCTTGAGTGAAAGCCTCCTTACCTCAGTCAAGACACTGAAGATGGGTCATGGATGGGTGTTACAGCATAACAATGACCCAAAGTATACAGCTAAGGCAACAAAGGAGTGGCTCAAGAAGAAGCACATTAAGGTAATGGAGTGGCCTTGTCAGTCTCTGGACCTTAATCCTTTAGAGAATCTGTAGAGAGAGCTGAAGCTTTGAGTTGCCCAATGACAACCTGCAAACCTTAAGGATTTGGAGAGAATCTGCAAAGAGGTGTGAGCCAAAATCCTCCCTGGCATCTGTAAAATCTTAGTAAACAACTAAAGGAAATGTCTGGCTGCTGTACTTGCAAACAAGCGTTTCTTCACCAATTACTGAGTTATGTTTTGTTATTGGGTGAAATATTTGTTTTTTCAATAAAAAAGAAATAAATGTTCAAAAATTAATATAATGTGATTTCTAGAATATTTTTTATATTCTATTACTCACTTTCAAGTTTTTATTTTTGTAAGGTGGCAAACTCAGAAAATCAGCAGTGGATGAAATACTTATTTTCCCTACTGTACATTCTGTTAATATTGTTCATAATAAAGAAGAAAGAAAGAAGAATGAACGAAAAATAAATAAATAAAGTTAGTAAAAAAAAAATGAAATAAAATTAATGTGGCTAGTAGGGCTGAGTAGGTCAGAGCCTGATTTGTTTACATATGTTTTTGAGAATAAAGTAAGAATTGAAGTAAAATAAAGAAAAAAAAATGTTTCCAACCAGGTTACTCATGTTATATTAAAAAAGATTTTACAAAACAATTGTTACAAGTATTCATATAATCTAAGTAATATTACATTAAAGCAATTTAAAAGCTTATTGTCATCTATTATTTTATGATAAAATTCATAAATAAAAGCCGTAGCATTCTTTTATGTGCCTAGTTATCTCTTAGACCCAGCATGATGCAGTCGCCTAGCAAAGAATAGTGTAAACAATCACAAAAATTGCAAGATTTCGTTAGGTTACGAAGCATAGTTAGATATGAATCAATGTTCTCACCTTGTTCTTTGTCTCTTTTGTTGAAGACATATTGTTCATATGTCTCATTGGTCTGTCAAATAAAATTTTGATCAAACTTGGATATTACCATGTCCAAGTCATATTTGTTTTCTGTTGAAGCAAATTGAAAACCATTGTAAACTATCAACATGTCTAGTCAGATAGCATCAAGAAATAGTGCCATTTGGTATTCCTTATTTTGTTTGAGCAGTTTGGTCATGATGCTGTAATTATTCCACATCTGTTTCCAGAGCTTCCATCTTCCTGAAGTATTAGTTTTAGCACCCAGCTTGTCCAATAGCATTATGTTTACCTGAAATCCTTCCGCCATTTTCATGCATCTGGTCACCTTTTTTTTTATTGTCACGCCAAATGCAGGACACCACTGAAGCAGCTTACATGGGACTGCAGTTTTTGTTGGTATCAGTCCTCATTTGCAGGATTGTTACTTCCTTGCTGCCATCATCTTGCATTGTCATGGAAAGCAGGACAGACTCAGGTTTGAGAGAACCAACATGAAATGTGACCGGCATTTATTAGTATGAAAGAGAATGGGAAAGGGGTTAAGGAGAAAAGGTACATATCATGGATCAAGAATCATGTTCCTTAATGTCGATTAGGGAGCATACATTAAATGGTAATGCAAAGTGAGTATACATTAAACAATAATGTAACATACATTGTAATTAAAAATTGTAATTTTAATTTTATAATAATTGTTTGTTTTTTTAAACAATAAAATAAAAAACAGAATAATTATAGGTTCTTACTTAAGACAACATACAGTTTGTATCCATCAATATTTACATGATAAAGACAAATACATTGAAAATACATTTAAACTCTTCCAATATCTTAATTATTTCATATATATTGTTAATGGCTAGTCCTTTGATGCCCATAAAATCAATGCGGACATTCCTCCCAAGGTTCTCTCCTTAGACCTTTCCTTTTTCTGCTTAAATTAACAATCTGCCTAAGAACATTCTCAGATCACTAGTAAATATATATGCAGACAATACCATGTTTTATGGGAGCACCACCCAAAATCTTGATAACCAGAACCTGGCAGCTGATCTCTCCTTTGACTTTTTGCACAGTTCAATGGTGGAGGAATTAGCTTGTAGCATCAATCTGAATGATGTCACTGCTTGCTCTTTAGGTTAGAAGCTTCTGTCTGCATTTAACTTTACAAAGAACAAGTATAAGACAATTTTAGAGTTTTGATTTTATATCTTTAAAAGCACCAATTAATAAAATAAAACTTAGTATGGATTTGTAGTTTGAAATCTTTCAAATTTCCATGAACAACTTGACATGCAAACTAAGAAACTATAACTTCTTAATTCAAATGGCAATATATAATATAAAATAAGACATAATATTAAATATGAAATAACTCACATTCTGCTCACATTCTATATTGATTTTTCCTTCTGGTTTGTTCTCATTTCTCAACTACATCTGATAATTATATAAAAAATATCCTCTCTGCAAATTAATTATGCTTATATAATTAATTTTTAGTTAATGATGCTTAATCCAATAATCTCTCACTATATATATATATATATATATATATATATATATATATATATATATATATATATATATATATATTTGTATGTGTCTCTATAATTATGTTGTATTGGCAAATAACAAGCCCAAAAAATAGTTATTTGCTTCCACTCCTGGCTGTAATAAAATGTTCCTTGGTAAATCAAATTACAAAGGTGCACTCAAAATATTAAAGCCAGTTTCAATCAGGAGTGAAGAATTCTAAAAATATTGACTGAACAGTGATAATTAACCAAAATGCAACCTTAAAGAGGCTGTATCAGAGGAGAGCTCTCAAGTGCCATGGAGAATTCCAGTAATGTTTCTGATCAACATTGATGTTTGTTTGAGAATGGAAAGAAAGAAGTGTTTTCATTTTGATCAGGCTAATAAGACTGACTTAATTAACCAGCAAATAAATGATGGTATAAACAGAAAATAACGTGTTTTGTAATGAACTGAACTGCAGCTTATAACATGTAGTTGTTTTATATGCTGGGGAATAGGTGGGAAGAGACATAAATGTTTACAAGCCATATCAAGTACTGTTCATTATTTATAGCATGGAACTTAAAAATCAGGAAGCAAAGATGGTGGTCAAGGAATAAAAAAAGTAATCAAAATTTTCAGTGTGAATCTACTCTGCATGTACAATAGAAAATAATCAAACTTGTATATTTGTCCTATTTAATTTCATGAACTTTTATATATTGATTAATGTATAGTGAGTTTAACTGCTAGAATACTTCATATTCAGAGATTATTAGAACATCTATTTATATAACAAAAGTATATTTTTAAGGTTTGGTTGAGTTGAAAAATCTTAAAGATCAGCTAAGGGTTTAGTTTTATTCAAATAAAAGACAGATATTGATAAATGATAATATGATAAAGGATTAACTATAAACACCTTGAATCTATGCTACTCTGCTTTAGTTATGTACCTCATAATGAGAACTTAGATATTCAATGGCCTTAAAATCTTAGATAATATCAGGTAAATCTAAAAATGATTTGTGCTGTCAGATATTTTCACTGCTTTCCAAGTCTGGTTGAAATCTGATAGATCATCTTTCAGCCTAAAGGCTTTAAAGAATGTCTTATTTTCCACTGGACAGAATCACAAAAATGTCTTGTGTGAAGAAAATTAAAACAATATTTCCTATAAATAAATAAATTCTGAATAAAAGAAATAACACTGAATGGAAAGAGAAAGAATCAAGAAATTCAATAAAATACATTTCCACAAATTGTTTCAACTGAATATAGACAATTGTTGACTATGTAAACAGATGTCAGATTGTTTATTGCATTTATTTGTCTTTACTTAAATACTTACCAGTCTATATTTGTTGACCTGCATTCAAAAGGATAAATTTTGAAGAAATAGACAACAATGATGATTATTTTTGTTTCTTAATCTTAAAAATAGATAAGAAAAGTCCTATACTGGGGGTGGGGGGACTATTTGTATTACGTCTCCACAGATAAAAGAGGACAACAAAGATGGAGAATCTCATCTCAAAATGTATGAAGAGTCTTGTTGCAGATTGGTGAATGTATTTTGTGTATCAGCAGGTTAGGTTATCAGCAGGTAGGTGTTCACAAGACATTCATCCACAACAAATATAAAAATAAGAACATTGAAGCTAAAAATCATTCAGGAGAAATCAAAAATGAAGTCAACGTGATTAATGGTTTAACAAATAACATTCATTTTATATCAATTGAACATACACAATCAAGATAGATATTGCTGATCAAGTGCGACCAGTTGTAATAAAATATGTAGAAGGATTATGCTGAGTTTCAATATGTGTAGGCTTGTGGTTAGGATTTGTGTATGAAATTAAACAAGATGTTTTATTGTATTACAAAATGTCTTTTGTGGGATTTCAGTCACTAGTGTGTATGTGTCCATTTGTTAAAGTTACTGTTCAAAATTTGTAAGAGTTGTGTACCTTTAGCTGTTTAGCATCTTTCCAGGGTTGAAGTTCTAACTGTTTGAATTGAATCAAAACGCTTCTATTTATTGAGTTTGTGGTCTCAGAATAGGCTCCAAAGCGTTGAGCGGGAAAAAGTATTTTTGCTCAAACTTGCTACAATTTTAAGGTCTCAGCCAATGAAAAAGCCAGTTTGCTGAAACTAAGATGCTGATTGGTTAAGAGGTGATTATGCGTGAAAAATGCATTATCCCAGTGGGGTGACAGGTATGGAATATTCCATCAGTCTTTTGTTAGAAAAGAATTCATCTGTGATAATTTGAGTAAAAATATTTGATTTAAAAAAAAAAGAATACATTTGTATTAAAATTTAATCAAGATTTTTGTAATATATGCAGTTGAAAGAGCTATGCATATATGAATAGATTTATTAAAAATCCTGAACTTTAATTACTCTTTTCTATTGCCATTGAAGCTGATTAAGAAAAATTAATTCTTGCATTTTTTATTAATGGTTAGAGGTCAAGATCTTGATTTTTGTCACCATTTAACAATATTTTTGCTAAAAGATAAATTATATTTTGGGGTTTGTTTCTTAAATTCAAATAATAAACACTATTTACACTAAAAGAAAATAAAATTTCAATATCCTAAATCATCATTCTGGGACAGAATGTGGATACTAGTGGTAGTAGGTATTCTAATAAAATTTTCAGCCTTTCATAATGTAGTAATTTTCAGTCTTTTCATAATGTAGTAATACTTATACCAGTACAGCATCTGTATTTGAGCTTTAGATGACACAGTGCAATATTTATTATTTTCCTATTTTCAAATTTCATGACTAATTTTTCATTATTAAAATTTAAAGTGCACCCCAAAGTTTTGGTTATTCTACAAGTTCACATTGAAATTGTATTGATAGCAATAAACAAATTACTAAATAAGCCTCAACCCCAATTACTAGACTATATAGAGCAGGGGATGAAATACTTATTTTCCCCACTGTAGTATTCTGGAACCAAAATAATTAATAATAAACAATAAAAGAAAAATTAAAAGTTAAGCAATAAAAAGAACTTTAAAATACAGATAAGAATAGTAATTAACAATAAAGAAAGATAGAGTTAAATTATAATAAATATATAGGCTACTTTCATGATACATCATAACAAGCATTTTACCACCAAATAAACAAAATCAAAAACTTTCTCTCTCTTCATTTTTCAACGGCAATGGAGGTAGATGTCCTAGACAATTCTCTGATAAAATATGTTGTCACCAACAGATAAGCAAAACTTCTTTAATTATGTATACATATATGTTCTTTAAAATATTCAATAATTTCTCCAAAATTTATATTAAAGCATTTTATCATTTTTGTCTAAGCTTATTTCATTGTATTTCATATGCGATTTTGTTTGTAATTTTATAATCTTATTTGTGGTCTGGTGATGCCCTTTTAACTCTCCCACCTGTCACAAAATACATATATAAAAAAATTACATTCAGACAAAGTCAACACATCACCAGAATACCCAAAGAATAACAATAAGATTTTGAGACATGTGTTGAAATTAATGACAAGAATGTGTATTTTCTTTTTGTGATGTTATTTATAATATTGGTTTTGTATGTGTTAAATGTTCTCAGAGTTATTGTCTCTTTTTGTTTCTTTAAAGTTTGGGCTTACTTGTTTATAATTATTCCAAGACTTTTGTGGTTAAGAGAAACCTTTGAAACCGTCAACTCTGGATTTTTTCATTTCATGATGAAATTTTTCACCACAAGAAATAAAGTCTGAAAGAATACAGATTGATAAGACATGTTTTTTAAAGAAGTAAAGAAGACATGTCTCGTCCAGTCTGTATTGTTCTTTTTACTACTGCTACTTTTACTTGTGGTGGAAAAGTTGTTTTTATAATAATGAAATTTCAGATCTTTATTTCTATAATGATGAAATATCATCATTGTAATGGATCATAACAAGTGCGTCAGTAGTCACATATCTATAAGTAAGGATTTGAACATTGATTTGTTGTTATTCAAATGTCAGTTCATTTTATACTTCATTATAATTATATATTAAAGAAAGAGTAAGATTATAAATCTAGTATTTAACTTGTATATGTCAACATTAGGATAATTTCCATTTGATTTCAGACCATGTACACTTTATTGCACTGTATCTTGTATGGTGTTGCTGTAAGACATTATTTGGTGTATTATATGCCATTGTAATATGTTCAAAGCAAAATATTTAAAATCTATAAGTCATTGTGTTTGGGAGACAGAAAATATTATCTAAGCTATTTTGAATTAGAATATGAGTAAAGTAAGTCTTTATGCAGAGAGCTAGTTGTGCAACTCATAAATAGCAATAAATAAATAGTAATTTGCACTTTTCTGATATTGACCAGAGCAAAGCAAATTATGAATAATCTTGGGAATAGGATGGGTAGAAGCTACAGCCTAACTCAGAAATATCACTGTACTTATTAATACATTATCAATCATATATTTATGAAATAGAATCAAAACTGGAAGATCCTAAATGATAACAAAGAGTAGGACAGAATTATTTACTATATGTACTAAAAAAATCTCTTTTTCTATCAGTGCATCACATAGTATAGTTAAACAAAGAAGTAAAAGAATAGAATTCTATTAAATCCTCACCAAAAATAATCTCTCTAAATTCTTTCAAATTATACTATCCAAATCATTCATTCAATTTAAATGTATTCTGTGTGCCTGTCATTGGGATACTTTTCTGCTTTATGCAATGTTTGCTTTTTGTTCAATTAACCATATGTCAAAATCTGTCTGGATGGCTATGGAACAACAATAATCATAATTCAAAAATATCTTGTTTTTCATGAATTTTCAATGAGAAAACATAAAGATGTGGGCTTAGAGTCGACAATGTCAGTCTGCTTTTTACCAGCACCTTAACTTCAGAATTATTTGTGAAAGAAAATCTAATACACACACAAACAAACATATATATATATATATATATATATATATATATATATATATATATATATATATATATATGTGAAATGTGTATGTATATAAATATATATATATATATATATATATATATATATATATGCTATTTTTTATATATATTATTTATATGTTATATATGTGTAGTACTTATTGGAAAGTGCTCAATATCAGTGATAGAGCTAACATATTTAGTTGGATTGATGTGAGTTTGTGACCCTGGGTTTCATGCTATTTGCGATTGTCAGACAAACTGATTTATTTTTAAATTTTGGATTTATATATGGTTGCGTATATTAGTGTTTTTTTGGAAGTGAGAGGAAAAATAATCATTGGAATGCCACTCATACTTACGCAAACATATATACAGGCACATACACTCATTGACGTATGCAGACAAACATGTACACAAGCTCACTCACCAGAGCTCACAGAAACATAAACATATGTGAACAGTATGGGACTGGGCATATATGCACATCCATGTGTTGTTGCATACATACGTATGCATTTGGTCACTGTATTCAATGTTGGATTGTGCAGCGAATATTTTTGTTTGTTGTGCTGTCAATGAGCAGACTGTTTTTCTGTTTTGCTCACTGAATCATGTTTTCTTGCACGCACATATATATGTATGATGGGGTCTGTGTAAGACTATGATGGGGTCTGTGTAAGACTATGATAGGTAAAAATTGCTATTATTTTTAATTTTTTAAGGCTGTTATTATTTTAAAGCCGGTTATTTGCTTGTTTTTGGCGATTACCACATATGTGAAAGGTAGGAATTCTGATTTGTAATACTTATTAGTATTTATGTGGTGGTATTAATTTTGCTGGGGGAGGGAGAAGTATGTATAATTGCCGACTGATATGGTAATGGTAATTGTGGTGCTGTAGTAATTGTGGACTAATACGGCAATGGTAATTGTGATGTCGTAGTAATGGTGGAGGAGTGGGTGATGATAACAAATAGCAGCAAATAGTTATTGTAAAGTGATAGAAGTGATTGTAGTAATGGTGGTGGAATGATAATAATATCATTCCACCACCATTACTATGATCACTTCTACCACTTTACAAACTCACACTAATCCAATTAAATATATATATATATATATATATATATATATATATATGTATACTTTAAAAATCAGGATGTCAGTTAAATCCGCTACCTTGGTTTCAAACTTACAGTATCCTCAGGCAATTTTATCAAATGAACTCTTAACGCTTTATTTATTTTTTAAAAAAACTAAAGACAACTATATTATATGTTTAAAAATAAATATAAAAAAGACACAATGATGGGTGTAATAGAAAGGGAGGTGGAGGATATGAAGAAGGAAAAAGAAGAAGAAGAAACAGGAAGAGAAGAAAAGTAAGTGTATTATAAATGTCTCAGTGGAGGATTAATTGAAATATACATTTTTTTTTTATCAAGCCTCATATGTGCCGAAGAGGAATTTCCTAGTATGTATGCAAGGACTCAAGACTTCATCTAAAGTCTTGAGACTTGCATAGTGTGTTGATATGTAGGTATTGAAAAATACATTAGTTTATTTTTCGATACTTACCTATCAACACAATATTTTGAATTTATACCCTAATAGCATATTTATAATAAGCCTGAACTTTGAATTGACATACAATGTAACATTGCTCACATAAGACACAGAAATTTAAAAAAACAAAACAACTGTATTGAACAGTTCATAACTCTCAGTACCTGACGAATGGGAAAGCCATGAAACTCTGAGTTATACTGCAAATGTAGGTATATGTGTAATTATAATATATATATATATATATATATATATATATATATATATATATATAAAAAAAACACACACACATAGATAGATAGATAGATAGATAGATAGATAGATAGATAGATAGATAGATAGATAGCCATGACCTTGAAAATGGCTGGAAGCACTCAGGACAATAATCATGAAGGACAGTCTCTACACAATTATAAAACTCTACAAAAACTGAATAAGAAATTACAAAATATTCCTTATCCATCATGTTCAACAAAACATCTATAAAAGAAGGATTATTGCAAAATATACAATACACACACACACACACACACACACACACATATATATATATATATATATATATATATATATATATATATAGTGGAGATTGAAGTTAACACCCAGTGGTAACAGTCTGTTTCATGCTTATATGCAGTTGTCAGGCCATGATAGCCTGATGATTGTGTATCAGCATGAAACAGATTGTCGCCACTGGGTGTTGACTTCAATGTCCGCTTTTATATTGACACGGGTGCATATGGGTAGGAAGGTCTATTGTGTTATCCTAATGTTTATTGGGTGGGCGGTAATGATTATATATATATATGGTATGTTCAAGTTATTCTAGAGGCTGTTGAGTAGAAATAAATGTCATTTGTAGGCATTTTATAAAGTTGTTTATTAACTTTTTACTCATTATTTATTATTGATTACTTAATTATTCATTGTTGATTATTTTTATTACATTTACTTGTGTTTAAGAGTTTATAGAATAGATAGAAATCACTTATAAATCTCATTCTTAGCATGTCTGCTCATCATTTAAAAATCACAGAAAAATGGTATCATAAAGAGAAGAGTATACATTTAAAATACTGTATACCTAGGATTTCTTTGTTTTTTAATAATTCATTTTTTAACACTGATTGGTTCTACAAATCATTGAGTTTCTTTTCAGATAGTCAAATCTATACTGCAGGTTTATTGCTGGTGTATATTTGGTGGTTTTTCACTGTACAAGAGTCTGCCAAACAGTTCTTCGTCTGAGCTACCTTCTAAAATTAGTATTTCAATGAACAAACATTAAAATACTGATTTTGGGAAGTGGTTTGGGTTAAGAACATTTCAGTGCCTCTTTTTATTTTATAGGTGGATTTAGTCTAACAAATTAATGTTGAAAACATATTCTTTCTTTTGTTTAACATTGTCATTTTTTCTTCTTCTGGATGATGTTAAATGTATAAGTATCTAGTAGTCAACATATAGACTGAAATTTCATGCCTTTTAGTAATTTGTTTTTGATATTAGCCAATAGTTAGGAATTTTTCATATTGACTAATGTGATTTTAATGGAGAAAATATGAATAGTAAACTCTGCATTTCTTTTTCTCCATTTTTGGTTTATTTGCCATGCTTGTTGCCTTTCCAGGCTTTGTAATATTCTCTATTTATGTGCAATCATTGTGTTGTAGCAACAAGATCAAGCCAAGATATTTGATTGCGAGAAATAACTCAGCAATGTTAGGATGCATGCCTTAAAAGAATTATACACTGAAATAATATGGAAGAAACAGTATTAAAACTATTTTATTGGTCATAGTCATCTTTTGAATTACCTTGAATTTTTGATTTGTTTAATTTTAAGTTATTATTATTATTAAGTTTTGATTAAAAATGAATTCTACTGATAGAAAATAAATAGAATCAGTGCTGATGCTAACTGTGGAGAGATAAAAAAGATTATGTTCATTGGATGACAATGACATTTTGTACTGACAAAAAATGAATTAAGTATGGATAATGTGTGCCATAAATTTCATGTTTAAATAAATAAAAAATAATAATTATTAACATTTTGATCTAAATGGAAACAATGATTGAAATAAACAATTGATATGAAGAGAAATTATATTTAAAGAATTTTCTTTGCCACAATATTTTTACTGCAGTTTTGCATTTTTGCTTAGGGTGCCAAATGAGTAGGATTCCATTCTCTCAATGATGTATTCCCCTCTTTTTCCTCTCCTATATCTGTCTCTTTGCTGCCTGTTGTCAATTCTATCTATCTATCTATCTATCTATCTATCTATCTATCTATCTATCTATCTATCTATCTATCTATCTCCAATAACACAAAAATTAGATCCCACTCCCACAAAAATATGGTTGAGTATTACGCTATCTACCTAGATGGGAATATAAAAAAAACATAAACATGACTTTTTACAGTTTATAAATTCACAAATTCCTACCCATGTCTGTCACTTCTCAAAGGCTATAAAGCAGCTGATCCTAGCATATTTACCAAATTAATAGTATTTCCACTAATTGGGTTCTTCAAGTTGTCTGCTTAAATAAACCTAATGCCATTATTGCTTCATTAAATTTCAAAAGTCTCTTTACTTAATCCCTTGTTAAAGAAAGTAGAGAAAAAGTAATACATTTTTCACTAAACATTCTTCACTACCACTTCCTCATATTAAACCAACAATTCTACATAAACTTCTTCTGTTCTCACAAGTACCTTTTTTCTGACCATCAGGATAACATTTACACTGAGAGTGACAGCATAGCTAATGACTCATTTCTCAATCCTGTTTTATCTATCTTCCACATAGCTCAGCTAAGAAACAAAATATTTTGCAATTTTACCAGATCTATGATATTATAAGTTTGATATATTGATGATATATTTATATATAAAAAAAATGATGAAATAAAAACCTTAAAGAAACTTTTGAGGAAAACTGTTCTACCCTTTACTGATGAATAAATAATTGGAATTGCATCTGAAGTAGAAAGCAAAAGCTACCAGAATCATTAATGAAAAAATAATTATAATTATTAGAATTATAAGAGTGGACACTGAGGTCAACACCGAGTGGTGACAGTCTGTTTTATGCTCGAATACCATCTTCTGGCCATTGAAGATTGTGTTCAAGCATGAAACAATCTGTTGTTAGTCAGTGTTGACCTCAGTGTCCACTCTTATATTTACACATGCTCTATCCCTGATATCGAGCATTTTCACCAATAAATATAGAATGAGATTAAAAGTATTTTTTTATTATAATTCTTACAATTATATATTATTTTACTTGTACTATAAAATGAGATATGCTATTCATCACTCATATAACATGAAGGTTTGACTGTCATCTTTAACAGGAAAATTTTTAATTTGAATGTTGGTAAAAAATATCGCTGATAAAATTTCCAAATTATTCATGGCACTGAACAAATAAAATTCCATATAATTCAAGAATTTGTCAAGTCAGAGTAGAATTTCATTATTTAAGAACAAGCTGGAGATCAATTTGAAATTTTTTCTTAATCAAATGTTTCATAAAAAATATACATTTAAGTGAAGTTTTCAAAATTATCAGTAACTCCCATAGGAGATATTTTTTCTTGATGTTTGCTATTAATTTTAGTTGTGGAAAATATCAGACAAGTTTTGTTTTTAGTATTCATTTGTTAATTGATTATTAGGTCATTATGTTATCATTTGCATAGTCAGATTACTTGCAGAAATTCAGTGCTTGGAGAGTTTATTGCAACTCTTCTTTTATACTACAAGAAGAAATATAAGAGAAGTCAATGTTTTGGGTTTAAACTGCTAAGTCATAAAAATTTACAAATACTGAGGAAACAAATTCTGTAAAATACAAAAAAACAAAGATTAGTTTTCTTCAGATCATAGAATCGCAGTTTCATGATACTGACTTTTCATTAGCCCAGACACATTACAAATCTTTGTATATATTTTAAGTATGTGATTTTTATAGCTTACATTCAAGGTTCTATTTTTTAAATTGCCAAACAGAGGCCAGTTACAGTTTCTTCATTGAGAAATTCATTGAATGTTTCTTTTAATACTGTGACATTTAAGTGTGGCTAAAAGCCAAAGGTATCATTTTAGTTTTTGTGTCTACACAAAAGAAATACTTTTATTTCCACAAGAAACAAAATTGGAATAAAAATAAGAGTAAACTGATATAATAAGCTGAGGTTTCTTATAAACTTGAAATAAATAGACATATTTTACAAGTACAGAACTGTCTACCAGGAAGAATGATGTCATCATATTTTTTAGTACTTTTTAAATTACTTGGAATTCTTAAATAATTATATATTTTGTAATGAGCTAGAAAAATGTTATTTGAATTTAGCATGGGTCATGGAAAAATCAGTTAATAATTTTAGATTGATTGATTTGGGACATATAAACTTATAATAAATATTTAAGTTATTTAAACCAAGACAAATTTTAAATTAAACTTTTGAAATGTTCTATCTTATCTGTTTATATATGGATACATTTTCTGATTACAATCTTTTCCAAATATATTATTTAAGTAATTGCTATCTATGTATCACTCACCTTGTAATATTTCAATTTTCTGTTTAAAATGATAGCTATTCCATGAGCAGCTGAAAGAAATAAAATCCCAAAGAGATAATCAGATATCTCAGAATCAGAAGAGAAATATGTAAAAAATTATTTCTTGATATGAACATTGTCTGTTTTCACAAAAATGAAAATAAAAGGAAGATACAGAAGAAAAAATTGCAAAAACTTATGTTCCTGTTGATAAGCACATTTTCTAGTTTTAGCCTGTTAGCAACAGATCTGATCTGATAAGTCAAGTATAACTGATCACTACTTGCAATGACCATAAGTAATTAAAGGGGAAGACATATTGATGACTCTCTTTATGCATTCATACATGTTGACCTCCCATTCAATTGTACATCATCGATTGAGTTTCAGGCAAGTGAAAGCCTTTTGTCATTGCTTCTGTGCCTTTCACAATTGGATGCTTTGAAGGGAAATACACATCAGAAATTTTAGGAGGCTGGACAATTGGAGAATAATAGATGCCATTGTATATCCTTCTTCTGATTAGGGGTAAGGCTTCTTTCTCATCAACCAATGATGTCTTTCAGTCTTTGAATAGAGCTTGAGAATCATGAGACTTTTTAACTTAATATCGTTATAAAATCCTTCATGCTAAAATGTAGTGAAAAGACTAATGTAGGTATAAATTATCTGAAGCTTTATTCAAATCAGAATGAAGTGCATCCAAGTGGGACTTAATTAAATATAGAATACATGTAAGGGGAGATAATCTATACCAAACTAAAGTAAAAACAATGACTGTGATTGTTTCCTAAAGCTTGAGCAAGGTTTTAAAACTTTATACTATGAGTGCTACTGTGGACTATAAATAAAATGAACATTTTAAACAGATTCAAATCTAGTAGAAATCACTA
Organism: Acanthosepion pharaonis; assembly: GCA_903632075.3. Lineage (NCBI taxonomy): Eukaryota > Metazoa > Mollusca > Cephalopoda > Sepiida > Sepiidae > Acanthosepion > Acanthosepion pharaonis. Next base: position 2,766,223 of record CAHIKZ030001779.1, on the reverse strand, counting down.
GACATCATGTATCAATACATTTGAGAAAAGACATGAACATGGAATTACTACTTATATACAAATGCACCCCAGGAAGAGTAAATTTGGTATGCAAATTTTCTTGAAGGCAGAAGAGAGAATCCTAATATTCAGTTCTAATAAACATCACTGATGTAGATTCCTGGTGTAACATAATAGTGTTTGAGATATGAATGCTGAAATGCATGACATCATAAAGTAGATATTAGTCTATTTGTAAAATTTATAAAATTCCTCTGTATCTGAATTAATTCTGTATATCAATTTTTAGCCTTTACTCTGGATAGTACATAATTTTTAAAAATTGTATTAGGACTTTTGAAGCTTCTTGTTTAGTTCCTTGACCAAAATCTAAAATTTATAAAAAATATAGTGCATACAACCATTATTAAATTTTAATTGTTGCAGTTTTTTTTATATGTTTATGGGTTTTCTCTCACAATAAAGCAAACAGATTATAAAATTAAGGGAACCGTGTTATGATTCATACAACTGACGAAGAAGTAGTTAGGCACCTATTGTATTCATTAAACCATTTTACTACTGTCTAAATAAAAGGTTAAATTAATGCAAAAATGGTAAATGCTTATGGCAGCATCATGTTGAAATACCAGTGCCCATACAATCACTGAAGTTAAGCAACATTGAGTCAAGTCATTACCTAGTTGGGTGACTGCTTGGGAATACCAGATGCTGTAAGCTTGGATGCATGGGTGGTGTAATAGATAATGGCATGGAATGACTGTTAATCTGAGAGCTGAGTTCCAATTCCTATTGGATATTTTATGTTCACTTATTAGTCTTGGGAAAGGTATGAATCCACCTCTTCTACCCCCAACCATGGGTTAATTAGTAAGACCTGTATCACAAAACCATTTTTATCTCAAAAAATTTTTACAATTTAAAAATATTTCCTCTCTTTAAATAACATGCAATGGTTTGATGAGCAAATCAATTAACAAATGCTAAATTAAATATTTATTTTCTAAATGCTTGTAATTATCTGAGTTAGTCAATTGAATTTATTTTTGGATTATTATTCAAATAATATTGACATTTTAAATTCATTTAAAAAACAAAAACTAAATTTAATAGATTTTTTCCATCATTTTGATTTTGTTTTTTAACAGCTTAATCCATGATGTTTTTTAAAAATTATCATTGCTTTGATTATTTTCAAAACCAAATATAAATTTTTTTTAAAT
>CAHIKZ030001779.1:2642500-2760000 GCA_903632075.3 Acanthosepion pharaonis | reverse complement strand
TAAGTGAATTACATTTACACATCAGTGGTTTTTGAAAATTATTTTATATAGGAAAAAGATGTTTTGGTACAAACAATATATATGCAATATGTTTAATGGCAGAAATAAGTCTTTGGTCTTATATGTTATTAACCAGAACAATTCAACATATGCTGGCAAACTTGGTATGTGAAAAGGATATTCAGATTTCAAAATTATTTCAGGAATTTTCTGAAAAAAGCCATCATGCCACTATGTCATGTGTTTGGGATCTTCCAAACAAAAAGAAAAAAGGTAAAAATAAATTCAAAGTAGTATGTCAATATTTGGAGGATAAATTAAGATACCAAAAAAAGTGATATTAATGGATATGATGATCTCTTGACTGAACTGAATATTGCAAAAGAATTATTTCATGAAGATGTAAAGCTTCCAATAAAAGTTGTTAGGTTCATAAACACAAATACATTACAGGATGCCATCCCAAATCTGTGAATTTGCATTGAGAATAATGCTTACTGTAACCATTACTGTGGTCACCGGAGAGAGAAGCTTTAGTAAACTTAAGCTTATAAAAACATACATGCAGTCATCCATGACTCAAGACAGATTAAATTCTTTGACTATTTCTCAATAGAAAATGATCTTGTAAAGAAGATAGGTATAGATAGTTCTTTGAAAAGATTTGAAGAATTAATGGCTAGGAAAAATGTTTTAGGTAGGATAATGAATATTTCCTTTAGCTTGTATTAAGCTGCACATTGTAATAAACTTGTTATTTTACATTTTCAGTTTTTCTCTTTGAGAAAATTAAAAAATTATACTTGTAAGGACACCAAAATTTAGCTTACTCAGGGTGCTAGCAATCCTAGATTCAGCCATGATTATAGATATGTATATCTATAATTATATTATAAATATGCCAGGTCCCTTCTGGAACAATGATCATGATGTAAGTTTCCTTAGAATCTTAGTCTTTTAATGTTACATTGTTATTTCTGAAAGGCTTATTTATTATTACAGTAATTATCAGCATTGGCATCAATTATGTTTTTGCTACTAAGAATAATTTCTGTTTTCTTTATTATATCAATGAAAATTATCATTTGCTTGAGCAGAAAATCTTTATCTGAATTGAAGTGTCTGCATATATTATTTCAAAAACATTCTTGTAGGTAATCAATAGTTGATTCACAAGTGAGGAAGCATAATTTTTCAAATCATAATATTTTAGCTCAGAATTTATGATTAATAATTTTTCTGACATTGTTGATATGTCATACAATATAAGTGACAGATTAATGCCTGGTTGAAACTCACTTTTAATTGCAGACTAAAAATACAATCTTTGATGTGAATGTGAAAAAAACACAGACAATATTAAAATATATATACTATATATCTAAATAGTATAGCTATAGGTAAACAAAACTTGTTAATATTTCAACATTTATTTCTATCATATTCAGGACATTTTGACTGGAAATAATTCTTGTCCTTAATTTATTAAAATCCAAACATATAAATGATAAACCCATGAATAAAATTTACTGTTGTAATGAAAGGTAGAATTACAAAAATTAATAAAACAAAAGGATTATTGATGAAATTAAAGAAAACATAATGGAAATTGCTTTGCTAGTCGTAACTGTGTAATTTCAGATTCTAAAAGGTCAGTAATGTCTTCTGAAGAATTTATAATTTATCAGCCGATATATAACCATAACATATGATTTATAACTATTAATGTATTTTTGCTGATTTATATTTGCTTATTAATCAAAATGAGCAATGATATTAAATCTTTTAAGAACAATAAATTCTGAATTGAAATACTTTTCTAGCATTTCCCCCAATTTAGAAAAATGCCAGCCAATATATTAATATATGCCACTTTTTCAACACAAATCAAGTTGTGTTTTCCCTTAGAGGAAAGGAGAAAATCAAATAATCTCTTCAGAAATGTTCCTTTATTTCTCAGCTATTTTTCTTTTTTTGCACTTTGTTTTTTATCATTTTTGCCAAGCATTCTTGTTTATGGTTGACATATTGCAGGAATTTGCTAAACCTGCTAAGAACATTTGAATGTTAAATTCATAAAAAAAAGTCTTTAATATATCAAAACATAACTGGACATAAAAAGGTAAGATAAAAAAAAAACAAGTATCTTAGTGGCAAAAGAAAAGTGCAGGTAATATTGGAAGGCCATCACATAAATGATCATATTAGATCATCTTCATGTCAAAGTACCAGGAAGAGATCAAGAAAAAATGTTATTGATTTACTGAGAAATGCTTGAAGTTATTGACTTCTTCAAACTTATATCAACTTACTGCCTCATAAAATAATTGAATCAGTGAGCTTTCTCTTGTGAGGTCAATGTCATCTCTTCATAGCAGATCAAGAAATACAGTGGTTGGATGCTTTTGCTGTCCTTTTTCTTTTAGATTTTTCTCCATTTTCTATAGCCATTTTCAATGTACAATTTTAAATTATCATACTGTCATTATCTATCAAGCACTTTTCCTATTACTAGCTGCTTGAGTTGCAAGAAAACTTTTACTTTTCCTTGAAAATGCTCAAAGATTGAAAAAAAAACGATTCTTGTTTCATAAGTTCCTTGCTTTCAATTTGTTATCACTTCACACTTTTTGAAAATAGATTCACTGAGTAGCACAACAGAATTATCAAATGCATTTAGTTGCAATAATATTTGATTTTCATACATCATTTTACTTATCATTATTATTATGATTATTATTTTTGCTTAATATTATTTTCATATCAATTTTGTTGTCTCATATTGCAACTCCTAATGTTCTGTAACCATGAGTAAGCTGCATGAAGTGGAATAAAGAATAGTCATTGTAGAATTTGAATAATATTCTAATACTAATGGGATATAAATAACCATAGTTATATACTAGATGCCGATGAAATAATGAAGTGAACTGTATGGCTAGATTTTGATGACAGCTGCTGGTTAGCCTTTATAACCTAATTGGTAAAGCAGTTGACATGTAAAGACCAGATAGAGGACTGATGGTTCGGTTCTTCTCAACACTTGTTTTCTATTTTGGTCCACACTGCTTACTAGCAATCTTAGAATGCTGATCTGGAAGTTGTAATTAAATTAAAAAAAATTTCTTAGATGGTTAATAATAATAAAAAAAAAGTAGTAGTAGTAGTAGCAATAATAATAATAATAATAATAATTATAATAATAATAATAATAATGATGTATCTTTGAAGATCTTCAAAAAACTATCAAAATCCTTGTATTTTGAAGTCAAAATCTCAAAAATGTGGCACATGAGGAAATCAGTAATTTCAGTTGTAGTTGGAGCCCTTGGATTGATTGGAAAAGGTTTCAATAGACTCATTGAAGGGATTCATGGTAGCCCATGCCTTAAAGAAATACAAAAAAAATTGTACTCCCAAGTACAGCTTTAGTAAAATGTGTGTGATCTTAGTTTGTTATTTTTTTTTTACAGAAAATGATCAGTGGAAAATGTCATGAAGCCATTTCTATTAACAAAAAAATGCAAAAACAGGAATAAAACTATCAAAGAAAAAAATATTCTAATTTGCCTTTGTCAATCATGCAAAATATGTTTTAGAGATTTGATCATACCATACCAGAAAACAGTTTTCACTTGATGCATGTTTAATCATCAAATGGAAATGTATGTTTTTTAGGTTTTAATTTTTTTGAGTTTATAAGAAAGTAGTTATTTACTAAGTGTAACTTAACATAACCATTAATGTTTTCCAAGCAGTTATGTTTACCCAATTTAAATAAAAAAATTTGGGGTCAACCCACAGTAATATTTTGAGGCTCTTTCCAAAGGTGCTATATGTTTGGATCATCTCCCCAGGCTGATATTATCAATAAGTCAGCTCCTGCACAGAGTAACCATAGTGAGATTCAAACCCAGATCTCATGGTTGGAAATATTCTAACCACTTGGCCACATGACCACCAAAACATTAGCATCATCAATAGTGGCATGACTAGGAAAATTAAAATTACAATATATATGAATATACTTACAGCCTAAATGTATTTATATGGATTTAGGGTGCTATTGTAGTATGCAGTCTACCTCAGTATTTGGGGCAGACCATATTGTTGTATATGGTCTACCTAACCATTTGAGTCATGAGTCTTCCTGTGAGTCATTGGACCCTAAATAAAAATTGAAATAAAAAATGAAGCTAATTTTTTATTGCCTGTACAAACTGTTTACAAGTTTTAATATTTTAAATGCCTTTTAAGATTTTAAGTTTTTAAATTAATATTTTTTGATAAACAGACATAAATGTGTGAATAAATTATACTTTGTACTAAATTTTAATTCCTTAAAAGAATTTTGTTAAGATAGAGTGCTCACTGTATTAGAAACACTATACACTACAACAATATATACTACAACAATAGAAATATAGTAACTGACTGTGTACTACAATAGTACTAGATATACTTTCATGTGGTTAATTGAAGACTGAATTTTGAAGATAATTTTAAGGCAATCACATCATACACAAGATATAATATTAGCATGTGTACTGCTGGACCTGGCTATGCCATTGACCAAACAGTATATACATTTACTTTAGCCAAATTAACTTCAAAATTAGATCTTCAAAAGTTGTATGATATATGAGTATATACACTATATGTGCTTGTACATAATTCTTGTTTAATGTATAACGCAAGTACCTGAACAATAAGAAGCTTAAAGTTGGAGACAAGAAAAAAAACTTAATTTTTTAAAGCCTATAAAATCAGATAATTTTGTAATTATCTGATTTTATTGAAATTTACAAAATAAATAGAATTATTTTTTTTAAAATGTTTATTTAAATTTTGTAGAAATACTTTTAGGTCAATTATTGACTTAAAATATATATTGGTATGTGTGAACTATATGCACATACAATTTGAATGAAATTTAAATGGATGTGTTGTGATGGTTAACCTCTGGGTAATAGAAAGAAAGTGGAACCATTTAAAGTTTTTTTAAAACTCCCAAAGTTAAAGTGAACATCTTTTCTTATAAATTTAGTATTTGAAATTTAATCATCTTCCCACATGTATGAAACAAAGCAGAAGAGTGACAGAGCCAGTAATAGATGACAAATATATTAGGTTGTTCAAAAAATAATGTCCAGTTTTAGAATGAACTTTTATTCCTGAATTAATGTATATAAACAGCATTTAAATCAGTCAAAATAAGAACCCTGAACATTTATAAATTTCTACCATTAAGTTACAATTTATTTATGCCTTTATGATAAAACTCTAAAGGCTTGGACACCAAGAAATCTTCGAATGTAGTTTTTGTATCTTCTTTACAATGAAATGTTTTTTTTATTCAAAAAATTGTCAAGATGTTTGACAAAGTGGTATTCAGTGGACAAGAGATCAGGGGAATATAATGGATGTCACAATGTTTTATACCCCAAGTCATTGAGCATCTGTAGTATCATCCTGGCAACAACTGATTTTAAATAAGCATTTGTTTGTGAACGGAAAGGAATAATGAGGATTAGGTTTTTGATCATGTATTTGTTTAATATATGGGTGTCTTTCAAAGTTGTTGGAAAATCAGTAACATGTCAATTTCTATTCAGCAGAATGATGATCAAGTGTAAGGGTAGTGACAGGAGTTGACATATTTTTGTGTTGGTTTGACCAATGTCACTTGATATGGTTGTTCGCACATGTTGGTTGATTGAGGTCATGGTGCTGGGCTGATTCATTGGTTGTCAAGGTAATGAAGGATTGGTATAACTGGTAGGCCTGTTCTATGAAATGGTGGTAGTATGAGTGGGTTGCATGCCTGCAGAGTCAGAGTTGCTTTCTTGTGAAGTTGGAGTTGTTGCTTGCAGAGTCAGAGTCACTTTCTTGCAGAACTGGAGTTGCTGTAGTGAGTCGGGTTTGCTGAGGTGACGGCATTGGCTAAGAGGAAGGCATGTAACTGGGTAGTGTTGATGTTGAGATATTATCAATTATGATGGTTGGCATTATGGACCTAGTGGTGTTGAAGCTGAATAATTGGCCTGGGAGGGGTAATAGTTGAGTTGAAAGGAGTGGTCATGGTGGCAGCAGCAACAATGCCCTGTGAGTCAGCTGGTGGTCTGCCAGTGCACAACTGGCTGTGGTCATTATTGGAGACCTGTTAAGCAGATCTGGCAGTCCTCAGGGACATCTCTTTTTTGGCAGGAATCTTTGTGAATGGCCAATGTCACTTTTATTGTGGGGGCTTGTTTTGTGGACTGGATGAGATGCTTGACTTTTTTTTATTCTCAGCCTTCATGGCATTCACATCTGACCAGCATGCAGAATGAATCAGAAAGACATCTAATTGCAGTGGAGTATAACATTGAGTATTGTCAGGAAGCAGAATTGGACCTCTTCAATTAACCTGTGTTGGTCACATTTTGCTTAATTGAATGTGCATTTCATCCAGTTGCTGATAGTAAACTTCAGCTGTGATGCTCTGGTTAAATTCCAGAAAGTTTAAATGGACAACACCAATGGCAAACCACCAGACAATCACCATTACTTTCTGTTAGTGCAATTTTGATGTTTTAGTTCCTGCATCATAATCAAACCACTGAGCTAACTGTTTACAATTGTCATAAAGAATCCATTTCTCATCACAAGTCAATATTCGATCAAGAAATGGATCATTCAAATTTTACAGATGCAGCATTGAACATACTTCAAAATATCAAAGTTTTTGACTTTCACTGAGTTCATGTGGAACTCATTTATTGGGTTTCTCCACATTGCCAATTTTCTTGAGATTGTTTGATACTGTTGAAATGCTGGCACCTATTATCTGAGACATTTCTCTGACTCTTTGACATGGCTTTATTCAACTAGTGTTTTCAGATATGGATTGTGAATTGCAGATGGATGTCCTGTACCACATTCCCCTTGCAGAATTTCATAAACCAGCATTGTACTATCAAATTGCAACTAGATCCTTGACCCTATACTACGTTAATGTTGGCAGCAGTTTGAGGAGAATTATGACCAAAAAAGTAAATGCATTTCTATTTTTTCACATTCAAGATGAGGGGTATATAATATTTTAGAGGAAACATTAATCATTAGGAATTACAAATAGTATAACTATTATAACAATATATTAGAACACAAACATTTTATTCTAAAATCAGACATTATTTTCCTTACAACCTAATAGTTTAAAATGCATGAATGTAATATTACTTAGATATATTGTTTTCTAAACTCTTTTTTAATACAAAATTAACATCAATAGAAGCATCTTTTATTTTTCTCCTTATTTTACAGTAATTATTTCTTTATTCTCAAAAAGTCATTAATAAATTGTAAAGAAATTATCAAAATATTGTGGCTAAAATGCCAAAGAATTTGAAAAAAATCAGTGACTTCAAAAAAACACTAGCAACAATAAATACATGTGTAGATGAAACAGGGTATAAAGATTTTATATATAGAAATGAAATGTTGCTGTCATTTATCTTGATGAAGTTTTATATATAGCAATTTTGGTGTCACTTGATAAAGTCTGTTATTTATGAATAGAATCACCAGATTGTGATTCAAACAACTTTAATTCTAGATGTCTGTAGAAAACATCACATTGTCATTAAAGTCATTTTAATAATGATATTCTGGTGAGAATGTTGCATTTAAACATATACTGTAATATCAAAAGATTTGTAATTTTATTTGTTCTGAAAATAAACTATTTTACTCATGAGTGGGTTTTTTCTTTTTATTCATCATATTTCTTTTAACAAATTTGGTGAAATAATCTTTATGTTGAAAGTTAACTTCTGAGGAATCATTAAAAAGTTAAATCCTTAAAATTTGGCCATAATTATTTATTTTGAAACTCACAAAATAATTTCAAAGTTTAGAAGTAAGTGATCAAATTCCAAATACCTTATAATATGTTTTTTTTTCTAAATTTAGCTGCACAATGTGCCAGACTAATCTGTTTTTTATTTGATAGAAAAATAAGTTGAACATTTTTCACAAAATAATTCCTGAGCAATAAGATCTTTGCTATTATTGTACTATAACTGAATTTATGCAAACAGGGAAACCATAACAAAAGTTAGTGCACTGGCTGTTAATGAGGATTCCTAAGAATTATGATGATTGCAAAAATTACCTAGAATAAAACCCTGAAATGTAAGTTTTTGTATAAAATCAGATTTAGAATAAAATTGAATAAAACTAAATAATTAAGTGTTTTATCATTGGTCTTTGATCATCTAAGTATATTTGGATTTAATTAATTTGTAGAATAAAATCAGAATTTTGTTGGTGTCTTTGTAATCAACCACTGTTATTTGCCTTTTTCAATCATTTTTTTTTCAGACAAATAACATATATTAGAGAGCAGTAAGGAAAAGCAAGAATAAAGGACTACCTATTAACTGTAAGAATACAAAGTGTGTAATATAAGCTATGTACTAGAAATATCAAAATCAAACAGGTACAGAAATTTAATGATTGGGCTAGCTTAGAAACAGACAAATGAAAATGTGACAGAAAACAAAAGGCATATAGCAATAATAAAAAATGTCTTACAGAAACTAAGTGAGGAATTAAGAGATAGAAAAATATCACTAGAAAATAGTACAGACCTGCTATGTAATATCTAATCTTCTCCACGACAGCCAATTCTGTACAATTTGATCACAGATGAAGAAGACACTTAAAGTGATTGAGATGTAGCTGCACTGATGAATACTAAGAATACTATGGCAAGAGTATGTGAGTAATGAGGAAGTTCTAAGGAAAATAGGAACTACAAGGAAATTTATACTTACAACACACAGTAAAAGCAAGAAAAGTGGATAAAACAATGAGTAATGACCTTGTATGAATGGATGGCAGATAAAGAAGGATGGTAAAAAGTAAAAAAATTACTTGGAGTGACAAAAGACAAGAAGTTGTAGAGATCCATGATTGCTCATGTCCTGAACGGACATGGCACATAAAAAGAGAACATATAGTGTGCAGATACTGTCACCTTGGAAATATCTTTTTAATTAATTTAATTATAATTAAACACAAAGAAACATATACCTAAAAATTTGCACATACACACATAATATATAAAAAGAAAACTTTTAACATTGTAATGAACCTGCTTATACCCCTTTTCTCTTATCTATAAAGGTTTCAACTTCTCTTTAACTATGTTGTAATACTGTATGAGGTCTGATCAAAAAGTATTGGGACTGGTACTATAAAAAACTACAGCCCATAAATTCAGTATTTAATCTACTTTGAAATAGTCCTCTTCTGAAGCCACATATTTTATCCAGCATCATTTCCATTGATGGAAACGTTCCTGGAGCTCTTTTTTTGGGATAGCAAGCTGCTGTGTAGTCCAATTCTCTTGGATTTCCTTCAGGTCTTGAAATTTTGTTTCTTTCAAGTGGGATTTGATTTTTGGAAAGAGGAAAAAGTCATAAGTGATAATATATGTGAATATGGTGGTTAGTGGACCTGGGGAATGTGTGCTTCATCAAATGCTCCTGCACAAGCTGCACTGAATGGGCAGGTGCATTGTCATGGTGGATCTGCCACTTAACGAATGCTTGCAATTCTGTCCTCTTCTCATGAACAGCATCATCCAAATGGCACAAAACATCACAATAGTACTCTTTGTTTATTATCTGACCAGATGGAGCATACTCATGATGAACAGTGTTCTTGGAGTCAAAGAAAACCATCAACAGTGTCTTCACATTGCTTTGACTCATTCATGCTTTTTTCAGTTTTGGAGAGTTTAGAGTTTTCTGCTGCAAAAACTGAGCCTTGGTTTTGGTGTCATAACCATAAACCCATGATTTGTCACCTGTTATGACTATTTTCAAAAGGTTTCTGTTGTGTACCACACTCTACACACTTTCCTTTCAAACATTGATATGGAAGTGAGCAAGAATGTTATAAATTTTTTTGTATGTGCAACAGAGTTCAATGTCAATCTATGTCAAGTGGCATCATTCTGTGTATTTTAGCTCCATTACCATAGCAACAGTCAAGTCACTTTTTCATCAGACTTTGTATGTACTTGTACAATAAAAGCCAAATTTGGTTTTATTAATCTTGTGTTACTTCATAACTACTCTTAAGTTGGTTCATTACAAACATGTTAATCAGAATTCCCCTTATATGGCATCCCGTGAATTTCATGTAATGTAGCAGGTTTTGTCTTTTATGAGATTTTAGAATATGTTATGGTCAATGCAGCCAGATCTTTATTATGAATTGTTGGAATATTTTATTTACAACAAAACTTTTAGAAATAAAGAAAAGATTGATTCAACAACTTCAATTTTCTTTTTATCTAAAATGCCAGACTTTCTTCAAAAGAAAATCAAAAGATTAGTTTCATGTTATGCTTTTGTTATTGCTAAAGACAGATCATTGTCTTCAGAAATACATTTTCCTTATATTTGAACAGGTTTCCAGTCTATTTTTCAAAATACAATGTTACTTTAGGAATAATTATATATTTAAGAAGAATAAACTCTTTTAAACAGACTCTATGTCAGATTTTATTATGAAAAACAATGTTTTCACAATAAAATTGACGTTAAGAATCAATGTTTATAAAATTTTCACAATAATCTAATATCGATACGATAAATATACCATGCGTATTTCGGTTCATAATATTTGTTTTATTATACATATTTAGATATAAATTTTACGGAATGAAATTTTATTATGCAAGTAAAAGGTTATTCAATATATTGGAAATAAATACATATACCAGTATAGTTACTGATATTTTTTTTATATATCAGATATATAAAGACAGACAGGGTGAGAAAGAGAAACAAGATATTATTGAGATAGAAACACAACTTTGGAATTGTAAAAAGTTGAACAGAGATAACAGAATAATCAAAGTAGAAGTTAAAAACATTTATAAGAACAAGATAAAACTGACTTTAAGAATGTCACAAAAACAGATTTGAGATAAGTAAAAAGAGTGATAAGCAAGAAAAGCGGATTGACCAACAAAAAATATGTGAAGAATCTGGTGTTGCAAATGTAAAACAAGAAAAAAAGAATATTAAGAAAGTGAGCTGAAAACATGAAAGTAACATTAAAGTCAAAGCTGTAGAGAGGCTAAGAAAATCAACAGATGAATGACTAGAGAAGATTATGGAATGTCTTCTACTAAGGTGTAAAATAAGAAGATAATAATTTATTCTGGTATATGGGATATTGTGTTGATTAAAAATATGATTTTACCTTTTGGATTTATTCATAAATAAAAATCTATAGTGCATTTTTTTAAATTGGTATCATGCCATACAAGGCAGTAAAGCCACTAAGACACAATGGGTTACAGAATGTGGAAGAATTAGGAACAGAAACATTAATAATGAGAGGAAAGAGAAAAGAGTAATCAGGAAGACAGTAGATAGTGACTGACATTGCATTTAAATTTTTGTAGATTAAATTTGGTTGGAAATCATGAAGCCAGAAGGGAGTTCTATAAGTGAGAAGTATGAGAAAGAAAACTGTTTAGACAGCTCAAGTGTAAATTCATGAGATCTTGACACCAGTATATTACTGTGCCTAATTTTTAATTTTTGTTTACCTAACAAAAGCTGACACCCCAAAACAAGTTAGCATCATTATTTTTTTTTTAATAAAGATAGGTATTATAAGTCACACACTAATTTTCTCAGAAAGTAGTGATTATAAAAATATAATAATTGCTTGAAAAGTTGAACATCTTTAACATTTTTTCTCATCATCATCATGTTGATTTTTAAACTTCTTTTGCATTAATTAAGTTACATATAGGAAATGGATAAAATATTGTATCTATTAAGGGAAGATAACTGGTTATGGATTTACTTTTCCTAAGTTCTTCAATAATCCATGAATTGTCCAAAATACAGAAACCAAATATCCCGATGACATTCTTTATATCAGGATATATGGTAGCTCCCCATATAGTCAAAATTTTACCCCAATTCTTGTTACAATTAGCTCCCTGCATAAAAAGGTCTGGTGATCTTTTAAATAAACTAAAAACAAATAAAAAAAATTTATGACCAGTTTAAATATAAAATCTTTGTATACAAATGTTCCCATAAAGAAAGCCTAAATTTACTAAAAACACACTTAAAAAAAATAAAATAAAATTATCTATTCCTACACATAAGATCATAAATATGTCTCATTTAATCACTAATCAATGTTTTTCACCTTTGATAACAATTTTTATAGACAAAAATTTAGTTTACCAATAGGGTCTCCTCGTAGTATTGTTTTTGAATTTCTTGAAAGTAGTCCCTTTAAAAATATTTTACAACAAAATTCTTCTTATTTTAGAGACATATAGGATTCTATGTTAATATATCCACAAGACATAATTTTACCCATTCTTATTAAAAAACTTAATAACAGCAAATGCATAATAGATTTTATCTTTGAATCTGAGCCTGACAACACTTTACCCTTCCTAGATATCATGCTACATATAACTAATAATGACCTTCAGTTGGTGGTTTACAGAAACTATACCAACATAAATGACCTTGTCAGTTTTTATTATCACCACTGAAACAGGATTAAATCTGGAATAATTAAAGGATTCCATTTAAGAGCACTAATCTGCAGCCCCCAATACTTAGCTGAAGAAGAAATGTTTATAGAAAATATTTTCATATGTGAAGAATAAGGAAATATTTTATTCAGTGTTTTAAAATTTTCTAACAGTTTTCTTTTATGAGGACTAAAAGAGTGTAGAAAATGTTTATACACCACATTCAATGAAACATGTATGAAAGAAGGATTGCTACCAATATATATATATATATATATATATATATATAAGGCAAATGGGGAAAGATAAAGTGGAAATAATTTTGTACATGTTTCATCATCTAAGAGTTCATTGGACTAACATTTGTTTGTGATGAGTTGGTAAATTTTTAAGATTTTATCTATTGTTAGGGAGAGGTTTATTTTTTATTGTCTTAGATAGTGTTTAAAAAATGTAAGCATTGAATAAATTGGATGCTGGAATAAAGAGATTTAACATCTAAGCTAGCCATGAGTTTATCTATCATATTTATTCCCCTTAACTTATTGTCCATGTTACCTGAATTTTTAATATATGATTGGCTGATTGTATCAAGGAGATCTGTTAATCATTTTTTAAATTAAAAGAGAAAGCAATGTACTCAGGCAAAAGTGTATAGAAAATGGTTTAAATTGCAAGATCATCCATGATAAAATTGAATCCAGGTTCTTGCAACATTTCACCTTTCTTGGCAGATCTTCTGTCTTCACAATATGGGACACTTGATAATAAAAGGGATAAAAACAAAAACATAAGGTAATGAAATGAAATCAGCAAGACTAAACAACTAAAAAATGTTTCAACATCTTTCTATTGGCTCTCAATTATAACCAAGGCTTGCACTTTTTATCTTCACCATTCCTCCCTACACATATATAATTGCATCAACAAAAATGTTATTTTAATATAATGATGCCCTTATAGAGAATAAAAATGTGTTTGTAGAATTTTTCAATTTGTCATTCATTTGCTTCACTTTGTTCTGATATATAAAAATTTATATACCACATTCACATATATATATATATATATATATATATATATATATATATATATTACAATGAATCATTCATATAAAAAGTAAATTAGTAAAGTTAATGATATAAAATGGCGAAATCCTTTGCTAACAAAATTTTAAAGGGCATTAACCTTCCAATCACTTGAATGTTATGATCCTGGTTTTTTAAAATTAAAAGCTGTATAAGGTCTTTCTTAAATACGTAATTACTTTCAACTGTACATGACTATCTTCAGGCATGGAAATTATTTTGTTTTTGGTAAAATTTAGGTTGAATTTTTTTTGTTTTAGGAGTTTATCAGTAAATGTAGCATGAACTAAATAGTCCAATAAATAGAGTAATGTCTCAGTTGTTATCCCAAAAATTTGCATGTCGGATTAGTTCTTTTAAATCAAATATGTAGTGCAGTTCAATTTATATTAAAATGAATCATTCATACAAAAAGTAAATTAGTAAAGTTAATGATATAAATATAATATATAATATTATATGAAAAGATTACTTAATTTTAAATATTAATTTTATCCCACCTTTGAAGTTTTTTGGTAAAATTTCCAGTCTTCATGTGTTCTGGTTTAAACAATATTTCCAAATTTTTTTCATTTTGCAAAAAATTGGAAATTTCTTTTAAAATGTATAATGTAACATTTTTACATTTTTTTATTCAGTTACCTACTATAAGTATGAGATATAGATTTGTGTGTTTATATATATATATATATATATATATATATATATATATATATATACAAAATGAAAATCAAATATAAATTACAACGTTCATAACTTTAATTTAAAAGTGGGCTTCTATATTTCCAATAGTAGAGCATTATACTTTATTATAAGATATTATATTCAAACACATCTCATCAGTCATAAGTAAATGAATCATTTACTAATGCCTGATGAGATGTGTTGATAGACATCGAAACATGAATGCATTTGTGTAGCATTTATCTACATGTTTAAATGTAATATCCTACAATACATACATATATATATATATATATATATATATATATATATATAGATAGATAGATAGATAGATAGATAGATCAGATAAGTGATTAAAAATTAAAAATGTCTTCAGGCAAATGAACCTGGGGTTTTGAAGAGAACTGTCCTATATCAGATCTGTCACTACAGAATCACGAAGAACTATACTAAATAACAACAGAAATCACATCACTTGAAGACATTCTAAAATGGATAACACATGTAACAAATAGAAAATATTGACCTAATCAAGATGTTGATGTTCCACACTAATTTACACAAAAAGTTAAGAAGGAAACCCCCATCAATACTGGAAAAAGCAATAATAGTTTGTGGGCTTGTGAAACCTATTTTCCTGCAAAACTGTCTTGAGAGAAAGATTTTATTATTTTTAACTGAAAGTTATGCTACCATTACCATATGAAATAACAATGTAGAAAGTGATTTTATTTTCTCATCAATCAGGTTCATCTAACTTGGATTAAATCCAAACATTCTTGACCTAACTTCTTGGAATACCTACAAAATGTGTATTTCTTCTGTTAATGCTGAGTTTAATAGCAAAGAAGGAAAGAGAAAGAATTTGGCAGCTATTTGTTAAGCATGGAGCTGCAATCATCAACACATGCAAGAGAGATGTCTTGCAAGCAGACATTACTTCTTAATGGCTCAACATGAAATTAAATGATTTGTCTGTGGACAACTTTAAAATCCTGTTTACTGAACATTGTCAAAAGCTTCAAATAGTTGGAATTCAGCCATTAAGGATGCTGTATTTTTATCTGAGAATGCTTGGCATGCATTTCTCATTCTTTTGCTTTAAATGTATATTTGAATTTACTTCTCAATCAAACCAATGTACAGAAGAGTAAAAGTAAAAATATTTAAGTTTTTATTTAGTTAAAATTCAAGATAATATAGTTGGGAAAAATTATTCTGAAAAGTTTGGATCAATTCCCTTTCTTCAAACCATGTAAATTTCACTCATCTACACTTAATTTCTATTCAGAAAAAAAAGAAACTGAATATCTTCTGAATAAGATTCTAATGAATTTACATTTCATATGTACATTGTATTCTGCTGAATACAACTTGATTTTTCTTGTGTTGAACTAGATTGACTTGAATTTATTGATTCATAAACTAGAAAATATAGATTTAAAGCTTTGTAAAAGGGATATCATTTAGATAGGATAAAAATTCAACCAACAATAGAGTAAATATTTAGTTGTCAAGAGAGGTAGAATATCTTAAGGTTAGAAAAAATGTATTTGCTGATCCATAAAAATCAGCTAGCACAAAACTGTAATGACAGCAAAACACTTATAGGAATTTGGTATGTAACCATAATTTTTGTTAATCCACCAATTAACAAAAATTACGGTTACATATCAAATTCTCTCAGCTTTGTTAATTCCAGTAATTTACTGTTGATAAAAAGATAAATTATCAATCCACAAAAACATCAAAGTTTATGATTTATTGGCAAAGTTTAACCTTTGGACCTGAAAAAAAATAGGGTGTCACAAAGACATTACTCTTGACACTCTCTTGACACTGCTATTACTGTATACATCTTAAACTCCCTCAGCATTTTTTTATCATTTTAAAAAGCTATGTTTAGAATTTTGATAACAACAAAGATGGTAGACACTATTTAGGCGTTAGATTGTTTATTTACAAGATTTATTTTATATTTATAAGATTATAAAATATGTGAACCAACTATATGCAATATTTATTATTATTTACCATTTTATAAAGAAATAGGAAAACAAAACTTTTCATTCAAAAATGTCTGGAAACTATAGAAAAAGAAAATTTGAATAAACATTAATTTTTTGTGAAGAAAATGTATTAACATTTTCTTCACAGATTATTTTGTATATAAGATTACTTCTTGTTTTAATTTTACAATTTTTTTATGATCCTGATCTAGGATCAAGGGTGCCTAATCAATAGAAACACATCCTGGGTATGATGATAAACTATAACCGGCAGCAAGGTCTCTGATAAGGTGATTAGAGGTTTTGAAGAGCATGGAATCACTCTCACCCTGGATGGTACCACCTGTTAGGGTCCCAGCGATAGGCAAATACTGAAACCCCAAAGATAAAATCAACAGTACATTTTTTATAATAAAATGATCAACAATACACTTTTTGTAGCAAAATGACAATCAATGCAACATTAATAACATATATAAAAAATACATTTTTATAGTAAAATTGCCATTTTGTGATCTACAAACTAAAAAATCTACAAATCTAAAAAATTTACCTTTTACATGGAAAGTATAAAATTATATGCAAAATATCTGTTGTTGAAAGCATAAAATTACATACAAAATATCTATTCTCAGCATTAAATAATCTATGGAGGTTGATATGCCACTAAACAAAATCAAATCAAAATCAATAGAAATACCCAGTAAAAATTACAGATATTTTGTAATTATACAAAAGAAAAAACTTGATAATCTATTTGAATAAGCAGCTTGGTGAGCCTTTTTTTCACGGGTCCAAAAATATATATTAATAAAAATATCAGCAGATTAGTTTTTGTATATTTCTCTCTTTATAAAGAGAAATATATGTGGTTTAAGTGGCAAGTGTAATATTCTATTTTCTAACACAATGTTTTTATAACAATGCTGGTTGATTTAACTCTTGTTGAAGATAAAACTAAACATACCCTTGAATTTTTTGATCCTTTGAAATTTCTTCCAGATAATTTATTTTAGAATGTCATCCATCAGCCCAGAGGACATTTAAAATTTCTGACATACTAGTCTATTTTCGGACTTTTGTGGGAGGGGTGGAAATAATAATACTACTATATCCCCTGAGTCATGGAATATAGAGACTTAAACTTAAAAACTGACAGGAATACGAATGACGACATTGGGTGTAGTCTATTTTGAAATCTTTAAATATTTGTAGAATCTAAGATAATTTCAAATTTATCTAAAGGTAATATTGATTCATAATTCTTCATGAATCATTTCAGGAACGTTGATAGAAAAAGGAACCACCAATTATATTAAGTTGCTACTCCAGCAGAAAGTGAATTTTATCTGAGATTGAGGGGAAAAAATGAAAGATATTATAATCTCATAAGTGCAGCAATAATTCCTGATGTTATTTAATTAAATCAACTTGAAATGTTTTACCTTCAATGAGGAACCAGTAAAACAAAGTTTAATCATAATTTTTAAAACCTTAAATTACTCCACATGTCTAACATGTTTTGGGAAAGCATAACTTCTGTAGTGCATGAAAAAAATGGATTATTCACACACACATACACATGCACACAAAGTAGTTCACAGTGAGTACTGGTGGTAATAAAACAATATATATATTTGCATCTGCCTGAATTTCTGGAATGAGGAGTTATCATTATTTACACTATTTATATTCAAACTATTGCCTTCATTTTTGTTGTTGTCATCAGTTGTATCTGGGTAACCTACAGGCAATTCTTTATTTAATCTACAGGGGTAAACTGTTCTTGTTCCACTGCCCATCATCTAGTTCTTATTTTTAGTACTGCTCAGTTATTGCTTGCCTGTTTCCACTGAGTCCAAACATACACTACCTTGTGCAGACTTGAACTCACAATTATTGTCACCAAATTCAAAAACCAATGCATTAATCCATTAGGCTATTGTCTTGTAGATCAATTCTCTGGAGTGAACATGGAGCCTTAAACCTAACTTGATTAATTGCTAACTGTCATGTTTTGACAACTACTGTTGAAGACCTGCTGTCATTTGTCTTTCTTTATTTATTTTCAGCTTTGATATTGTATTTATTTTTATGCTAGGCCTACTAAGAAGGTCCTCATAGCCTAGTATATATGCTGATTCTTTCAGACATCTAACTCTCCAGTGTTCTTCCTTGTCCAGTATTTTCACTTCATTTCACAGACAACCCCTTTTCCTCCATACATGATCAGCCATGTGTGATTTCATTGTCTCATCTCTGACTATGTTTTTTTGATGTTCCTCTAGCCTTAGTTTTAGGAGTTGGCTACATTGGAAATGCTTCTGAATATTGTCCTGATATTGTATAGACCACATATTCAGAAGTGTCTCTAAGAACTTCTGGTTTAAAATTAGATTGGTAGTATTTCAGAATTTTTTATGGTAAGCCTTGTTCTGGAAATAGATGTTTGTCACACACAATTTATGATAGCAGCATAATTCTCAGAGTCTTTGCCCATTCCCATTCATTTTCTCTATACCATAGTGACCTAACATGTCTGAACAGGACTCTTGATTAGAGCCTACCTTTGCATTGAAGTCTCCTAGAAGGTAAATATGTTTATATACTGGGATACACTTGACAACACTGTCAAGTTGAGTGTAGAACTGGTCTTTGATTTTGTCTGCAGCTTGGAATGTTTATGCCTTCATATAGGGTGAGAATTTTCTCTGTGCTATAAGTTCAATCATGTCATATGTAGGGTGTTTCTGACAGTGAATCCAACTCCTGCATTTCCTCTCCCCTGCCAGAAGAAAGTGTATTGTTCTTCCTTTAGAGATCCACTGTCTGGAAGTCATATTTTCTGTAGAGCTGCCACGTCAATGTTCAGTCTGTTTAGCTCATGACTGATCACTAAAGTCTTATGAAAGTCATCAATTTCCTGAATGTTATCAGATACACCTGCATGCATGGTTTGTACATTCCAGCTTGCAATATGAAAAGCTGAATTTATTTTTATTTTTCCATTTTGTTTGGTGCATGGTTATCATTTTACTTGTTAAGCTAGTTACTATAAGCTTCCCACATCCATTGAAGCATGCAGACTGTGGTGGATTAACAGTTTGCCGGCCAGCTGGAGGTGGGTAAAAATTGTCCAGTGGAATACAGTGGTCCTTCCCACTTTCAAAGACAACTCATGGTGCCCAACCCTGTGTTACTTGAATGTAGATTTATAACCTATAAAGTGCTGCTTCCTGTCTTGTGTTCTTACTGAATGACCTCTCCAGGATGTAGATCTGGGCAATGCTATATGGAAGTCATGTGCTGCCCAGACAACCTTTTGGATGTACCAAGCTCAAAGGGAATATAGAGCATTAGATTTGGGGCTAACTGGCTTGGCTGTAAGAGTTTCTGGAAGATTGTTAGTGTTGATAGCCAACATCCTTTTCTGTGTTTGAATATTACCACAAGGCAGGGGAAGTTTCAAATCAAGGTTTTCCTTCTCTCAGATGTATTGCCTTCCAGGGCTGATTTTTCATTTATGCACATTTGGTTGAAATAAAAGTTGTTTGTTTAAATTATTTTCTTATTTAAGACTTTTTATTTCATTTTTAAATTGACATCATTTATTTTGTTTCCAAAGAATATTTCAACATAAATTGTTCAATATATTCTGTGTACTTTCAGCTTTCTTAATAAAAGTTTTTATTTTTGTATTAATTAAATAAAAAAATCTAAAATAAAGAAATTTTGTTGGTCTTTCAACAAATTCATCTTTCTCAATATATATTACTTAGGATAATATTTGATATACCCATACAAACAACTTGATATCTATGCCTATCTATCTATCTATCTATCTATCTATCTATCTATAAATATATATATATATATATATATATATATATATATATATATATATATATATATACACACACCCACACCACACCTACATCCACACCCACACACACACATACACACACACATACATACATATATATATATATATATATATACATACATATATATATATATATATATATATATATATATATATATATATATATATATATTTTTGAAACATGGTTAGAACTGTGTAGTGGGAAAAAAAACATATTTTAAATCAATTAATTTATAATATTAATGATCTGTAAATTTACATTGAGGACTATTTTGTAAAAATAAAAATATCTATAAGAACACCGGATTATATATCTTACTGTTCTTTCTTTTTATTTATATACATATATATATATATATATATATATATATATATATATATATATATATATATATTTTAAAGATATTTTTGTAGGTACAAAATTTAATGATCAAAATAAAAGTATAAAACTTAATATTACGAGACATATTAAAAACAGGTGAAGCAACCAGTTTCTCTCCCGCTCTTCAGGCTTCAACGGGAGATTTAAAATCAACACAGAAAAATGTACAATAAAAGGAAGTTGTGAAAAAGTTGTATATATATATATATATATATATATATATATATATATATATATATATATATATACACACACAGACAGACACACACATATATTTGTGCATGTATATATACATATATATATATATATATACACACACACACATATATGAATAGTCTCCCAAATTAACTATAGTATTTGACTATCTGTACTTATACTGTGTTCATATCTTGGAAGTATCTTAATTGAAGCAGCAGCAGATGCTTATTTGTTTGTTTAGTTTTACATCATCTACACAGTACGGTTATGCCAAAGTGAAGTTTGGACATGCTGTTTTTCACTTGGCTATTTGTTATCCTCAAGTTGGGTTTAGCATTTTATTGACTCATTTTGTGAGTAATCCAAGATTATAATTATTACCTGAAAACAATATGATCACAACTTGTGAGTGATGAAGAAGCAACAACTACCCTGGTGATATACATTGTTTTCACGCATATATATATATATATATATATATATATATATATATATATATACACAGACTGTGAATGGTAAATTGTTGCCATTTTATATTTTTAATTTAGCACATGTGTGTTGTTTGTTTTTGATTTTGTCAACTGCATACTATAGTAGGGTCAGTTGGGCACCATCTGTGAGAAAAAGAGCATCATGACATAATTAACTCTGTCAGAAATTTGGAATTAGCATGCTGTCCTGCTTGGCATTCAATATGAAGAGGACAGTGCAGAGGATTCGGAAAGAGTTGGGTGTGTCTGATGGTGATTACAAAGATGCTTGGCATGATCATTAGTGATGGTGATGTTATGCTACAGGGCCTCACACTCAACCCTGAGGCCTACATTAAGTGCCTTGAGGAGCTTGTGCTGCCCTGAGTCAAGAGGGTGGCTACTGGAAGACACTATGTTTGGCAACAGAATGCCACACCATGCTACACAAGCAGGAGAATTCAGTCATGGCTGTCAGAGAATTTCTGCAACCACATTCCCTCTTACTTCCAGACTGCAACCCCCTTGATTATTATGTGTGGGGTGCAGTTGAGTCAGAGACCAACAAAACTCCTTGTAATGCCAAAGATGAACTGAAGGCAAGGATTATGGCAGCACTGATCAACTTAAACAACAAGGCTGTCCAGAGGTTGAAGTCAATAATGAGTTTATTGAATAAATTTACTCTTTAGTATTTCAAGATATTTTTGTGCAATTTTTGGTAAATATATCTGTTAAAATGAGATGGCTGTGTTATTTTCATTCTTGCATAATTTAGGTGTCAATTTACTCATTGTCCCTTGTATATATATATATATATATGTCTTAAAAAATTCTATAATTCCCAGCACCCCTCTGTCATGCACATTTGTTGTCCTACCAACATAACAAATTTAGTTCAATAAAGTTCTGAAGGACGAAATTCGTAACAAGTAAACTTTTTCCACTTGGTCATACAATTTCCCCTATACTGTTCTTGATATGTAAAGATATATATATATGTTTTCTTTTCTGGTCTTAATGAATGTAAAATCTGTCCAAAAGTTTTTAGTTTTTGAACACTTTCAGTTAAGCTAGACATTTTTCTTTCAAGAATCCAATAACAACACATTAACCATCTTACTGTATAAAAAACACAAATAAAATTTTAATTATGATAGCAAATGTCCACTTAGACAAATTAAGTATAATAAAAAAAATTCCTAACGAGAGCACATGTGGTCTTATCCTCAAGCAAACTATTCCTTAAAGAACTTTGAACTTAGTAACATCAAACAAACACTAGGCAATAACATTTTTCAAACTATTTTATAGACAGCCAAATTAAACTACAGACAAACCTCTCATCTATGGACCCACCCCCATCAGCAGATTTCAGATGCAATGGACAAAATCTGTAGGAAAATTAAAAAAAAAAATCTGCAGGAAAAAACTTCCAAATCATCATTAATCTATTTCAAAATTTGCAGGCTTAGCAGGATGAGTTGTATTAGTTCTCAAAGTGACTGATGTATACATGTTTATAGTATTTATATTATGATAATAACTACTGGTAGTTACTATAACAGTTTTGCAACTAAAAAAGAATCCCTTCCCATCTACAGACAATCAGCTTTAACTGACCCACCCACCATTAGTTTGTTGGAGAGAGGTTTGTCTGTATTTCTTTTAAATGTAAGCAATGATGACACAGTTCACAGACACAATAGCAGTAATATTAATATATTTTATTGAAATCACTTGCACAAAAATTACAAACAGGATAAATTTGCTTTTAGAAATCTTGTCAAAATATGCATTACACCAATTAAACAAACTAAAAATATTAAGTTATCATCTATTATAAAAAAATTCAAAACATCTAACCTTATTATAAGAAATAACATTTTGCTGACAAAATCAAAGCTATATCAAGCCAACATTATATGTGAATTTAGATGCTTCATAGGGACTTGCATTCCCATTGAAAACAAACCCATAGATAATTATGTTTGATACACCATGACCTACCTGTCAAGATGACTTACTCTATATTTCTCTGACCCGAACTGAATATGGACACATTTAAACAAGCATGGAATTGTACCAAACTCGATATGCACAGATCAAATCATACTTATAAAGGACATGAATGCTATATCTACCTTCAACTGTAAAAAGCATTTAAAAATGATGAAAGCCCTTATACAAAAAAAAGAAGCCAACCCTTAATAAAACCAATAGTCAAGATGGCCAAAATGTATTTGGTGTATTTGGAAATTAAAAATATGTTTACTTTCAGCAACTTTTAGACTGTCTACAATAGCACTGACACACCATTTATTATTAGTATAACAAAAATCTTTGAAAGCATGCTGAAAGCATCTGGAATCAACAAACATTTGAACAATGGTTAAATTCATTAAATCCAGTAATGAAAACACTTATGCATATACAAGTATAAACATAAGTACCTTTGTCAGTCTTGTTCAATTGTATATGTCATTTTTTTTTTAATTTGGGTTTATATATATATATATATATATATATATATATATATATATATATATATATATATATGCATATATTTTAAAAAATTCCAGGTTGAGTATTTTAAAACACAAATAATAAAAAATTTAAACTAAGTTACCTCCGTTACATATTCTTAATATAAATTGACTATAACAGAGTCTGTTTCATGCACATTTATAAAAAAAAAATTCAGAACTATCAATTACATTAATTATTATCTTAGCAATTCACTCTCTGAAGATGATCTTGGATGAAATTGAAAGTACTTGGGAAAATAAAAGAAACAACCAAAACTATGGTGTCTTTCTTACTCAGTTTTGTAACAGCACTAAGAAATTGATCAGTGAATTTGAGAGGATTAAAATAAAAATAGACATAACATGTCTAGATTATTCAATCAAACTTGCTTGAATGAAAATATGTTGCCTAAATATACATAAATATATATATATATACACGCACACACAGATATATATATATATATTTCTGGAGAATTAATGAATTTTTTATTTTTATTCTGACATATTTTTATTACTACAAATATTATTTTTGATGGATACCTGTATTTGGGTAGACTCTTCATTTATTTTAAACAATATTTATTTCATGTACTGGTCTGCATCCTCAACAAAACTGAATAAAGTGTAATACATTATTTCTTTAGAAATTGCTTTCTTTATGTTTCTGATATGAAACTGTGCAGACACATTTTTCTGTAAACCTGAACGAGTCAGTGTGCTTTAAAGGTAAAATAGAACCTTGACTTTTTTTGTGGCCAAGTGTTAATGTACACCAGATTGGATGGTGTTTACTTCAGCAAGTGGGGGACACAGGTTCAAATCTATGAGAGGGCTAGGGTTAGTAGATGAAATATTGTTTAAAATAAATGGAACATCTAAAAAATATGACTATCCATGAAAATTAACATTTATATATTTGGTTGGATTGATGTGAGTTTGTGACCCTGGGTTTCATGCTCGTCAGACAATCACATCAATCCAACCAAATATGTTAGCTCTATCTCTGATATTGAGCACTTTCTAATAAGTACTGCACATATAATATATAAATAATAACATATATATATATATATATATATATATATATATATATATATATATATATATATTTATATATGCACACTTTTCACATTTATAAATACACTGCGTGCCAAATTATTATCAGATAACTTTTTTTATAATATTTCAAAAAACCGTTCAATCAATTCATACAAAATTTTCACACAATATTGGCAACACTGACCTGCACAATATAAACAAACTGGCGCCATATTTGTTATCAGCTTCGAATCTGGGTTGATCTCTCATAGTAGTTCACACTGGTTGGCGCTGGCGCTCCCCCTGCTGACTGTTGCAGACTGCTCAGCCTGACCGTGACAGGTCTCTTCCCTGGCCTCCTGTTGACTGCGCTGTACTTCCGTGTGACCCCTTTTATGGCGTTTTTTATGGCTTAACAGGCTCGAAAAACGACGCGAGTATAATTATGAGGGAAGCATTTTTATTGGTTGAAAAATAGAAACACTTTAAAATATTATTTTATTTTTCAACCGGAACTCGCACGTCGGGGACATGCGTAAACGAAGATAATGGTCATTTTGTGACGAGGCCTTGTCCCATTCACACCCGGCTCTCGCTCTTGAGTATGTTAGTTTATTTGCCTGTAAATCAGCCGAGATATGTTTTAATTTATTTTATAACACTACTGTGTCTTGTGGAATCTCCCACAACACAACCAGCCTTACCTCTTTGTAGGAAATGCACTCTTCCTAACTGGTAAGCCAAATTCTACTTTCTGACAATATAACAAGTATTCATTGGTCAATAACCTCCAATCTGGCTTGCGTAGATCATTCTCTTGGCTTTTTACTGTTGCACAGGTTAATACGCCTATTTTAGGGGCAGACTTCTTATCCCATTTTCATTTAAGCGTTGATATGGCATCTAGATCTCACATAGATCAAACTACGGAATTTTCAGTCAGAGGAATAACGTCTAGACTCTCGTCTACAGGCATAAGTACAGCCTTGCCTGCCGCTAATGGCTTACCAGATAGGAAGAGTGCATTTCCTACAAAGAGGTAAGGCTTGTGTTGTAGGAGATTCCACAATCGGTGTCGGTATCTGAGGGAAATATAAACAACAGTCAAACCTGTATCGAAGCCTCCGTTGACGAGAAATCACATTCAAAATCACATTCAAAATCGATTGACTTCTCTAAAGTTTTGTTCACAGACGAAACTCGAGCAACACTTGATGTGCCAGATAGATGGTGCAAAGGCTGGGTAATGAACGGACAGAATCGCCATCAGCGTTTGAGACGGGGTGGAGGCATAATGATCTGGGGTGGTATTATTGGAAAAACATTAGTGGGCCCATGGAAAGTACCAGATGGCGTCAAAATGACTGCTGATGCACACATAGCGTTTACAAAGGAGCATCTTGAACCGTGGATGAAAAGGAAAAAAGTTGCCTTCAGAAGGGCCATTGTTTTTATGCAAGATAATGCACCCTCACATGCTGCTCACAAGACTACTGAATGTTTGAAACAGTTAGGCTTCGATGGACCTCGAAAAATGAAGTGGCCAACAAATTCTCCGGATTTGAACCCAATCAAAAACATTTGGAGCATCATGAAGCGAAGACTGTACGCCAACGGACGACACTTCAGGAGCAACGCTGAGTTGTGGGAAGCAATTCTTGACATATCTTGTGGCATTACAGCAGATGATATCATACAATTAACAAATTCTATGGATCGCCGACTTCTTCAAGTAATTTCAAAACAGGGAAAGCACATTCCCTATTAATTTGTTTAAAACTGTTTGTATCTGTTATTATTTGTTTGATTATCTTATTTATTAACTTCTTTTGATCATAAACATTCACGATCAACATTAATAAACGTTTTGTGTGCTCAATTCTGGAATTTTTACTAAACCTTTCTAATAATTTGGCACGCTCAAATCACCTTATTGATAACAAATATGGCGCCAGTTTGTTTACTTTGCGCAGATCAGGTCGAAAATTTCAGCGATTGCGCAGGTCAGTGTTGCCAACATTGTGTGAAAATTTTGTGTGAATTGATTGGGCGGTTTTTGAAATATTATAAAAAACGTTATCTTGATAATAATTTCTCACGCAGTGTATATATATTTCTTATTACTATAAATATTATATTTAATGGTTATACATGTTTGAGTAGATATCTCTGTTTCTTAAACAGTGTAATTGTTGTCTATAACCTGTAATATATATATATATATACACACACACACACACACACACATATATATATATATGATAAAATATAGTTTTAAGGTGTTCAATATCAGGGAAAGAGCACATGTAAATATAAAAGTGGACATTGATGTCACCACTGAGTGGCAACATTCTGATTCATACTACACGTAATCATCAGGCCATATGCATTTTGTTTTTGCTCATCAATTTATATATAGAGGTCAGTGATGTATTGTGAATAGTCTATTGTATTAATCTAATGGTTATTTTGGTGGGTAGTAATGGTTACATTTGAACTATTCTAGGGGCTATTGAATGGGAAGAATTGTGGATTTGCATGCAATTTTTTGGCTATTTATAATGTTGCTTGTTAACTTTTTTATTTATTATTGATTATTTTATTGTTGGTTATTATTACATTTACTTGTGTTTATATGTGAATTCATGGTTCGTTAATTTGATTATTATTTACTTGGTTTATTTACTGATGTATTTATTTGGATTAATTTATTTTATTATTTTTGTTTATTCTTGTTCATTTACAGTTTTTGATTTTTAAGTAACGTGGTAAAAAATTGTTTTCTTGGGTGCATTTTGAGATGAGTTCTGATCCTTTATTGTCTGAGAAGATAATCTTCTCCACCAGACACCATTTAGTGTTTACTGTTGCCTCTGGGTGTTGACTTCAATGTCCCATTTATATATATATATATATATATATATATATATATATATGCCTGTATAAATACATATTTATCTATGTACATACATACATATATATATATATATATATATATATATATATATATATATATATGTATGTATGTATGCATATATATATATATATATATATATATATATATATACAAATATTAGGAACTAGAAAACTGCATATACATATCATCTTTAAATAAAAAAAGGAATGCTATTAGTGGAAAGTGAAAAGAAATATCTTGTGACAAGATGAATGTTGAATATTTAAGTCGCTCTCTTATAGAATCAGTTAAATGTATTTTGCTTCCATTCAATCACTGGATGATGTTCATCTGGATAATAATAACTGTAATATAAAATAGAAGCAAATACAATTCATTTTGCTCTCATTTTCTCATTAACTGTTATTCACAATAAAGCATGTTAGATAAATGTTTCATACATTGAGAGATGGGTAAAAAAAATTAGGCTACCATAAGGTCAAAGCAGTATAAAATTGGAATATGCTGCAGAACATTCTCATACTGAATTCCCAATGGAATTCACTATATAATTATTGGACATTTTTCAAAATTAGTGTTAGGAGACTGAAGTTTTGCATGAACATTGGCCAACCACATAATTTTGAAATGGAATTATGACATTATACATTTTCTCTGTATTTCTATGTATCTTTATCAATCACCCAATTTAAAAAGTCATTGACACTTTAAAACTAGAACATTATATTCCTAATATCCATTAAATGAAGATAAAAGTGATATCCCTTGGAAATCAGGATTAGATTTAAGGAAATTACTTGAAATAACATAAAGCTGATATTTTCAAATGTCCTCAAGTTATATTTATATCATTTATTTTAGTAAATCATCTAAATTACAATTTCCCTAAATATTAAATGAGATCTTCTGTATTTCAGGCCTTATGGAAAAAAGAAATTCCTTTGCTTACATTTCTCAAAATTGTAGCCAAAGTCAACTCTTATCTATAAGATGATTGAAGTTTACTTTCACTTTTTATGATTAGACATTTATATGGTTTGATGTTCAAAGGTATAGATTCTATACTTATTTGTTTGAACCCTTTATTTTGCTTGCTGAAGTAGACTGTTCTAGTTCCACATGGCATGTCAGTTATGGATGTAATGGATGTCCTTGAGGATTTGCATTTCTTATTTTTTATTTTTATGCAAACAATCTAAAAAAAGCAAAAATACTATGAACAAAATTCTAGTGTAATGAAATAGAAGTTGAATTTTATGTTTGAGTAAGGACTCAAGAGAAATGTTTTATCCTTTGAATCAAATACCTATTCAGCAGATTAATTAAAAAAGTAATTTTTTAATCATTTCAATCCAAGCAAGGCAATAAAGCCACTCAGATGAAATAGGTAAAAATGTGAAAGAATATCAGAAAAAGAAAATCACTATTGAGAAGAGAGAATAATAATAGGAATTAAGAAGACAGAAGATAACGAATGACATTGCATTTAAATTTTTGAAGATTAATGTTGATTGGAAAGTTATAAGCCAGAAGAAAGTTCCACAAGCAAAAAATACAAGAGAAGACATTGTTAACATAGAACTTACATTTACATATAGCAATTTCAACTGTATAAAATGATGAAATCTTGCCACCAATCCAGTACTGTGCTTAAATTTGTAAAATCTAGGTGCCAAAGCCCATCAGAACAATTACCATGAAAGTATTTATAGAAAAAGCAGAGGTTAAGCTATATTATAGTGGGAAAGTGACTGAAGCCAAGATGTCAGTTCAGGACCATTATCATTGCAGATTCTTCTTTGGGTTTTATCAAGAATCTCTAGATATATAGCAAAAGCACTAGACCAGATGTGGCAGCAATATTCAGTGCATGGACAAATGGTAAAATGTGCAAGATAGATTCTGGAAAAAAACCATCTAGCATGACATAGTAACCAAATATCCTAGCAACAGACCTAGCAATGAATTCAATATAATCTTTCCACTTCATGTCAAAAGATTTTAGCTCAAGAAAGTGCAATGTATCAATCTTCTGGAAGTTAGCATCTACCATGCTAATCGGAGGCAAAAAGAGTTTCTCTAAGATGATTAAAAGAGATCAATTTCATTTTGGAGAAGTTAAAATTAACAATCTATTTCTTGCACCAGTTAACAGATTGTAGGCCATTTTTAAGATCAAACTACCAATTTGACATTGCTAAACTGATCAGACTTACCATTAAGACAGAAGTAAATAGTTGCATTGCCAGCATATCTGCAGAATTGAGAACTAATGACATTGAGAATATTTTTGTATAATGTTGTTTTACTACATATGATCGGTAGTCAGATTTCTGTGATCTGACTCTTTAAACTTTATTTATCTTCTAACCAACATATGCAAATAGGTAAAATCCTATTTGGCAATCCTACTACAAATATCATTGATGAAAATTAGGAACAATATAGGTCTAAGGATAAAGACCTGGGAGGACACTGACATTAATGTAAAAATATCTAGAAGAGGGTTTATTCAAGATAACTTTCATTTTGTGGTTTCATAAGATTGAATCAGGTCAAAAATTTATCCAGAAATACCATAACCTTTTAACTTGTGAAGAAAACTAGCACACCAAACCCTATCAAATGCCTTTGAGATATCTAAAGCAACACCTGAAGCTTCACTATTTTTATCTGAAGCTTGATAAATTCTTTCAGCAATAACTGTTGTCAGTTGAAGTTGAGAAGTGGAAGCTATATTGCTTATCTGAAAGACAAGCCTGTGAGGTTAAATTCTTAACCAATTCAGTGTTGATTAGAGCATCTAGTTCTTTACCAATCAGAGATAGAAGGCTAGAGTGATCAGACATTTCATCTGAGTTCTTAAGGACTGGAACTACAGAAGAGGAATTCCAACAAACAGGAAAACAAGAGGCAGCAAGATATTTACTGTACAATTTAGAGAAAACTGGAGCAAATTCAGGAGCACATTTCTTACGGACTATTGCAGGAATACTGTCAAGTCTACATGCTTTATATGGTTCTAATATCTAACACAATCTAATAGATTATCAATAAGTATGCATTCCTTAAACATAAAATCCACCAGTTTAAAAGAAGAGCAAACTAAGTCTTAGTCCTTAATGAGTAATGATTAAACACTGACAAAACTTAATAAAATTATGTTGACACTTGCATGTTATCAGTCAACAATGTAACTGATCAAAATTTCTTTTTCCACCACCAATATAAAGCCTAAATTATTTTTCAAGAAGAAAATTCTGTAGTTGATGCTGGATTAATTTGATAACTGGGCTAGTTTGTTTTTATTCATCTATGACATGTATTTTAGTATTTCATGTTGATTATACGTGTATATATATATATATATATATATATATATATATATATATATATGAACATGTATGTGCAGTACTGAGTTGGCTCAAAAGGTTTTGTTGCTATATTATAGCAATATATATATTAGGAGTCTTTGGTTTTAATTAAATACATACAAAAAGAACATTTTATTGATATTGTAACAGGTGTTGTGTCAGTGCGTATTTATAAAAAAAATATTTTTCCTGATTCTAATATTGAGGATAAAAATAAAATGAGCAACATTTTAAGCATTTGTACTTTTGTATTTTAAGAAAGCTAAAATACAACTAAAATGCTAAAAAACATAAATTTGCCTAGTTTATGAAGAAGGTTCTTTGAATACTCAAATCTACCAAAAATTGTTTGTGAAACTTTATGCCATAGGGAACTCTCTGAATGATTAGGTAATTCAACTGTTAAAGAGAGATAAACACTGAGAGAGAGAGAGAGAGAGAGAGAGAGAGAGAGAGAGAGAGAGAGAGAGCATTGAGAAGAATCAACATAGTCAGATGAATCAAAATATCCAAATGGAGTGTTTAAAAATTATTTGCACCAGCTTGGTCATGTTAGTTGCTTTGATGTGTTGCTTTCATATAGGTTACACAAAAAACATTTAAACATATTTCCATGTACAATTTGCTACTTAAAAGAAATGAAAAGGATCCGTTCTGAAACAAACTGTGACAGTGAATTTTCCATATTCACTAGATAATGCATTTTTGAATTACCAAAGTCTCTTGACACTAATTTTGAAAAATGTTCAAAAATTATATATTGAATTTATAGAATTCTCCTCATGAGGACTAAATGCCTTGGAAGATTGTAAAAGTCATGTAAAGCTGTTATCATTTGAGAAAGATAAAAAAAATCTGAGGGGAAAGAATTAGAAAGTTATCTGAAATCTGCAAATAGTGGAATAAAATGGCAAACACTTTCAAATGCCTCAATTATCCTTACTGTTTCATCCACCAATGCTAAGAGAAAGGCATATAAAACATATAACTACAAAAAAGATGATATTAATGATGACAACAACAATGACAATAAACTAGATAAAAACAGGTATATAATATTAAATACAAACTCCTTAACATCTATTATCCAAAACAATTTATCCAATCTTAACAATACCAAAATAATTACAACTATATCCAAAACTATTATGGATATGGTCAGAACCAAAATATCCATAACAAAAATAAACTGTCACAACTGTTCCTTACAATATATTGGGGAAACTTTCAGAAATAAAAATGCACATCTATAAACACAAAATAGATCTTACACATAACAATTTATGAAATGCATTAGTCATACATAAAAATAAGTTCCACCACAACTTTGGTCTAAAAATCTTATCAAAAGAGAAAATAACTTTGATGGACATTTCTTGAGAGTGCCACTATTGAATAAAATAATAATTACATTAATAAAAAAGATGTGTGGGGACTTCTATAGAAACTTTGAAAAATTATATTATGTTCTGAGTACTTTTGACAATCAAACATCATTGGTTGTTTTCAGAGAAAATCAGTAGAAAGCCAAAAAATAACAAAAAATTAGCATCTACACTGTTAAAAGTCCAAAGTTTGAAATGAATGTGAGTTCACATGCTATAATTGTGCAACACAAGCTGGCTATTGAAAACAACCAATGATGGACTGGTTGAAGTTACTTGGAACATAAGACATAATTTTGGTAAATTCCTTTACAAGTTTTCACCTGATATTAAACAATTTGACATCAGACGAAATTGTCCAACAGGATCAACTATTTTGTAATGCTTCTCCTGTTTTTCAAGCACAGCAGTCATCTTAGGCTGCTAGTCAGTCTCTGTCATAAACACCTATTCAGGCACATTCAAGTTTGTTCAACACCCACAGAGCCCACCTGTAGTCTATATTGCAACTATAGTGAGCAGACCTTAGTTATAGTTTCTGGGAGAGACCATAAACTCTGTCAATGTCACTATGTTTTAAATTCATGATGATTTGTGACTTTGTGGCAGTACAAGCATCAATGTCTTCCAAACAGTTCCTGCTACCAGTTTCACTCACAAAGCTTGAGTCAACCTGTGATATGAATTTTACATACTTTTAAAAGTGTTGGAGGTTGTGTTTGCCTCCTCAGACAAATGACATCAAACTCACCTTCTTGACAAATTAAACATCTGGGTCTCATGTTAAGAAAGCAAACATTATAACCATTCTATAATATATATATATATATATATATATATATATATGCATTGTGAAAAGAGTGTATGTTTGTGTGTGTGTGTGTATGTATGCTTGTAACAAACATTGCAAGGTTAAATGTCAGGGAAAGAAATCTTGAAGTTGAAGAGAATGAAACAGCAAATTATAAGAAATAAAAATGTCTTCATCAAGTTTACTCTGTGCTAACACCAAGCCTTTTGCATTCAAAAATAAATACAAATATCTTTTTATGCTTACCACTTTCTTTCTAATTCAGATGAAAAAATGTCATTTGAAGAGAGGAAAATCTACTTTAGGAACAGACAAATGCTGACCTAACCTTTGTTACCTTAAGCTGATTAATTGCCGAGGAGGTTTTTTTTCTTGTTTTTAGTACAACTTGTTTCATAGTGCACGACAATTGATAAACCTTTGGTAAGGGTATCAGGTTTCTTTGATAGGAATTGGATCTAAACTTGGCTCTCGTGTCTGTCTTTTTATATGAGACATTTAAAATATGTGGAATGTTTTGCATGTAAGTTTGTGTAAAGTAGTAGAAGTAATTATCAAACAGCTCACAAATATAACTTGTAATTTCAAATATTGCTCAAATTCTATTTTCAAATCAATTTCAACCTTTGGGCTTTCAGTGCATCATTATATGCAAATTTTGAAAAAACAGAAATTCCAAGAATAAAATAAGTATATGATATTATAATTTCTTTGTAAAAAGAATTAATTATGAAAGTGACAATATTTAAAAAGTACAATGCTTTCTGTTTACTGTAAAGCATAAGTACAGATGTTTTGGACTGAGGACCCAAAATACTCTGTTTTTAAATGTGGTTTCATACCAGCAATGCTATATGCAAGATTAAACTAATTCTCTTTTCAGATTGGTTTTCTTTGTTGTACCTACATCTTGAAATGATATCTCACAAATTTCCAATAGAATTGCAATTTTGACATTTTTGTAGGCCAGTCAATAAACCTGATACCCTTGTATACAAATCATTCTTTGGTGAACTCAGCATTGTGAACGTCTACATTATGATGATGGAATACAAACTTTCTTCCATAATGGTGTTCAACAAATATGAAATTCTTTTCTAATGCTTCTACATACTTTTGAGCATTTATGCTTGCCTTCCATCAACTCCACTTCAACTTTATCTTTTACTGTAAAGGTTCCTCACACAATTATAATTTACCTGCTAAATAAATTTTTTGGTACAAACTTGTTTGTCTTCGAAAGCTGATGCTAGTAACATTGTATTTCATCAAGACTATCTAAATTAAACTTCTTCATATCAAAGAATTCTTCCTTCTTTCAGTTTTTTCTTGGTTCATATCACTTTTTCCTTAGTCCACTTAATCTTTATGTGAACATCAACCAGTACAGCATGAAAGTCTTTCTGGACTGAAAAACAAATTAATTTATTGAACTTGCCAGATTCTTCTTACAGTGATGTTAAGACTAAGTTTATTTCAGAGGTCCCTAGATCAAAAATCATGTTTTGATGTCTTTTGAAGAAGGTTATAATGACATGCAGTGCATCATTTTGAAACGTCTGCTTAGTCATTTCTTCATGTTAGACATTTCTGAAGCATTCAAGAAATACTATGATAAGTTCTAAAGCCATTAAAATTTTTACAGACAATTGCTTACTTCATAACAGGTAAGGTAGTCTGTTTTATTCTTCTTTGGTGAAACATGTTCCTCTTGGCAACTTTAAAGCATGAACAAAAAGAATTTTTTTTTTATTTGTGGTGTAAGATGTATTTAAGTGAAGCTTAGAGAAGATGAGGAAGAATTGAATGAGAGGGGGAGAAAAGAATAAAAATAAAGGAGTTAATGAAGTCAATACTGAAGAGTAATGAGTTGAAAAAGAAGAAGAAGAAAAAGAAGTTTATGAAAGAAAAAGTTTAGATTAATAGGGAGGAGTAGTTGAAAATGAAAAGAAAGAATCCAAGTGTAAGGCATATGAAGAAGATGACAATATACAACAAAAAGAAAGAGATGTCAAAATAAATTTACAAGTCTTTGAAACCAGAAAAAGAATTTCAGTTGATTTCTTCCTTCACAATGGAACCATTTTAGCACCACTATTGAAAAGTAGCAGGCATTGATACAGTGAAAATGTCCTTGCAACTCCTGTTTACAGTGTTAAAAGGTTGAAGTATACTTTTTATGGCAGTGAGCACTGAGGTCACATCAAGTTTTACTATTTGCAATGATTGAATTATTTCCTTGACTTAATTTGTTCTCTCCCTTAACCCTGGCTTCCTATTTATTTGCTCTTTTTTATTTTTACATTCTACATTGACTTTGTGTCGAAGGTCATTAACCCCATCACTTAATCAAAAATTCTTAATTCTAACAAATACAATTCACTTTGATTCACAGGCAGAAAAGTGATTGAGGTGATATTAGCTTCAGCTTTTATGAACGAAAGCTTCATAGCAAGTGAATTTCAACTCAAGCTAGGAAGTTTTAGCAGCTTTGAAATGAGTCATGTACAGGTAAAATCTTTGACTGTTTGTGCTATACATACATACATATACATACATACATCTGTACTAGGTATGATGAACTACATCTGGCAGCAAGGCCTCTAATTGGAAGGTTTTGAGAAGCATAGAACCACCTCTTAATTGCTAACCCAGTGTGGTAGCTCCAATTAGGGTCCCAGCAATAGGGAAAATGGTGAACCCCCGAAATAGGGTCAAAACACTATCTTAATATAAACATTTTTATAGTAAAGACACCAGAAATATATTTTCATAGTAAAAAATATTACCAACAATACATTTTTGTAAGAAAAAAAAATACCTGCAATACATTTTTGCAAAAAAATTACTAACAGTATATTTTTGTAAAAGAAATTACACATGCTCCCAAGAAAATTAAATTTCAACATTAAATGACCCATAAGGAGTTGTTATGCTACTAAACAAATAAATACATACAAGCATACATATATATATATATATACATACATACATACATACATACATACATTATGTAATATAAAAACTTAAAATTCACTGTTTGGACATTTTCCCTCAGTACATAATTAGTATAACCAATGCTCCCATTTATATTTCCTACTCCTACATATATATATATAATTCCATGTATAAAAGTATTTAGTTTGATGAAGCTCTAGAGGACAAAATGTGTTGCAAAGTATTTACCCAAAGAAGGAGAACATTCAATTGTTTAACATTGTTTTGATTTATCATATTCACCCATATGTGTGTGTGTGCATGCATGCATGCGTGTTTGTTTGTGTGTGTGTAAAAGATCAGATATAAATAAAATGTATCTATAAAGAAAATATAAATAAATGACAAAAGGAAAAGTTTTCTTTTCAATGCATTTTGTCTCTTGAGGAAGTTTTACTGTGATAAATTACCACAAGGGATGAAATGTGTTAATCAAGAAATGTTTTTTTGTCTTTTATTTGTATGTATCTCAAATTATCAACCTATTAGTCTTTTACCTCTGTTTTGGCAGAATACTAGAGGCTCTCATCAGCTTTGGATAGGTTAAGCATCTCACTTCACACTTCTCTCAGATAAATGATATGGCTTTTACTTTTCTAGGTCAACCACTGATGTGTTAGTGTTTGTTGTTGAATTTGTCTATCAAGCTTTAGATAAGAACAGTGAAGCATGGGCTGTGACTTTAGATATCTCAAAAGTGTTTGGCAAGCTTTGACACACTGACCTTCTTCACAAAGAAAAGGGCTCTGGTGTCTCTGGCTGAATATTCTACTTGATCCAATCTTTCTTAACAAATTGTGTAATGAAAGTTGTGTTCAACTGCCACTCTTCTATTCACATTAAAGCAGGAATCTTGCAAGGCTCTATTAAAAAGAAAGGACAGAGAAGAAGTGGGAAGGAGGAAGATTTCAAATGTTTTAGCTTACCTTTTATAATTAATTTTAAATGGTAATGATAATAATAATGATAATGATAATAATGATAATAATAATGATAATGATAATAATGATAATAATGATAATATTAGCTATTTCTTTATAGGGAAACATTTGGCATTCATTAAACAAGCAGACATTACTACTTTCAGTTTAAATTTATACAATCTTTCCTTTAAAACAATTTTTCAGGAAAATAGATTTCTCAAGTCCAGTAGCTGCTATCAGTTTTTTAGTTCTGAGTTTCCTTTCTAACCTTTAATTTGAAGTAGTGTTAACATCTTATTATTAATTTCATTTCAAGTTATATATGATATCCATTTTAGCTGTTGATGCTGTTGGAAGTCCTTAAGTATTTTGGTTTCTGCTATTTGGTACATTTCTTTGTTTGTGATCCTGTAGCACCAGTCGACAAGATACAAAGTAGAGTGGTCTTCACTAGGACCCATGGAAAAATGAAAACTCTTACTCAAAGTGAATTTTGTAAAGACACAAACATTTATTAACATGACAAAATATTTTTACAATATACAAATTGTTCAAATTACAATATAGGGCTTGCATAAAATTTCCCTTTTGCCCCTTAAATAATCACAGCAGACTAAAAATATAGGGATATGGGCTGTATGTCTGGTGAACTTCTAATACATCTTTTAAAAAGAAGAATTTGATACCAACAGTTAAAAATGAGGGTGGCAGTATTATGATTTGCGGATACTTTACTGCAGTTGCAACAGGTAAAATAGTATGCATTCTACAAGAGACCAGGCAATTTTGAACAAAACCGTTTGAAAATTGGGTTTCTGTCAGGAGATGGATATTCCAACAGGACAATGATCAGAAGCATCAAAGCAAATCCATAAAAGAATGGGTTTGAAATAAGAAATTTCAAGTCTTGGAATGACCTAGTCAAATTCCAATTGAAAATCTGTGGTTCAAGTTAAACAAGGCAGTACATGCAAGAAACCCAGGTAATATGAAGCAATTGTAGGAGTTTTGCCAAGAAGAATGGTCAAAAACTGATGTTCAATATTGCTAGAAACTTCTTAAAATTTATAGAAAAAGTCTGGTCAACATCATGACCTCAAAACCCAGAATCACAAAATATTAAATGTAAGGGTACATTTATTTTTGTAAATTTTAAGTTTTTAAAATTTTAATGAATTTTGATAAAACGTTTTGAACTGCTTGTAATTCATTTAATAAAGATTTTTCTAAATTAATATATGGTTTAATTATAATTTGTTGATTATCTGCAAAAAAGTGACAATTTTTTAAATATTATCTTAGGGGTTCACATACTTTTGTGTAACACTGCATATATATATATATATATATATATATATATATATATATATATATGTAAGCAAATATATGGATATAAATCCGACAGTATGAAAGAAAAATACAGAAAAAACAAAATTCTGAATATGCATTATTAATGTTAAAATAAAGTTGACGCCGGACGTTTCCCTTTAAGACCATCTTCATGGACATTTTCATTTAAACATAATTAACATTATAACTTATAACAATTTAACACAAAAGACGATGGACATAAGAGCCTAACTAATTCAAACAGATAACTGAAATTTTATACAGATCAGCGTTCTGTTTAAATATGATCACGTAGTCGTCTCTGTGGGCGATGTTGTTAAGACGTATTCAAGATGATTTCCAAAAATTAAAATATCAAAAAGTCGATTGAAAAATTTTTATAAAAAGTTAAAGAAATCTCTTCCGTTGATGTTGGAATACGTAGTGAAACAATTGGTTCTTATATCTTCAACAAGCTTGAAAGTCCTTCCCGTTACAATGCAAATCCAAAAATGATTTCAAAAACGATGCAACAGTTCTAAAAAACAGTTCGATAAAAATTCCATTCCTTACTTGATCTATTATTCTCGTCCAAGCTTGAAATCTTCCACGTTATAAAGTAAATTCAGGTTTGTATTTTCAGTAGACAGTATGTAAGCAAATATATGGATATAAATCCGACAGTATGAAAGAAAAATACAGAAAAAACAAAATTCTGAATATGCATTATTAATGTTAAAATAAAGTCGACGTCGGACGTTTCGGTCTATTTAAGACCATCTTCATGGACATTTTCATTTAAACATAATTAACATTATAACTTATAACAATTTCAAGCTTGGACGAGAATAATAGATCAAGTAAGGAATGGAATTTTTATCAAACTGTTTTTTAGAACTGTTGCATCGTTTTTGAAATCATTTTTGGATTTGCATTGTAACGGGAAGGACTTTCAAGCTTGTTGAAGATATAAGAACCAATTGTTTCACTACGTATTCCAACATCAACGGAAGAGATTTCTTTTAACTTTTATAAAAAATTTTCAATCGACTTTTTGATATTTTTAATTTTTGAAATCATCTTCGAATACGTCTTAACAACATCGCCTATGCGAGACGACTACGTGATCATATTTAAACAGAACGCTGATCTGTATAAAATTTCAGTTATCTGTTTGAATTAGTTAGGCTCTTATGTCCATCGTCTTTTGTGTTAAATTGTTATAAGTTATAATGTTAATTATGTTTAAATGAAAATGTCCATGAAGATGGTCTTAAATAGACCGAAACGTCCGACGTCGACTTTATTTTAACATTAATAATGCATATTCAGAATTTTGTTTTTTCTGTATTTTTCTTTCATATATATATATATATAATTAATTAAAAAATATCAAACACTTAAAATCAAAGGTTTGATATTCTTTAATTAATAATAATTTATATATATATATATATATATATATATATAGATCGAGTATGGATAGGAAGCCGACAAAATGATAAGATAAAGAACAAGTTGGAAACAGATCGTAATCTAATATGTTTTACTTTAAACTTTGTCAGAGATCAAGATAGAAATGATAAAAAATGATAAAAAGCAAATAGACAGATTAATGGTATGTTGTTTTTGGCTATTTCTTATTGGTTACAATAACCAATAAGAAATATCCAAAGACAAGCTCTTTATAATTTTTATCAATTCTATCTTG
Organism: Acanthosepion pharaonis; assembly: GCA_903632075.3. NCBI lineage: Eukaryota > Metazoa > Mollusca > Cephalopoda > Sepiida > Sepiidae > Acanthosepion > Acanthosepion pharaonis. The sequence continues at coordinate 2,719,693 of CAHIKZ030001779.1, read as the reverse complement.
ATCTCCAACGAAGATTTAATAAAGTGAAACATGTTCAATTAAAATCTGTTTCCTACTTGTTTTTATCCTATCCTATATATATATATATATATATATATATATATGATTTGTACTATTTGTATCTGTCTCTAATGAAATTGTCTAGGGTTTATATGCAGAAAACTTCATGTCATGACCTATAAAAAAATTTTTTGGTTAGTTTGAATTTAGCGTTGGTTACATTTGAGTGGTTAATCACAGTAAGACCCACAAGCCTCATTTTAATTCTGTTTTTTTTTTTAAAAGTAGAAGTTATTCTGCTTTCAAGATTAAATTAATCGTTCACTCGCCTGTAATTTACCACTACTTGAAGAGACACATTTGTAGTGTTAACATACAATTGCTAATATTTAGTTCTACTCTGTATTGAGTCCACTTTTAAATTAAATGTTATATGTAATTATATTTGTGCTCATCATTCCTGGATATATATATATATATATATATATATATATATATATATATATATATATTTCACAATTTATTTCTCTTTACTGAAAATTACATAAATTATTCCAAATATCGAAGCATTAAAAATCTGAAACAAAAATAATTGTCATTCATAGAAATATTTTAGTATTATTTTGTTTTCATTAGTAATATAAGCAGAATTTTAAAAATGACACATGAAGACACAATACTTAAAAAAAACAACATGGCATCCACTGAAGTGTTAGTAAGTGACATATGAAAACTACCAAAGAAAACACAATGCATATCAACCCCTATTAATACAAGCCATCTATGACCATGCTACCAGTATAGTTCTCTTGAGTAACCAAGAGAGATTTCTTCCAGGTTACTGTCTGTATTAGACAGGGATACCTACTTTCTCCAACACTTTTCAACTGCTTGAGAGAATTATGCAGGATACTCTCCATGACCATAACACTTCTATCTCTACCAGTGATAGACTTGTTTGCCACCTGCATTTCACAGACAATATTGACCTTATGGTGGGTAGTAACAGTTAGTTGCAAGACCTGACCAACAAACTCATATGGAATGGAACTCAATGCAGAGAAATCTAAAGTAATAGTAAAAAATAAAGCAACACAGGTGCCAGCATCACCATGGATGGCAAATCACTGGAGGAAGTGTCTCACTTCAAATACTTGTGAGCAACCCTAACAAGGTGGCACCTGCAATGCAGAAATCTGCACATATGTTCCCACAACCACAGCAGCAATGGGCAGCCGGGAAATTATATAGAAGAGAAACAACAACATCTATACCAAATTCAAGCTCTACAAATCACTGGTCATATCCATCCTTCTCTAGGGGTGTGAAATTTTGACACTTATTCACTTATGTGCTAATACCCTTGGGAAATGTATGAATCCCTTTCTCCCCCCCACCACCAACTATGGGAAAATAGAAGGACAGACCAGGTTCTAGAGCTTTGGATGGCAACTGATCTACTGCAGAAAGAAATTGCAACCTACTGTGGGAAATAATCTGCCTTGTCAGTCATATATCAAAAGATACTTGATGGCCTAAGCATGTATCATGCATGGCACATAACTGACTGAATAACTATGTAGTGGAGATACCTAAAATTACTTTAGAAACCATTACATAGATAAGTAAATACTAAGAGGTTATGGCATTCTCTCTTATAAGTTACTGTATCTTCTCAGAAAATTTTCAAAGTATATGAAGAATTCTGATTTTATTCTAAGATAAAATTTAATTCACTGTTTGCTGCATATTTTGTGCTTTTAAAATCTATATCCTCACAGTGTAAATATGTTTTTAACTTTTGTAAATGGATAAATTTCTCTTTGATTATCCATAGTAAAGAAAATTGAGTACACATTTTAGTTCTCTCTTATTTATGAGTGAATCCTATTGCTTATGGAGAAAGAAAACATCATCATCTGGCATTATAATTCTCTCATAGATCACCAGAATGAAGGATATGCATTTAAATAATGAAACCAAGATCTTTGCAGAATATATACATTGGTCTGCAAAACAAGAAAAGTTTCCAAACAAGTCTGCATTAGCTGCCAACAAATTCACCTCAGAACTGAGTAAATGATTGATTCAAATCCTGACATAGACATTTGATTTTGCTTCTCTTAACTTCTTCACTTGGATTTTGTGCATACATTTCATTTTGAAAATAGAATGTTGGTCTTTAGAACAGAAATAGCCAACTGCTCTTATATAGTACAACAAATATATTCTTTTAAATTTCAGACTAACATATATATGTACATAACACACACATGCACACACATGTATATTAAGATAGGAAAATATGACAGTTTTATAAGTGTCTAGGACAAGTAGCAAATAGAAGATAGCAAAAATAAAAATAAGTTAGTTTTATTACTACAGTTCAGTAAGAATACTTTTTATAGCTAATGCTGTATACTATGTCAGATTTTATTATGCAAGTTATTTATTCACAATAAAATTAGTATTAACCAAGAGATATTGGTGACATTTCCCAGGAATACTTATATTTGCAAGCACAATTATAATAAGGTATGAGTAATATATTGTGTGAGTTTCCTGGAATTGGCATGAAAGGAGTGATGGCACATACTCTGAATTCATCATAAAAATTCAGGATGTCGAATTTTAAACATTTTAGTTACTTTGGCATATGGATCAATTGTAGCAAATTAACTATAGGAGAAAAGGAAATTGGATATAAAATAGTCTGCACCAAGGGTAGTTTTGCTCAACACTGCAAATTGCTACAAAACTAAAACAGAAATTATGATGTGGAATTGGAATGAAAGCAGTGATGTCATCTACACTGAATCCATCATAAAAATTTAGGATAGAAATTTAGTAAATACTAAATACATATCTTGAGTTTATGGGTTAGTTATAACAGATTTAGTATTGAATATAGAAGAGGCTATGCTAGAGGTAGTTTTACTCAACACCACAAATAGCTACAAAACCAAAACATTAACCTAAAAACTTGAGCCATGTCCTTAAATAAGCTTTTAGATGTTCTTAAATATAGAGTTTATAATTAGTGTTTCTGCCTTTGGCTCAAATAATTAAATCAATTCAATGTGGCATTGAGTGGAACAAGGTCCAGATTTCTCATTGGGAATTTTTCCCATTCTTCTTTGGAGATTTTGTACATTTTGTTGGAGCACTTGTTTCTTTAGTTCCCACCACAAGGGTCAATTATATTGAAATCAGGTTATTGTACTGCTCAGTCTTTCAAAATTTGAACATCTTCATCCACAAGAAACTTTCCTGTTGCACATGATCAACCACTGTCCTGATCAACCACTGTCCTGATAAAAAATTTCTTCATCTTCATAATCTAGCAGAAGACTGTAGCAAACTAATATAATTTTGCTATTGAGATTTCCATCAACTTTTACCTATTCACTTTTGATGTAACTCCACACTGTGCTTACCAAAAAATTTCATTCTGCATACTATATCAACTGAAGCCCATTATTAAGACTGTATTCACACTTCAATTGTGTGGCTGTTATTTTGGATTGCTTACAAACTCTCTTACGTCTAACTTTTATGGTCTCTTGGTTTACTTTGCACTTAAAACACTTCCAGTAATAGTAAATGTCTTTTGGTTGTTTGAACACTGTTTCTGGAAATACTTTCATGGTAATTGTTCAGATGAGCTTTTCTCTATGGTATGTAGACTTTTTGAATTTAAGCACAATACTAGACTGGCAACAAGGTCTCATCAATTTAGAGTTGAGATGGCTAGATATAACCATAAATTCTATGCTAACAGTTTCTTTTCTTGCACTTCTCACTTGTGGAACACCATTCCAACTCCATGCTTTCCAGTCAACTTTAATCTTCAAAAATTTTAAGTCAATGTCAATTGCTATCTACTGTCTTCCTGATTGCTCTTTTTTTGTTCTCACTCTTTAGTAATGTTTCTGTTTTCTAATTCTTCCACACCCAGTGAATCCTTGTGTCTTAGTGGCTGTACTGCCTTGTTTGAGTTGAACATGATTAAAAAAAGGACAAAAAATTATAATATACTCCTCGAGAAAAGGAAAATCGGAAAAAGGTAATTAAAACTTAATTGGATTAAAAGAAAAAAACAAAGATAAAAAGTGAAAGAAAAAGAAAAAAATACACAAAGCAAACACAAAATGGTGATTTTCAAAACCTGTTAAAGCAAAAGCTTACCACTTGCAAGCATGTGAGACTGTTTGGACAGATGATACAAGCTTTTTTGGTTAACTTCACTTCCCAAAAGGGAAGGGTAGGAGTGAGAGTTGGTAGGTAGGTAGGAAGTGGCGTCAAAATGCTTTCAAATGGATGGAATAAATATCTGTATCCCTGCATAGTGGCAGGGTGGATACAAAGTATCTAGTCTTATCAACTTACATTTACAGCCCTCTTCTCTTGGCTACCTCTCTCACTCTCTCTGTAAATCTCTCTTTCACAGATTAGTTGAAAACCCTGATTATCCAGTCAGTTTGCAAATTCCAATACCTCAACACTGGTAGTTGATGGATATTTTTTGCATTAATCATAAAATAGAACAAGACTATATAGATACTATTGTAAATGTGCACAATTGAACAGGAATAAATAATAATAGTAATAATAATAATAGTAATAGTAACAAATTATGATAAGTATAGTAAACTACTCAAAGTTAATTAATAATTAATTGGTTAAAATAAAAGAAAAAAGGAGAGAAAAAGAAAGAAATGCACAATGCAAACAGAAAATGGCAATTTTCAAAACCTTTTAAAGCAAAAGCTTACCACTTGTAAGCATGCAAGTTTGTCTTGGAGCTGACTGTTTGGACAAATGATACAAACATTTTTGGTTCACTTCACTAGCAAAGAGAGGTTGGTAGGAGGGTTTTGCATGTTAGTGTATATATATGTAGGTGTACATACATACATATGTATAATATATAAATGTATATACAGAGAGGGAGATAAACAAATATATATATACACAAACAGGTTATATGATGTATTATTAACATATATATATATTGGTTTATGTCTGTGAGTATATACTGGGTGTAACAGCAAAACTGTCCAAATCATGTAATAGCATAATTATCTATCCCACAAAATGTTTAATAATTAAAAAAAAACACTAAAAAATTGAATTTCTTTTTTCCAGGTTTTCAGATAAGACGTTTAGTCATCTTGACACCATTTGTTGTAAGAATCACTGAAAAACTCTTTGAGTTATTCAGCTAGAAAGAGAACAGGTTAAAAACCACCACTATTTTCCCAACTGAAAACAGTAGGAAGAAAAGGATCATTCAGGCCTTTACTAATGGTACCAACATTCATACTCTGGCTTCCATCTTCAAAGTCCATCCAAGAACCATCAAAAGAACAATGAATAGATTTAAAAAAGAGGGAAGAGTTGAGAGAAAAACTGGATCAGGAGGTCCCAACAGGAAGAGGGATCATCATGTCAACTTAAAGCTAAAGAGATCAATTAGAAAAGATCCAATTCAATCCAAAAAATGTTTGGCACATGAGAAAGGAGTTTCAGCTATGGCAATCCAAAGAGCAGTGAAAAAAGACTTGAAAATGAAATTGTACTATTCTATGAAACATATGAGAAAACTTGTTACTCCAGAACAGAAAGTTAGAAGGTTAGAGAGGGTGAAGATCATCTTGAATAAGTTGGAAAATGATTGAACTTTATTTCATGAGATTCTGATCCGTAGCTATAATTAATTAATGAAGAACATATCATTTTCGTTTATGAGTGATTTTGTCATAATTCTTCTGTTAAGCTTGGAGAATAATTATACATTCTGATTGCTCAAAGCAGAGTTCAATAGTGTTATAAAAACCTTGGAAAATTCCAGTATAATATCTTTAATCATTTTTAAGCTACAACAGTTCAAATCTTAATTTAACAAATGAACAGTTTTGCTGTTACACCTGGTATATATATCATTAATACATGCACATACACACATATACATATATTTATGTATATTTGGTTCATATATACATACATACGTTTTTTGAGACACTTCAGCAGTCCTTGCTATTTTGTAGATATCATCCAGTAATTTAATGGTACCATGGAGATATCTGTTAATGCTGGTGGTTTACTTTCAGAACCTATCAAGATACGAAATGGTGTCAAGTAAGGTAACCTTGTAGCACCTAGATTGTTCATCATTTTCTTTGCTGTTTTCTTTTCCATGCCTTGAAGTACTGTGACTTAGGTATCTATATTTAATATCATGCAACTGGTAAGCTAATCATCCTCTGATGCTTCTCTGCTAAATCTAAGACACTCCAAGCTTTCCTCTGAAACCCTCTGTATTCTGATGATTGGGACTTGGCTACTCAAACAGAACAGGAAATGCAATTTATATCATTTCTATTTGTGCAAAACTTTTGGCCATAAGACATTTTTCATGTTTCAACCTGTCTGGGGTTTATTTTACATCAAACCAACAATATTTGTGGATGGATGAAGGTAGTAGAAAAATTTGCATCCCTTGGAAGCACTATAAACAGACATTGCACTCTTGACAGTGAAATATCTGCTTGTGTGATAAAAGACAACTGATGCTTTTACAGTTCTAAAAGATCAAGAATTGGTTTAAGAATGTGCACAAAAATAGCATTCTACAATATCTGTGTGTGCTTATATGCCTGCTTTACTCTTGTCAGACATGTGTTGTCTACTGCATGCACAGACACTCTGGAGAGATATCACTAATGATGTCTTAGATAAGTTCTTGATATCCACTAGGTATTTTACATTTTTTACACTTTAGCCCTCAAAAATTCCAATATAATCACCACAGGCTTTGTTGGACAGGTCATGACATTCACGTTGGTGATGGCAGAATATCAAAACAAATACTGTACAGTGAGTTGCTAGGATTGCATGATGTAAGCACTTGATCCCAGCATAAACCAAATATATCCTTCAGAGACTATTTAAAAGAGTCTCATGCAGCCTTCCATATTGATGATCCTGAGTGGAAAACTGCTGTTTGTGATCAATATAAGCAAAGAAATACAATTAAAGAAGTCATTAAGATCTTCTAAGAACATGCGATGAGTTGGGCAAATGTCAAGCATGTAGCAAGGAAATGGAAAGTCATTGATCCAGAAATCCATCAATTCACATGTAATGAATGTGGTAGAATATGCCTCTCCAATGCAGGCCTTATTAACCACAAGAAACTCATAGTTCTAGACCTTTCATAAATTATTATCAAGACTATGCTGAAAATAACATGCAGTGTGTGTCAGAAAAGCAGCAGATACTGCTCTGGTCTCACCCATCACATGAAAAGCCATGTGCAAGCTGAACAGATGTTTAAAAAACAGACCAGGCCTTGTACAAAACAACTTAGTTTACCACATCTGCAATAAGCATTGCAAGTCACTTGCAGGCTTCAAGAAACATTGTCATTCTCATGGGAAACAAAGATATTGATCAAACTTGTCAGCAATGGTCACACTTGTTTACCAAGTCAACAGCCATCATATATGAACCAGAACACAACCAGTATATATGCTCCGTGTGCATAAGTGTATTTGCAAGTCTCTATTGCAGTTCGATATTTATATTGGCATGGATTTTTGCAGCAATAGTGTTTATATATACATTTATATCTATATTAATATATGTTAGTTTGTATAAATAGATGTGTCTTAATGTTTCCTTTCTCTGGCATATTCAGATGAATCTTAAAACAATGTTTATCCTGACAATGTAGATAAATATTTCATCAAGTGTTTTTGTCTTTTTCCTTTAACTCTCTTTCCTTTTCCTTTTCAAAATTTCTTTGCAACAAAGTTTTTTTACACTCTACGCATGTGTACATTTACACTAATGCTTTGATGTATATTTTTTTAAGATACTATGTGTGTATTTATATATGTGCATGCCTTTTCTTTCTACCATTTTATTTCTTGGTGTATTTGTGTTTTGTAAGTATATATGTATGTTTATGTAACCATATGAATATGTTTCTATGTGTATAGCTGTTTTTCATTTTACCTGTGCTTATTTTATGTATATATGGGTTTGTTCTTCTCTGTGCACATGTCTGTGTGTTTCACTGTGTCTATCTGTTTCTTTATGTGTGTTGTTTTTCTGGATCTGTGTATACACTTGCAATGAGAAATGTGTATCAATTTCTCAACCCTGATCATGTTTTCCTGTTCCTGCTATCATCCTTTAGAATACATTTATTGATTTTTCTTTACATGCAACAAAATGCATTAAGGTTTATGGCCAATACATATGGCAAACCTCAGGTTACGTGGAACATAAAAATGAAGCATTAGTGAAAGTTGATAACACATATGGATGACCATTTTAGCATTTTTTAGGGTCCACTTTGTAAGTACCACTTGCAGTATTAAGTATAAAAAAATATTAATGGTAAAGAACTTTTTTGCCTTATATTCTGAGCCGCTTATTTTATTTAACAAAAAATGAACATTTCAGATTAAGCAAGGTGGAAACAAAAAATATATCACTTCTCCATTAAATGTTGTTATCACACTAATGTAAATCAAACAATTAAGTGCTTAACCAGCTTGCATATAAATTCTTCTATATGGCAAATATATTATTATTATTATTATTTGATATGTGAAATATATTATTTCATTTAAGAGCTTTACATTTCCTCAGTAGTTGTATCGTGGATGTTCCACTCAGAATATTTTTCCCAACGAGTGCTACTTTGTGGAACAGTTACCTTCATGGTGGTTTCCTAGAACACTGCAGTCATTAGCATCTTTAAGTCAAAGGTCAATCATTATATACCCCCCTCTTATTCTTATAATCATCACTTCCTCCTCTAACATTCATATCACACACTTAATTCCATTAACCCTCTACCATGAGTGATTCTTGAGCCTTGTATTGGTTAACTTTAGTATTAAAAAGAAAGAAATTATTATGGTGGCATACATTTTGTTGTTAAGCATATATTTTTATCTTTACTTGTTTATTTATGTTGAAAGTTATGACTTCAATCATAATACTTTAATTTTGTTCATAATTTATTTCTTGATTTTACTTTATTCTAAAAGTCAGTTAAATAATCAATTTGTATTTTAGTGTTACACATTTTATTTTTAGTTTTGACTATTTTCTTTATTTTATTCCTTTTTGTCACATCATTTAAAGTTAATGACAAACTTTTCAACTATGGGATATATGTTTGACTTTCATCTGACATTACTTTATTATTCTAAATTCTTCACTGAGCACTTAAATAATAGATCAATTAAGAATATAATGAAAAGCAAAAAAGAGATGATTATCCTAGTAAAAATAATAATAATAAAAAAAATAGATATAATAATGAAAACATTTCCTCTTGTATTTATTTTGAATAGATTTTGTGTCTGATTTCTTTGCTGTCCTTTTCTATTATTTGCTGAGACCTGAATGTTTATTCTCCTCTCTTTACTAATATCATATAATAATACAAATATCATATAGTAATATAAATATCATATAATAATACAAATATCATAAAATAATACAAATCAATTATGCCTATCAAAGTACAAAATACTTTTTGAATTCAACATATTTTAAGGCAAGCAGAATGTTTTTCAAGAAACTACTTGATAAAGAAATAAATTAACAATAGTTCATAAATTAATAAGGTACAACAGAGTTTTGGCAGACTTCAAAGTTTCACTTATAAAATGCACATCAGTCAGATAAATCTATTTATTTATCTGACCCTGATATTTTTTGTGTATGCAAAGCTTTGAAGTTGATTGAAAGATAAGTCAACTGAATCTTATTACTATATCATATATAGATTTTTGAAAATATAAGCTAACCCAAAAATGTCTTATCTTTTTTTTATTAAGGTATTATTACAAGTAGAGATTGCAAATGTAAAGTTAAACAGAGTGATTATATATAAATACACAGACATATTCTCACAGGATTATTGAGAATAGAATTACTTAGTTGGATTAAGAAAAATTTGTTATTTTTTTCTTACAGTACAGTTCACTGTTTACAAAGCCCTTGTCACTCAACATAGAGAGTTACGTTAAGTGGGGCAATTTGAGTGGATAGAAGTAGAAGATAATGGTTAACTTTAGCCTTGAACAGGTTAAGATTGTAGCAATCAGGGAAAAATCCTCTGGAGAGTTGGTTCCACAGGGCAGTGGTTCACAGGAATAAAGTTGATTTAAGACTAACATAGAACAAATACAAATACAGATAAATTGAAATGTTTAAACCATATTTTCAGCTTGCATAGACTTTAGTTTTTATAACTTCAGTGGTTGTTAGATAAGTTAATGTTATTGATCTTTCACAAAGAATTTGCTTTTTTATTATAGAAAAGGGATATTAAAATAAATTTTATGAATATCTTATTTTCCAATTTTAAACAAATATGGTGTAAAACACATCTTTGCACATATGATAAAGGATGGGTAACAATTAGTGATTTGTATGATTGCCATAAAATCTCTCCATTTATATGTCTGATGTTGATCAACAGATATTCTAGTGAACTCTGAATTCTTTAATTTCAAAATCCAAAACATTTGTAAAAGAATGATTATTACTTCTAATGCTAATGTTAAAGGTAATATTAACCATTTCTTTATAAGGAAACATTCATTGACTGAGCAGCCAGTGTTGCTTTCAGTTAAAATTTATAATATCTTTCAGTAAACATTCTGATTAGGTAATTATTTTTGCTTTAAGATATGCACAATATCCATTTTAGCTGTTGTAGCAGTCCTCAAGTGATGTGATCTCTTTATTTAGTACAATTCTTTGTGATACTGTTTGCAAATCAAAGATGAAAAAAATTATGGAATTATTCAATATTAAAGAAGCAATATTAGACTCATAAAAAAATCCTGGTTAGTATTTTGTTGCTCCTGTTTTTATGACATCTTGAATTCCTTGAAGGAAGAATTTAACTAATGAACATATTTTTCATCAAATTAGTTCCATCTTTCTTGAATAATGGTTTTGTAGGATGAGGCTTTTTCATACACCATGTTTTTCAATTTAAACCACCAACTTAATTGTGATCTGGACCATGTTACTGAGTTGGTATATTTTTTTTTAATAATAGCTTTAACTGTCTTTATTGCCTCCTGTTTCTATTTATCTATTTTTATTTGTTTAGGTATGCATTTTCTATTTTCAATGCATAATACTTTTGATTTTCTATCCTAACAATTTGACATGTTTTCCTTTTATAAACTTCCCATTTTGTTTATACTTTCACCAAATTTTAAACAGAAACAACTAGGAAAAATCAACATATTTTGACACACTACTTTTTAATTAACCAAGTTCATTATAGCTGACAAGCACTCTCTTTTATCTGCAGACTAATTTGCATATTTAGAATTGTGCTAGTATTTGTTTTAGAAATTCAAATTAAATGATTTCATAATTTTATCCTCAAATTAATTTGAATAAAAGTATTCCATTAATTAAAATAATTTAATCAAATTTCTTTGATGAACATTCAATGGATCCAGAATATTCAGCTTTTGAATAAAAATCATTTTTTGTGTAATCTTTCCTTGGGAACATATGTTTTAAAGAAATCATTAAAATGTATATTACAGCATAGATAATGCCATTTTAAGAAAAAAAGTCACTTTAAGACTATTCATCAAATATCACACTCACCTAAGAAAGATTTGTTGAAAAAAGGAAAAAGGATGAGGACAATAGTCAATAATTAATCTCAAATTTTTATGCTTAAAGAGAGATCTTTTTTTATTTAAGTGTGGAACTAGTGCTTGCCAAACCCACATATTCTGGAAAATTTCTAGGTTTTTGTAAATTTACAGAATACATAGGATTTAACTCCAATTAAAATGTGCTTTATAAAACACTAATTTAATCTTAAGTTGTGATTTCTTTGGCATTTCTAAACTGCAGTCAACATCTCATAGCAAGAAGTTTTCAAATTTGAGAACCCAAGTTCACCCTTCTCTCACACTTTACACATTTATTTGCTTCAGTGAACGAATGAAGTGAGCTGAAGGCAAAGTAAAATTTTGTTTCATCTGTAATCATCCATCTTGTTGTGAGTACTTCAGAGAGAGTTACTTTGAACGCAACAGTTGGCGAGGAATCACTTTATCCCAGACAAAGAGGAGATGTAGTTGTCTTTGTAAATGTCTCTTTGAATTGCATTTAGTTGAGGAGGAATCTTAAAAACATTTGCAAGGAAAGTGGGATAAGCACGGCAAGAAATAATGTGATTTAGTACAGAGGAAATAAACACTTGGCCCTCAGCTTTCCTTCATTTTCTCTTTTGTTATTAGCTCATTCCCTACTTTTCATTCTCTATTTCTTCCACTTCCTTCACCCTCTCCACCTTTCATTCTTACTTTTGCAGCTTTTCATTCATATTTTTAGACTCATTCAATCATTGTTATTCAACCTTTTTTTTTTATTCTCATTCCTTTGCTCTTTCATTCACAGGTTTTCATTTCTTCCATTTTACCCCTTTCCAACTCTCTTGTAATTTTTCTGTTTTCTTCTTTAATGTTTTCCTATATTTTTCATTCCTTTAGTTTTATCATTCATTGACACTTATTTAAATACTTTCATCTACTAAGATTTTTATTTTCTTATTTGTTCTTTATATATTCATTCATTTTTTGTTATTCAATCATGCATTCAGTTGTATATATTATATTTATTCATTCTTATTCATAATTTCATTTACATTATTTTGCCATCTTCTTTTAAGTAGTTTTCATTCATTCACTTTCATTTTCTTATTCTTTATTTTGAATCACACATCATCTTCCCTTAATTTTTCATTTGATCTCTTTCTTCATTTAGACTTTCCTTTTTCTCTATTCTCTCTGACGCTCTTTCCTTTTTCTCTTTATACCTCCCTCATTATTTATTTCTTCTTTCATCTGATCTTCCAATCTCTTCTTACATTCCGTTTATTATTACTTTTCTTTCTCCTTTTTTTCAGTTTCAGCTTTCTTTTTTGTTTGCTTTCTTTTTCTTTCTTTCTTTCTTTCTTTCTTTCTTTCTTTCTTTCTTTTTTTCTCTCTTTCTTTCTTGCTTCTTCTTTCTTTTTGATGTTCTCTTTTTTGTTTAAAATTTTTTTCATGTTTTTATCTCCATTATATATTCTTTACCTCTATTTCTTGATTGCATTTCTTTTTTTCTTATTCATCTACTGATATATATATATATACTTTTGTTTACTTACTTCATTCACACGCTCTTAATCATTTTTAAAAACTCATACATAAGTGATCTTACTGATTTTCTTTCCATAGACATAAATTTTCACCTCTTCTGGTGTCTGCTAGAAAAGGAAGAAAGTCATGCTGATTTTCAAAAGGAATTCCTCAGACATTACAACTATAATTACTTCTCATTCTCATGGAGCTATTGGGCAACCAAAAATGAAATGCACTTATTCTCTCTGGTTCTTTGTCCTCGAGCACATTCTTGCACTTTGTCCATCAGGTAATATGAAATATTATATCTGTCTCTTTGCACTCATCTTAAAGCCATTTATCTCAGTAACTTATAAGTCAATCAAATTATCCTTTTTTTGAATGGCTTATTCCATTAATAATTGCTTCTTTCATTTTCTATGATGGATAATGCTTCTCTGCTTAAGGTTTTCAGTCTTTTACTTGAGACATTGAAATAAAAATATGTTTTTATATATTATTATAACTTATATTGCATTTTATTTTTATATATTAGGCTGTAGCAAAAGTATTTTCATTTTTAATCAATAAGAATACACTGAAAAAATGATGTAAAGAAAACAATGTATTTTCTCACTGGACTTAATCAACCTTTACAGTGAGGCAATTCTGAGAGAATTAGAAGTTCTCCCAGGATTTATTATTGGCAGACACAATCTTAACAATATATGATATGCAAATGACAGTGCTGATTCTTAAGGAATTGGGAGTCCTACCAGGATTCCTTATTGGCAACCAGAATCTTAACAATATATGAAGACAACAAAGAGTTGATAGCAGACATGGAAAATAAACTACAGGACTCTTATAGAAGGTAGTAAAAGAAACAGTGAAGAAAGTATTAACCATAATTGTAAGAAGATAGAATGGATGGTTGTCAGTGAAAGGAACATCCCAAGATGCAAACTATGAATTAGAGACACCAAAATCCAGCAAATACTAAAATATAAATATATAGAAAGCATTTTAAGAGAAAACAGAAAATGTGACACCAAAATTTGAAGGTGTATGGAATATCAAAAGTTGCCTTTCAAAAGTTAAGCAAAGTATCAAGAAACAAAAAAATTTCATTAGAAACAAAGAAAAGCATACTGAACTGTAATATAGGTTTTCTTTTATGGTGGACCATCGCTTCACAGATGAAGAAGAAACTTGAGACATCCGAAATGTTGTTCTACAGAATACCATGGAATGAACATGTGAGCAACAACAAATTCTTAGAGAAAATGGAAACAAAAAAACAATTATACATAGAATCAGAAAGCAATATTTTAAAATTCTCAGGTGCATAATGAAGAAAGAGGGCTTAGAAAATTTGATACTTATAGGACATGTTGAAAAGAAATTTGAACAGAGGGAAGCAGAGAATAACCTACTTAACAAGCTTGTGTAAATGGATGGTAGGACAGGGATCAGGAGAGATAGCAAAAAGACTAATTGCTAAGAGCTACAAAGGGATATGGTGCATAGAAAAGGAAGAAAAAGTTCTTTTGAAAGTTTTTCAGTGCTAGTGATCATCTTCTCTTCATACTTGTATTTTAAAGCATCATCAGCAAAAATGAGGGTCATCATCTTCCGGGCTTGATTTCAAAGGTAAAATCACCATCTTTAAAATAATTCTTTTTTTTTTTTCATATCATCAAAATGACAGAAGTTAACAGTTGACATTGCATTTAAATTTTTGAAGATCAAAGTTGGCTGGAAAACATGGAGCTGTAAGAGAGATCCACAAATGAGAAATGCAAGAAAGAAACTGTTGGCATAGAATTTATAATGATATCTAGCCAATTCAAATGTGAATTGATGAGACATTATTGCCAATCTAGTATAGTGCTTAAATTCATAAACACTAGTTAAAATTTAGCATTCCCACATCTTCAGCACTTCTCCCTGGTGCATAATTATAACCCTCCCCCCTCTCCACTACACATCTATAATTTCAGCAATAAAAATATCACATTAGTCCAGTTAAGTCCTTCTAGTGAGTGAAACACATCAGACATAATATTTCCACTTTGTCATTCACCTCTGCCATATATAGAAATTTGTATATCATATTCTCCCAGGTCTAAAAGTGTAATTTCTAGATTATTAAAGCTTATGGTAATACTGGCTCCTTTAAGTTAACTAAAACACTAAGGCAGCTATGTAAAACACCTCCTTAGCAGAATTACTTGGTTCAAATTCTCTACATGCTAGATGGTTATGACACAGAAATAGACATTGTGCATTAGGTAACCAAAGAATTTGGCATGTGAGTGTCACAGCAGACAGTATCATATCATTTATGGGAAGAATAAACATTCTTTTACTGTTCAACTTTTCATCAGTCAGAAGAAACGAGAAGCTAAACTAGCCTTTACACAATTTCTTTTGACTCATGAAAATTGGACAAGAGATAAAAGTTTAATTTGGTTGCCTCTGACAGGAAGCAGTATTTCCGACATTGTAAAAGTGGGTGATATTAGGATAGTTAATGTTCTCTGGTGTTTGCTGCTGTCTCACTCATCCTTTTTATCCACTCATAATATTTGTAAACATGTCCTCAAAATGCCTAAGTCATTGTTTGATAAGAGAATTAGGCACCATATATCCTCCAACAAATTTGGTTTTCATGACTACTGGTAGCTCTGTAATAGTGTATGAAATAAGAGTAAAACTTCCACCACCCTCTCTTCACAATTGGAGGCATTAACATCTTCTGCTAATAAAGCAGAATGTTTTGCTTGTAAATTCTCTTTCAAGTCTACACTTGAATCATCTGGAGTATATTTGCTTGACTTTCAAATGAGAACTGAGTTTCTCTTGTGTGATATGCATATAATTCTGTCCATAGTTTCTACTATCATCTCTAGACTGGATCCCCACAGAGCATGTGGACTTGATGGCATCCCTGCAATTGTAAGAAATATGCTCCTGAGCTGGCTCCTGTTCTCTCTAAATTCTATAATAAATGTGTAACTGCTTTTTGCTTTCCTGCTTGTTAGAAATCCTTTTCTACAGTTCCAGTTTTTAAGAATTCTGGCAAGCCATCTGATCCTTCTATCAACCTATTAGACTTCCACCTCATTTTGGCAAAGTACTAAATACTCTAATCAATTCAAACAATATGGCTTTTGCTTCACTAGGTCAACTGCTGATGTATGAAGGGTTGCTGAAAGAGTATCAAATTTTAGACAAGAATGGTGAAACTCCCGATATCATCAGTTCTCAACTCAGTATCTGTTCTGATGACAAAACTATTTACCCTTGTCTTAATGGTAATTTTGTTCAGTTAAATTGGCAGCTGAATTAAAAAATAACCTAGAATCTTGTTAACTGGGGTAAGAAATAGCTTGTTAATTTTAATGTCTCCAAAATTGGAAATTTAAATATCTGGGAAGTGTTTTAACTGAGGATGGAAAGTGTAAAACTGAAATCAAAAGATGCACTGGGATAGTAAATGTTGCCTTTCAAAAGCTAAGCAAAGTATTAAGAAACAGAAAAAAAACTTGTTAGAAACAAAGAAAAAATAGTGAACTGTTATAATATTAGTCCTTCTATATGGCAGTGAATGTTAAACAATCTATTCACAAATGAAGAAGGGACCTGAATCAACAGAAATGTGGCTTTACAGAAGTATGCTGAGTATACCATGGACCAAACATGTGAGCAATGATGAAGTTTTAGAGAAAATGAAAGCAAAAGAGACACATACTTAATATCAGGAATAGATAGTTGAAATTTCTAGAGCATATGATGAGGAAAGAAGGCTTAGAAAATTTGATAATAACAAGAAACAAGAGGGACAGTGAAAAACAATGCATAACCTACCTAATATGCTTGACTAAATGTCAGAGCAAGGTTTAGGAGAGATAACAAAAAGACAAAATTTATTAAGAGCTACAGAAAACAGGAAATTTTGGAGAGCCATATTGGGATTTGACACATAGAAAAAGAAGATTAGCCTTAAGTCAATAATGTTGTTAATTTACAAATTTGTTTTTTAATTTTAGAAATTCTCCTTTTTGTTTATAATTTTGTTACACTTGGTTCAACGATGCCTTTCAACATCCAGTAGATTCATATCAGAACTAGAAGGCTTTGTTTTGGTAGGGAGAGCAACATGATCTAGAAAATTCTCAATCAGCCATGTGATATGGAACAGAGTCCTGGTGAAAAAATATACTGCTTCCCCTGGTTCACACATTCAGTCCAGGTCTTGATGATCAGGTTCATTATTATGATAATAGGTGGTAGCACTAACATTTATTGACTTGCTCTGGTCATGGTTGGTGATATCCTGGACATGCTGGATAAACAGATCCCTTGAAATGTTTGTTTTTTTTTATCTTGGTCACAGATTGTTCATTTCAAGAATCTGGCTATCACCAAATCAGTGTGGATGGTTGGAAGATCATGGAGTAATTTTTTCTATTTAGTATCAGTTTGTAAGCTGCAGTGTTAATACTCATGAAATAAACATCTGAAAGAGAGATGAGAATCTTAAAATGGCATGTAATATTATGTTTGGTTGATTTAATCTTATGACCCAGTAAAGCTGTGTTCTATATATATATATATATATATATATATATATATATACATGGTGTAATATATAAATTGTTGTCTAAATTATGCAAAAATGAAAATAGCACTTACATTAACAGATATAATTACCAAAATTGCACAAAAAGATCTTGAAATACTAAATAGTAAATTTATTCAATAAATCACCATCAGTTTCAACCACAACCTACAGACAAATTCAGAATCTCCTGCAACTCCTCTGGATGGTCTCATCTGTTGATGAATGCTGGCATAATCCTTGCCTTCAGTTCATCTTTGGTGTTACAAGGAGTTTTGTTGGTCTCTCACTCAACTACACCCCCACATAATAATCAAGTGGGTTGCAGTCTGGGAAGTTAGGTGGCCAGCTGTAAGGGGTGTTGTTGTTGCAGAAATTGTCTGACAGCCATGACTGGTTTCTCCTGGTTGTGTGGCATGGTGCAGAGTCCTGTTGCCAGATATAGGGTCTTCCAGCAGCCACCCTCTTGAACAAGGGCAGCACTACTTCCTCAAGGCACTTGTTGTAGGTCTCTGTGTTGAGTCTGAGGCCCTTACCAACAAATTTGGGAGTTCTTTTCTTATATCGTCCTGGGTATGATGTTAAACTGCATCCAACAGCAAGGTCTCTGATCAGGAGGTTTTGAGGAGCATGGAACCACCTCTTAATTGCTGGTGTTCCCAGGTTCACCTTGACCCGGGGTGGTAGCACTTGTTCGGGTCCCAGCTATGGGCAAATAGTGAACTCCTAGTTTTTCCAGCTCTTACCCACATCCTGGGTATGACAATAAAATACACCTGCGTCCTGGGTATGATGATAAACTATGTCCAACAGCAAGGCCTCAGATGATGTTTTCGGAAAAATAATGTTGCCAGCTATACGTTTTTGAAACAATAATGTTACGTAGCTATGTGTTTTGAAAAAGTAATGTTGCCAGCTATACGTTTAATAGTACTGTATATTTAATATATATATGGCCATATATATGTGTATGTATGTATATGTGTGTGTGTGTATATATATATATATATATATATATATATATATATATATATATATATATATATATATATATATATGACTTAATTTGGCATTAAATGACCTACAGTGGTTGATATGCCATAAAACCCAACCATCCAACCAACCAACCAACCCAGCTATGGGAAAATAGTCAACTCTGAAACTGAGGTAAAAAGCATCATAAAATATTACCAGCAATACATTTTTAAAGAAAAAACTATTACCAACAATATGTTTTTGAAAAAAAAAAAACTGTTGCCAGTTATATGTTTTTGAAAAAAATAATATTACCAGCTATATATTTTTGAGTAAAAAAATATTAACAGAAATAGAGTTTTGACAAAACAAAAATATTACCAGAAAAAAAAAAAGTTGTCGGTATTAAATGACCCATTGAGGTTGATATGCCGTAAAACAAACCAAACCAAACCAAATCTTTTCTTATAAGAACAATCAGAGTGAGTTTTCTGAGCTGCTGTACCTGTGTAATCACCTTTAGACTCATTCAACTCTTTCAAAATACTCCTCACTGTTCTCAGATTAACACCCAAACACTCTGAAATGTTTGTATTCAAGCTTCTGGTATGAATGCCAATCAGGACAGCATGCTGTTTCCAAATTTCTGGTGGAGTGAATTACATCATAGTGCTCTGTTTCTCCCAGATGGTGCCCAGCTGACCTTGCTATATTGTGCAATCAATAAAATCAAAAACAAACAACACACATGTGTGAAATTAGAAATACAAAATGGCGATAATTTGCCCATTACACCCTGTATATATATATATATATATATAGGATAACGATATATAAATTTTTATATATCAAGAACAATTTGGAAGAAAGATGTATGACAAAGTGTAAAAAGGTTTTTTTTTGTGTGTGACATGTTTCATCCCTAAGGACTAGATTTGTTTACATTGATGTGACTACACATATTCATGATTGAGTGACATTAGGAATTTTAAATTTAGAAAATATATATGTGTGTGTGTATGTGTGTGCATGTATGAGAGTATGCCTGTATGTGTGTCTGTGTGCATGTGCATGTATGTGTGTCAGTGTGTCTGTGTGCATGTGTGTGTATGTGTGTGTATGAGAGTGCGTTTGTGTTGGTGTGTCAGTGTGGGTACATGCACGCGTGTGTGTGTGTACACATGTGTGGGGGCATGCATGACTTTATGTTCATACATGTATAATTATACTAACTGTTGTTTTGTTATATATATATATATATATATATATATATATATATATATATATATACTCTAGAATATATACATATATGTACACACACAAATACACTTACACATATATATGCACATATATGTATATAATAATCACTGGACCCAAATTTGATGATTCTACAATGGGCATTCTTTTCTTCTCTTATGAGTACCTTTCACAAGATTGGCAGCAGAACATGAAAAATCTGGGTTCTTCATTTGAAGAAAGGCTGCTGCAGGCAAGCTGCCAATTATGTAGAGAATAGCTAAGTGTTGAACAACAGATGTTCTACTCTGTCAGCAATCTCTGGCGTTGACTTCACTAGTACTTGGCTCTGAATGACCAAGCTTACAGGCAGAGAATTCAAGAGAAAATTGCTATGGTATTTGAGGAATATATATTTAGGATGTTGATGCTAAACTTTGTGGAAATCAACATGAATAATTCAAAAACCTGAAATTTAGTGATAAGATATTTTTTCTTGGAAGAGCTGAAAAAAGAAAATGTAAATACATCTTGAATGGAATCATAAGTGGTAGAATTAAGAATTCTTCTGACAACAGCATCCCAATGAAGGAAAAACATTCTTTGTATGAGTGGGCTAGAGGTTGAAGATAGAATGATGGCTATTTGGAATTGTTAATGAATTCTTTTAGTTTAGATTGAAATATTTCCTTTTTTTTCTTTAGCTAAGAACAAGAATGAAGAAGTGGAATAATTTTTTTATTGCTTAGAGCCATAAAGAATAAGATGTTCTGGGAAGCCATGATTATCCATGTCTTGAAGGAACACAAAACATTAAAGAAGACTATGAAAATGAAGAAGAATGTGTCTTGCACACAATTAGTATATTAAATAAATTTAAAAAGATGTAGTATTATTTATTTACATTTTTGCAAGCATTTTCATATGTAAAAATGGGAGATGATTTCTGTGGATGAACCCCTTTAGCTAAATTATTTGAAATATTCATAGAAATGGACATGAGACTTTTGTAGAGAATGTCAATACATTTAGTAAATGTCATTGCTCATAATTACCGAGAGAATATGTACAAATGTAATGACTGAGATTTGAGCTGATATCTATGTCAGGATTTAAGAGTTGACTGACTATAACTTGTTGCAAAATCTCATATTTATCCATTTTTTGTTGGATACAAACTTTAAGATAATTTAATTTACATAAAACAAAATAGATTATTTGAAAATTTCCTTCTTATATCTTATGTCCTGCTTTTTACTAAGTGCACTAACAAATTTTTAATCTTATTTTAAATACTGTTTTGGGTGTCTTTTTTCATCGAGGCTGTAGTTTTGATACACATGCATATACACTCAGATACACACACACACACACACACACATATATATATATATATATATATATATATATATATATATATATATATATAGTTGAATTGATGTGAGTTTGTGACCCTGGGTCTCACACTATTTGCAATCATCAGACAAACTGATTAAATTTTAAACTTTGGATTTATATATTGTTGTGTATATTTGTGTTTTTATGGTAGTGGGAGGAAAAATAGTTATTGGAATGCTACTTATACATACGCAGACTTACATACATGCACATTCACACATTGCAGCTCGCACAAACATAAACATATATGAACAGTGTTGGATGGGTATATATGCGCATACATGTGTTGTTGCGTACATACATATGCAATTGGTCACTGTATTCAGTGTTGGATTTTGTAGCAAAATTCTTTCGTAAGTTGTAATGTCAACACACAGACCGTTTGTCTATTTGTTTGCAGAATAATGTTTTCTCGCACACACATATATGTATGCACATGCATTCACACATCTATCCATCCATTTTTTTATCTTATATATATTTATATACATACACATTTTTATCCTATATATTGATCTTCTTTTACTGTGCCCTTTTGACATGCCTCTGAAATCTTTACAACTAGCTATTCCATTTATTAAATGTTTAATATTACAAAATTTATATAACTGTAAATATGTTACCATGAAGGCACCTCTTAAATTTATTAATTTTTCTTAAAAATAAACAATATAAAAGTCAATATGTTCAATCTTTTGCAACAAAAAAAATCAAACTTAATTCAGGTTTATTGAGCTTTAAAGTTTATACAATAAAATAAAATGATATTATTTGGGATAAAAATATAATTTTCCATTAAATTAGAAACAAAGTAAGCTACATTTACACTCATGAAGAAAATATTAAATAAAATTTACAATTCTAGAAATTTCTTCTTCTTTGGAACATCCCTTTCATTGTAGAAAAAAATGAAGGCTTGAAACAAATCTATTTTTATATTTTTTACTATGATGTTCGAGACCCAAGAGCCACTCCGGGTAGAGTAAGTGGTACAATTTTATGCGAATACATGGGGAAGATAATGGTTAACTCTAGATTTGAACAAGTTATGATTGTAGCGATCAGGGAAGCATCCTCTTGAGTGTCAGTTATGCCTGGCAATGAGAAATTCATGTGTCACTAGAATGCTAACTGAATAGTACAGGTTCTTTTAATTCATTTCTTAGTTTTTAAGGTTATTTTTGTATTGATTTTTCTACCTTTTATTAAAGACTAAACAATTCCTGGTCAAGAAGCAAAACATCAAAATTAATCTATAAATCAATTTCAAAGCAATTCTTTCAGTATCATCTTCATTATTGTTCAAGTCTGTTCAGTTACAATTTAATTAAAATATGGTTCAGTAAGGATGTGAATAAAAAGAGAAATTGAAAATGGAAGACCAAATTTATTTTTTAATATCTCTATGTTATAAAAGAAGAAGTTGATTTTCTGTCTGTTATGCAGGTCAGCATGTGACTTTGTATATAATCATTGCATACACACATATACTAAGTAATGTATATGTCTATGTCTGTGTTGTGAGGGAGTGACTTTGTGGAGTGAAAATGAAAATAATTTATTAAACTTTGATTTTTTAGTTATTTAAGTAAAGCATATAATATATTTAAAACAGCTAAATCTACATTCTGTCCATAATATATATGACTATGTGGATCAAAAACGGAAATAAACACCAAGACAATCAAACACCAAATGACAAAAAAATGATTTCTGAGTCGGTGGATTGCACATTCTTCTGGTTAATAAATTAATGCTTTGAAAATAAATATTTAACATTTTTCAACCAACAGGTTGCATTCCTGCCAACAATAAAAAAAAACATGCTTTGTGATCCTCTTGGAGGATATATAAGCAAACTTTCTGGACCAGACAAACAGTAAGGAGAATGAGCGGCAAGAGTTCACAACATGCACGGCTGAAAAAAAATTCACTTACTCATTCACTTGTCTTCCTCACCAAGCTATATGACACTTGCACTTTCCTTCACACTTTCTCCCATGACACTTCTTTCTCCCATATGTGAATGCAAAGAAAGCACATTCCTTTTCATCTTTACAAATAAATGAAAACAAGGACTGTAAGAAATCATACACATGAAGAAAAATTTAATTGAAAAAACAAGAACAAAATAAAAATGTTTTATATTTTTATATTTAAACACCTTTGTTACCTTTTTCTTTGTTGTGGGTTGATTCAAGTCTGCAACAACTTACATGTGCTGGTGTCATTTAATGTACACATGAGTAGATGTGCGCACACACACAAACACACATATATACATACAATTTGACTGAGTTTGAAAAAAGACATTGAAATAATAATACATTTCACTCCTACTTAATGTAAATCTGGGCTGAGCAAATAAAATCATAATTTTGGAGACAAAATAAAATGAAAGAAAAAATTATCAACTGCTTAATTGTCTGTCAATTTCTTTGCTTTATATAATATGCAATATGGCCGTTAAAATAAAAAAGTAAATAAAAATAATCTACTTTTCTTTCTCTTTTTTAGTTTTAACAATAATGTCACCCTGTACAAGGTTGAGGAGCCACTTGAGGTAGAAGGTTACAAAATAAGAGGTAAGACTTTATTTATCAGCATATGTGGGGAAGATAACAGTTATCTACAGTGAGAACTTTCACATTTTATCGATAATTATTGAACTATACCGACTATATCTTTGTTATAAAACATTTTTAGAGGTTGAATTGATTTAATTACTATGAATTTCTGTTGCAAACATAGTGAGCTCATATTCTAGTGAAGTATTCAACAGAAATAGATGACTTTATTATAGGCTACCATCAGTTAAAAATGCCAATGATGACTTTTTTTCCTGTGCTGGTCACAAAATTTTTAAGCCCGAAAAAGTCAGATAATTATTAAAATTTTATTGAACATTCTGGAAATTATCCCATAATAAATAAAATTATTTTAGATATGTTTTTATTTTAAATTTTGTAGAAATATTTTTTAAGGTTGTTATTGAATAAGTAAAATATATATACACACACAACAAAAACATACATGCACACAAATTTTGCATGAAACTTAAAATGAACATTTGTGAGAATGTTAAAACCTTTGACTGACAGGAAAAAGTGTTCTTGTCTGAAGTCATTTTTATGATGACTGTATTTTTTTAACTAAACATATTTTCTAATAAATGTATTTTAAGTGGACAAAGAATTTAGATTTGAAATTTGAAGATCCTTGCTACGGTGGAGGGTACTGAACTAAAAAGTCTACAAAATGATCAATGTAAAAAGAGTAACTCTTTGTCAATGTGAACAAAATAAGCAGTCAAATATATTTAAACATTGTTTCTTTTTTTTTAATATTCAAAGCAACTTGTAACACCTTGCTATCAGTAACAGACATCATGAACTATCATGAAATTATTTTTTCCTTTTGCATACTTAAATTTGTTCGTTCAAAATACAAGGTACATATTTCCAAAATGAAGTGTTTTTTTGTAATAACTTGAGTGAGAAAAATGTATTCATTCAAAAAACATCTACCAAATTCCCCATGTATAATACGCATTTTTTTTTTAAATAATAAATAAAATCAGGTATTATGCACAGCTACAAAAAATCTTAAAAAAATTGCTGTAAAATAAAATAAGAATTATCATAAAATCAAATTAAAATATTATATGCTTAAAACCATTTTTTTAAATAAGTGTAGGAAACCCTAGCCATAATGAAATTGGTGAGATACAGTTTATAGGGTTTGATTACGAAACAAAAGGTGTGAATTATGCATGAGTAGAAGCATTTTTCCACACTTTCAGCATAATTTTAGGTGTGCGTATCATGAATGGAGGTGTATTATACATGGGGGAATTATGGTATTTGCTCAGTATGCAAACTCATGATTTATCCACAAAGTATTAATTGATTTTTGGAAAGTAAAATATTAAATAAAATAATAAATTGTAATGTAATTCCTTAATTGTGAAAAAAATGATAAGCTACAGTGTATTTTAATGACATTTTATAACAGATGGAGTAAAATTGTTAGTCTTAAAATGAATACAATTGAAAATATGCAGTTGATATAAAAAAAAATCATGATTGTATGATTTTGCAGAAAATTATACAAAAGTTATAGAAATATTTGTGAATGTTCATAATGCTGATATCACTGCAAGGGCTAAGTGAAATCAGGCATTGGGGATGAACTTAATGCTTATTTAATACTCTGAGTATCTGACTTTGTAGCATGCATGGGTCCAGAAGGTAATAAACAGAAATGCCTTGTCAAAAAATTTCTGAGTTAACCTTGAGTACTCTGCATTATTAATATTATTCCCCTTTCCATTGAATTATTTGCAATATCCTTATTGTTGATTTCATTCAAAGTTGTTTTCTGTTGCCATAGAAGTATATGTCAACACAACTATGAAATTCAAACACATTATTGTTCAGAGATCAGAGTCACCTTCAGTGGCAGGATAAACTTTTTGTACAGCAAACGAAGTCACATACAGAGTGATAAAGGTTAAAGGACACATTGTAGATTTAAGTTATGAAATGATGAAAAGATTGGACTAAATGAAAAAAAGTTAATGCTTTTATTATGTGAAAATATAAGTATCATTAATTATTTGAAACCTGTTTCGATGGCTGAGGTAGTTGCATATGTTTCACTGAAATTGAGAATTTTTATTTTATTATTTCATTCTATCTTTGGATTCATTTGTCTTCAGTTTTACATAATCATGACTTTGGCTTTGAGGTTTTTGAAATTTCTTGTAGAGAATTTTGCTTAGTTGTTGAATTGCATTTTTTGAAAGAAAATTATAAAATTTTATTTATGATATATAAAGAAATTTTCTGATGCCACAAAGTGATAAGAAAAGAGATTTGGAAAAAAAAAAACCCAACTCTCTTAAAAAAACAGGTGAAACATATATGTGACATATAAATATATAAAAAAATAAAATTAAAAACTATATAAGTTGAGATACTCTAATATTAGTGACATGACATTATGACGGAAGTGTCATACAACAAGCAAATTTTTTGTTGACCGTTCAATAAAAAGATGACTTTTCATATATATGATGATTCATACACGTGTGTGTGCGTGTGTGTGTGTGTGTGTGTGTGTGTGTGTGTTTGGTAATCATTATTTCTCTCTCTCTCTCTCTCTCTCTCTCTCTCTATATATATATATATATATATATATATATATATATATATATATATTTAGGTATATAGATATGTGTGTGTGTGTGTGTGTGTGCATGTATGTATATTTATAAAAAGAGATAGATTTTTATTTATCAATCCAACAGATTTTAATACTTAAGCATTACTTTTAGTGGATACCCATATTTGAGAAGACGATCTATTTATTTATTAAACAGTATCTTTATTTATTTGCTGACAGAATGAGTACATTTACTTGTAAATTCATATATATATATATATATATATATATATATATATATATATATATGTGTGTGTGTGTGTGTGTGTGTGTGTGTGTGTGTGTGTGCATGCATGTATATTTATAAAAAAGAGATAGCTTTTTATTTATTAATCCAACAAATTTTAATACTTAAGCATTACTTTTAGTAGATACCCATATTTGAGTAGACACTGTATATCTATTTATTTATTTTCATCTATC
This sequence comes from Acanthosepion pharaonis, assembly GCA_903632075.3. Lineage (NCBI taxonomy): Eukaryota > Metazoa > Mollusca > Cephalopoda > Sepiida > Sepiidae > Acanthosepion > Acanthosepion pharaonis. The sequence continues at coordinate 2,692,630 of CAHIKZ030001779.1, read as the reverse complement.
AATATGAATATTTGAGAAAATATGGCACAAGTTTGAATTCTTCTGGTGAGTGCATATTTTTCTTTAATTTAAAGAAAAATATGCACTCACCAGAAGAATTCAAACTTGTGCCATTCTTTACAGGAGAAACTGTCATTAGATCAAATGTGCTTTAGACCGTCTCTGCTATAAAGTGTGTTGATGATTAAGCAAAGTTGAATAATGCCTTATGAATGCAAATCTTTCCCAGACTCTGAAAACTTTCATATTTGCTCAGTTTCACATTTTAATACAAACAAAGTAATTTCTATAGAAGTCATGGATTGAAAACGCAAGAGACTTGCCATTTCCTGTTCATGGAATATGTCCTCACCTGGGAGATAAATGAATCTGGCCCATCTGTCCTAGAAATCCTGAACATAGGTTCTTCAGACACAGATATTATATGTAAGACCCTTCCTTTTTCTTTCTCCTTACACTCTGATTTGCTCTGTAGATATATGTGATATATTATTCTCCATATAAGATATATGTATATATATATATATATATGTATATATAGTTTTGTGCATGTCTTAGTAATATAAAAATCTCTCTGAGAACAAAGCATGCTTTTCCTTTCAGCCATTCCATTTCATCTGTGAACTACAGTTATCATGGATATAATGATGCCCATAATGGGTGTGTATGTGTTTGTCTTTATTTCTCTCTCTCTCTCTCTCTCTGCATCTATCTATCTATCTATCTATCTATCTATCTATCTATCTATCTATCTATATATATATATATATATATATATATATGTATGTATGTATATGTATGCACACACACATATATATAATACAGATCAGAAAGGAGGACTCAAGAAATGATTTAAGGACACAAGTATTATGATTGTACTACCCATCGTTATTGGAGATATTGGAGCAATCTCAAATAATATTGCAAATAAGTTGGAAGAAATATAAATTGAATTAGTTTTGAAATTATTCAGTAAGGTAAATACAAGTATATTTTGAAAACTTGCTGCTAAATTATTTCCAGTGAAAAATGCACATACTATTTTGGGGGAAACTAAATGAGGAATCTATATTATAGAAGTGGTTGTTCTCTATCAGTTACACAGTTCAGGAGCATATTTCCTTAGGGCAATTGTAAGGATACCGTCAAATCTGCAAGTCTTTTGGGTATTTACTTTAGAGATCATAGCAGACACTATGGGTGGATTTATGTGCATATCACTCAGTAGCGTTTCCATTTTAAGGGGAAAATCAGGTAAAGATATTTCTGAAGAGTTGAGAGAAGACAATTTCTTAGTAAAGCATTCTGCTTTATCAGCACTAGATGACAATACTTCAAACTGACTGAAGAGAAGAGGGATTGAGGATTTACTCTTGTTCAGCACACACTTACAGAGCTGCCAGTAATCTCTAGAACCAAACTTGTGAGAGGCTATATATTGTTTCATTCTATCAGTGAACAGCAACTTGTAGAGTACATACTTACACTCATTACAAGCAGATATATAGTCGTGTCTATCATGATTGTAAATGTGGCATTAGTATAGCTGGAACAAAATACCAAATGTATAGTTCATCAAATCAATTACCATGAAAATAATTATAGAAAAGACACAGGGAATCTATGTTATAACAGGGGAAAAGTGACTGAAGCTGAGATGCCAAGTCAGAATCTATAACATTGCAGATTCTTATATAGCAGAAACACTGGACCAGATGTGGCAGCAATATTTATTACATGGACAAATGGTAGACTTATAAATATGTAAGATAGATTCTGATAAGAAAGATTATCTAGCCTGACACAGTGAAACACCTCTCCTAGCAGCAAACCTAGCAATTGATTGAATATAATCTTTTCACTTCATGTCAGTAGAAAACACTACCCTGAGAAAGTGCAAGGAGTCACTCTTCTGGAGGTTAGCATCAGCCATGATGGAAGGCAAAAACGGTTCTCTAAGATGATAAAAAGAGCACTTTTGTTTTGTAGGCATTAAAATTAATAAGCCTTTACTTCTAGTTAGCAACAGATTCCAGCTTATGTTTTTAGATCAGCTGCCAATTTAACCTTATCAAATAGAGCAGAATTAAGACAGGAATAAAGAGTTATATCATTAGTATAGATAATCCAATTGAGAACTGATGACATCAGGATGGTTGTTGATGAAAATTAGGAAGAGTGTAGGTCCAAGGATAGAGCCCTAGAAAGTCATCCCCATTAATGCAAAAAGATCTAGAAAAGTGTTTATTCAAGAAAACTTTGATTTTGCAATTTGATAAAAATTGAATCAGATCAAAATTTTGTACAGAAAAGAAGACCAGCATGACAAACCCTGTCAGACATCTTTGAGACATCCAAAGCAACAGCCTGAGCATCATCATTCATATCTAAAGCTTGATAAACTCTTTTATGAATAACTTAATACATCAGCAGTTGACCTAGCGAAGTAAAACTGTATTGCTTGTCTTTACCCTATATTGTGAGATGCTTAACCAGTTCAGAGATGATTAGAGTCTTTCGTACTTTGCCAAAAAAAGATAGAAGCTAATGTTGATAGAAGGATCAGATAGTTCGCCCTATTTCTTAAACACCGGATCTATAGAAGAGGATTTCCAACAAGCAGGAAAACAAAAAGTATCAAGGTATTTATTGTAGAATTTAGATAGAATGAGAGCCAGATTAGGAGCACATTTCTTAAGGGCTCTTGCAAGGATACAATGAAGTCCACATGCTTTGTGAGGATCCAACTTAGAGATATTAGTAGAAACCACAGATAGCATTATATGAATATCACATAATAGAGACACTATGCTTTGAACTTTGTAGCAGCAAACGTCACCAACTCAATGTCTGGATGGAAGATATGGTCTTATTTCTTTAATCAAAATCATAGCATAAGTAAGTGGAATTATTTTTTAATGGGTGATCTCATTAGGGGTATCAATTCTTATTTTTGAGTTTCTAGCAACATACCTCACCAATTCAGCAACTAAGATGAAAGATTTGTAATTATTTCTTTTTGGTGAAATAATAGCTTTAGATACTGAAATCATTTAGTTCATTTTGACGTTTCATGAGGTTAATCTATTTTTAGGAATGAGTGATAGATGAAGTTATTTCACCAAAAGAAAGTAATTTGTAAATGAGATGAATAAACATTGAGAATGAATGGTAAAGATAGAGAAATCATACAATTTTTGCAAGTTGTACATTCTATAAATGCGACTTAATGTAAGCTTTATTCAAACTTTTCTATTTTACAATACATTTCCAAGCTTCAGATATAGAATATTGAAATGGTAAAATAAAAGTTTTCAAACCTTGGAAGATTTGGCAAAGTATTACTTTAGTTGGTTTATGTGTAGGAATTTTTCCCAGTGCACATGTGTGAGTGTACTCATCAATGAAAGTAGAATAAACAAAACCCAAGGCTCATAATAACAGTTAAACAGCTTTTATTTGTGGTTGAAATAGAATGCAAAATTGTAGTATTTTGCAGGAAAAAGAGTTGGGTTTTCCAGTTAACAAAGTTTATGAGTAGATATTTTCTGGAGAGAGATTTCTCCATTTGTTCCCACAGAAGGAACAAGAAATCTGGGTGTGAAACTGCTAGGGTTGGTACGTTTTTTGCAGGAAGGATGGAATGAAAAATTTGAAGTCAAGCTGCCAGGACAGACCTTGTCTTCTGCAGCAATATTCAGTAGCTGAAACTTCCTGTTGGACCCTGCTTATTACTTCCATTGATGCTACTGTTAAATTGAGCAAAGTAAGGAAGCCCCCACATTCCACAGTAGTCAACAAATGAGATAGTTTCTATAAATGTTAAAACTTTGTTAAAATAAGAAAGCACCTAAAATGTAATTTGCAAATATGAAGAATTCCTTTTAAATAGAAATTATTTAATGTTTTATATATTTGATATACAATCAAAGTTTGAAAATATTTAATCTTAATCTAATAAATGTGTGCTTTCTTTTAATTTTTGCTATACCAGACTTTTTTCATCTGTAAAGCAAAAACAATGACATTATATACATAATATATATGTCCCCTGAATAATATATATAAATGTATCCTAAAAAAACTGAATCTGGTATTCTTCTAAAGACTTTTCACTAGTTAGTTATTTTACTAATTTTATTTAATTTTATTTCAATATAAAAAATTTCAAAGTTATCTTTTTCTTCTATATGTGTTGCGTCCCCTCAGGATGTAGGTGATCATGTCTCTCCACAATTTCCTTTTCTTTGTAGCTCTTAATAAATTTTCTCTTTTTGTTATTTCTCTTGAACTATATTCCGCCATCTATTTACTCAGACTCACTAAGCATGTTATGTATTGTTTTCCTTTGTCCATCTTGCCTTCAGTCTGTCTTGCGAGTATCAGATTTTCCAAGTCCTCTTTCCTCATTATATGGTTTAGAAATTTCAACTGACACTTCCTGATGTTAAGTATAAGCTTCCTTTTCATTTCCATTTTCTATAAAAATTTGTCATTGCTCACATAGTCATGATATCCTCAGCATCCTTCTGTAGAACCACATTTTTGTTTTGCTTCATATAGGATAGGTATCATGTAACAGTTAAGTACTCTTTTCCTTGTTTCTAGTGAAGTTTTTCTATTATTCAATACTTTGCTTAGATTTTGGAATGCAACTTTGGTTATTCCAATGTGCCTTCAGATTTTAGTGTAGCATTTTCTGCCTACTGATTTCCTAGATATTTAAAATGAAAATTATAATTTATTTTAAACTTTCCTGTAGGAAAAGTACTTTTACATGATTCACTCATAAATCTCTATCTATAGAAGGCAGGATGTGTGTGTGTGTGTGTAATGAATGCACAGCTGCAATTTTCAATGGATTTGCACCAAAATTTACATGCACATGCTCCAAGTTAGCGGAAAGGCCAAGACTGACCTTGCATTTCCCAACTCCCATTGATAGTGGAAATAATCGATTTTTTCATACTTCTATGGCAGTTTTCATGAAGCTTGCGGCCATTTTCTACTGGCCAGAGTGAGAGCCTATAGCTGGCTGCCACGAATAGGCAGGAAGATTCTACTGGCCAGCTTGAGAGCCAACAGCTGACTGACACCAATGTTAACTAGCATGCTAGCATGCAAAAAAAATTGATAGCTGCATTCGTCACAAGTGGTAAAAATTTAAATCTGCATGGCACTTTACTCCATTTGGCTCATTCGCTTGCTTAAACTCAACGTTGATTCTGATTCCATGGAACTGGGTTGTGTGAAAAAAAAAATTTGTTGTTAACATTCTTTTTTCATTTGGTTTTTCCAGTTACGAGTCCTTTTTTAAAGCTGATCATTTTGTGTTCATTTTGTTTAGTTCTTTTTTTGTAACAGATTTAATGTTTAGTATAGAGCTAGCTTAGAAAAAGTTTGTAATGTGAGATAGGCAAGAAGTAAGGCATGTAGCAACATCAGCACGGCAAAGGGCACTCCTTTAAAGGCAAGGAAGGGCAGAAATATTTTAAGTCAAGTGATAGCGATTGCTGTATGAGTCGTACGATTTTTGAATCAAGCACAGGCAACGCTGTGCCATGCTGCTAGTGAATAAATACAGTGCAATGTAATTTCTATTATAGTTAGCAATGAACAATAAATAAAACATCTCAGAATCAACATTCTTTTGTATTTTATTCTATGCCTGCATTGCATGACAGAAAACAAACCTCAAATATTTTATGCAAATCAGATATCACTGCAATAATTAAACATTTTCTGACTTATTTACAGACTTGTTATACAGGGTGTTTCTAAAGTCTGTATTGCATTATGACACTGTATATCTTAATAATTATTGAGGATATCAAAACACAATTTATATTTCCTGAAACCTAATATTTCCATATTTCTATACATGTTTTTTACTGGTGTTCAATATCAATGCTATGAGGTTACATGACGCACACATCCAAATGATAATCCAATTCTGGCAGAACATGGTGTTGTTGATGGTTGCCAAGACATCAGTTATTTGCATCTTCAGATCATTCACATCTCTGGTAAGAGGAGGTACATACAAGAGTAAGAAGTCACAAGGCAGGAGGTTTAGAGACATAGGTGGCCATTGCATGAACACTTGTTCACTCTGTCCAGAACATCTGACACATCTGTCAGGTAGAGTGGTGTTTAGATACTGTTTAACTTTAAGACTCCAATGAGGTGATGCCCCATCCTGATAGAAAATGAAATCTGCAGACTCCACCTCATGCAATTTTTCCATCAACCAGTTTTGCAGCATGGCAAGGTATACTTCTCCATTGACTGTTCCTTTTTCAAAGAAAAATTGTCCATAAACAAGCCAGTCATTAAAATTGATGGTGAGAGTTAATTGAATTAAAATTAAATTAACAGCAGAAAACTTGACACTTTTAGCTTTTAAATGGTACCAGGTTGATCATGCTATCATTTGTAGTTCATGATATAAGAGTTCTTAGAATCTGACATAGACTTTTGAAACAGCATGTATTCAAAGTGGAAGTACTAACTGGTTAAAATATTCTAATTCCATACCATTAACAAATTTGCTGGTCAAAGAATAATAGTAACCAAACTTTAACTTGTTTGTTTATTTTAGATGTAATACCAGAAGTATTTATTCTGAGTTCTTTCTTTTTTGGGATAAAGTATTTCCACTATTGTTATCTTAATAACTATTTTCACACCATCTTTTATCACAACTCTGGGCTGATAAATCATGTGACAGTAAAGAATGAAAATGCTTTATCTAAAAAAATTAAATTAAAAAATTAAACTGGTAGAATTGCTTCAGATTTGTTCTTTGCTTTATCAATGTTTCAAGAGCCAAAGGGGTGAAGACAATTTTCTAGCAGGGAGTGCTAGTTAAAGTCTCATTAGAAATTGCATCTTTAATTTTTATTTTTTTATTTTTTAATCATTTCACCCCAAGAGCTTGTTTTTATGTTCTTTTTTCTGGTAGCAAAATAATTTACTGATCCAGGGTACAGTGGTGAAAAGCTAAAATGTAACAATAATTAGATAAAGTTAAAATTAGTAACAAAATAATACTTGTGTCATTTAAACTGTTGAAAAAATATCTTAACAGTTGTGTTGATGAAAATACCTCACATCAAATGATCCTGTTTTGCAAAATTTTGCCTCATAGATAGTTAAAGTGTGTGTGTGTATGTGTATGGGTATGTCTGTGTTTGTGTATGTGTGTGTGTGTTATGATCTCTCTGTTATGGCAGAAAATTTGCAGTAATTGATTGGCTATGAGGAATTAAATATGTCTTCTAATAAATAAATATTAATTATGTGAGATTCTTGTGTACATATTTCAGGTCACATGTTCATGGTTTGGTTTTGGTATAGGAAATAAGAAAAATATGTATTGTATTTTGCTTTGGTCAAATTAATAATTTGTGAAGGAAATCACTCTCTCATTTGTACGTTTTGTTTCATGTAATACTTATGAAGTTTTTTGAGTTTTACAATATTTCTGACTTGAACTCATAAAGGAAAATATATTTTTCTCATGTTATTATAAGAGAATTTTGAATTTTGTATTAAAACATATGTTTCATTGTATCTGAAGTTATGCAAATCACATAAACCTCAATAACTTGAATTTGCTTTGAACAATTCTCAAATTTTAAATGATTAATTTAGACATCAAAACAAAGCTTGAGTTAAATTTTTAGGTAGTTTTAACATGTTTTATTAAAGTTATTGGATTTATTATAAAAACTGTAGTCTGAAGTTATGCAAAACCAAAATATCACTTTTTACTTCAATATCAAGGTAATAAAATCATCAACAATTGATCAACACCTTTAATAGAATAAATAACAAACATATATGATAAGCCTTTGAAGCATTTACATCTTAATATGGTGACCCTTCATCTTAATTATAGCTAGCAATCTATTTTATTAAATCTTTTACTTTAGCAGGTTCAATTTCCAATATGGTAGTTTTAATTGCTTTCCATATGTCTGCTTTGCTTTCATATTGTTTGCCACCTTCATATAATTTCATCTTCACAATTGACCATAGATTATTTATCAGATTCAGATCATACTTCACTACTCAGAAAACTATTTTTATTTTTGGAAATTTAAATCCTTTATTTTTCAAATTCCTATTACCGAGCAAGTTAAAGTTTTGCACCTATTAGCAAGTTTGTTGTTTATTTATTCTGTACATAGTACTATAAATACAAATTTTATACTTTAAAAATGATAAATAAAGGAAAAGACAATATCTGGAAGAGATTTTCACAGAAGCATATTTGTAATGAATATCAATAAAAGGGCAACATATTGAATAAAAACCGTATATATTCTATACACAAAAAAAATGATGAAATTTTATGAAAGTAGTTGTGATCTATCTACTTAAATCAGTATGTACTACCCCTGACCCGCCTCCAATCCAAGACTGATTGAGGGCCTCAAAATTGTTTTGTGACTCTTGCTATCTTATCAACATTTACTTTTATTTACCTTCATTTATATAAGTTACAAATTAAACTAAGCACAACTGACTATTAAAGGATGAAAATATTTTGTGGATTTTGATGTCATTTTGGGGTCTTTTTTTTTGTCCAAATCTGTGAATTTCTATTACTTATGCTAAGTCTAAAAAAGCATTATATGAAATTCACTATTCTTTATACATAATGTTGAACATGTTAAACTTATTCAACTTTTTAACAAGAAGAATGTCAAGTTGCTGTTATAAATTCTTGCAGAACATTGTTGATTTATTTAAGATGGAATGACATGTCTCTAATTTGTATTTAGATACATTGTATTTATTATCAATTTTTCTAGTTGAATTGTTCACCTATATTGCATATCATAAATGATTATACATAATTAGGTTACAATAAAATTTTTATTTTATATGAATACTACCTTATGAAAATTGAGATATAGTAGAATGGGGGCGGGGCTGTATCATAGATTGAAGGGTATATCATAGATTGGGGGGTGTACAAGACCCTTGCACCAGATCTGGAAATACTTAATACATTTGTAGACTTAGATGAATAATGCATTCTTATTTTTAACTTCGAATACATATTAATTCTGTCATAAAGAAGATTTAAAAAAATTGATATAGTTATTTGTATACCATGTTTCATATCTGTTTCCTCATACTTTATTTGAGCACTAAACAAAGAATGTGTAAGTTTTTTTGTATATAAAATAGAAAATTCTTGCTCAAAGTCAGTAGAGTTCAAATTTAAGTATTTTGGTTGCCAGCTGCCAGCAGAACAAGGCATTATTTGTGCACTTAGAGGAGGAACTGCATTATCAGACAAACTGATTGATTATTATTCAAGATGCAGACATGTGGAAGACATTGATGAGGACCTGAACAAAAATAAAAATAAAAGAAAAATACCAATAACCAGAGATTGTCATGCAAGAAAATTTGATTGTTTCATGCAATTGCCCTCAAATCTCTGATATCTATTTTTAGTAAAAAAATGTGAATTTTGTGTCTGGGTCTCTGAGCCTGAGAAAAAATTTTACTCTTGGAATGTTGACTTGCCCTAAAGCAGAGAGCCAATAAAACGTGCATATTCATAATAATTTTCTTAATCAGTTTTTGAAATCCAAAAGGGCTCCTCATTTCTTAGGAAGAGAAGTCAATTTATACAAGTGCTTAAATTAAAAATAAATTAATGGTTTGTCTCCTACACTTAAGCTACCATTTTCAGCCCAAATCATTGATAGTGAGGTTACTAATCTCACTATCACTATTACACTAAAATTAATTTCTCTTTAGCCTTTCTTCAATCATGAAATCTGAGATGGAAACTGATCTTCTCTGGTCACCGAATTACATGAATATAAAGTAGTTAAAATCTATGGTGCAGTTCTTGTCAAGGGAGTAAAGGGAAAAAGCAGAGCCTAAATATTTCAGAGATTTGGAGCATTCATACTTATTTCTGTTATTTTATCACATTATTCACTGCAGGGATGAACTGAGTCTAAAAATATTGCTTGCCAGAAAACAAAGAGGCCCACCTACAACTATAATGCTATCACTTGATTTTCATAATGAATAAATAAAATTTTCAAAAAATACATATGGCAAAAAAAGTACAATTAAGAGTTTGGTGGAAAAATGTGTATTTCTTAGTAGTAACTGCAGTGTGCATGTATTGTACCTATTACTGGCTGTGCGTACCAAATGTAAATACAGAATATTATAACTGGATTTTTAAAAAATTTTTAATTTTAGGTTGATATCTTTAAATAGTTTACTGCACAATTTACACAGTAACAAATAGTTCAAAAACACAATAGGGCATTGTATGCAGTTCACTATCTTAAGAGCAAACATTTATGTTCACAAGTTGATTGCATGGATCCCTCAAATGATTTCTTCTGCATCCAATTCATCTTACTATTCCTTTTCAATGGATAACAACATGTATGATTCCAAATTCTCCCTAGGTAACACATTTCTTAACCATGTCTTTATGATCTTTAACTTTGAGAATGTCTTCACACATTGTACTTGAGTAACTGATAGTGTACAGATGATTTTATAAGGTTCTTTTTATTACTAAAACAGTTATCTGTGTTTCTTTCTTAATTGCATTTTTATTTGATATAGCTGGCCCACTTATCATTGAGCAAGCTGATACCCTAAACAGTCTGTCACTGATTCATTGCACAGTCTAAGACAGTTTGTAAGTTTACTACTACCCTGACTTAAATTGTTAAACTTAATTTCTCTCTCTTGGCATAAATTTATATTCCTGATATTATTTCACAAGAAAGATTCATGATATTTATTGAATAGAAACAGGTCTGGTATTGAGAGCAAAAAGCAAGGAACAAATTCATTATTAATAATTTAAAAGATTAGCATGTTAAGCACACATCTAAGATTAACATTGTTCTGTAGTCATGAAAAAATACTGAAACAAATAATAGAATATTCTTTTCAAAGTCATATTTTTGTAAGATTTAATTCTCTTGTCCTCTTTATCCTTTTTATAATTTTCATTCATCTTTGTTAGCAATTATGTAGGATTTATTTGATAACTATAAAGCAAATAAAATACATAATATTTCACAGGCACTATTGTTATGATAGGAATTCTCTCTGACAGATGTAGTCTCATCAATAGAAGATAACTCTCCCATAGGTATAGCGATACTGCCTTTTATGCATAATCTAATTTACATATCACTGCACTTCCCTGAACCTAAAAGGCTTTATACCTTTAGTTGATGTTTGATTTCTACGAACAACCCTTGGAGAGATAATCTGTCTCTTAGAGTGAGACTCTTTATTTCTTTTTATAGGTGATCTAGGTCTTAACTGATTTCCTTCATTTGAATCATCAATCGCACTCATCCCCAGATTGTTCTTCCCTACTCCTGGATGAACTCATTCTCTCCTCTCTACCCACCTTCATATCTCTGGTAGTCTTCCTGATCACTGTCAATACTAGATTCATTCATCCTTTCTTGTGTCATCTTTTCTTCTGCTTCCTCTTCCTTTTCCATAACTTCATCCTCTCTTGTGGTTCTAAATTGGTCATCATTGGCCTGTATGTCCTGTCCATTCTTTGTTAACACAGCTGTGTTAAATCCCTTTTGCACCACAAAATTTGCCTTTTCAGAACTTGAATCCTTGCCCTTTCTGTACCACACACTTTCATTCGTTACAAATGACATGGTAATTGAAGCTCTTATTTGTCTTTTCATGAATGCAGATGGGCTTTGTCTTCTGCCTGCATGTTTCTCTATAACTTAGGAGTAGTCTGTGTAAATAACTCTCTGACACGATCCATTGGAAAGAATGGTTTTAATCCCATTTTTACTGTTTGAAACATTCTCTTCACAAATCCATTTGACTGTGGGTGGTAAAGTGGTGTTTTGTATGGAATGCAGTCAATATGTTTCAACCATGCATATAAACTTTCTTCACAAGACTCAGGTGCATTGTCGAAGACCAAGGTTTTTGGATCTCCATTTCTTGAAAGCACTATCCTCAATACCTATTTCTCATAGTGGCTTTTCTATCTATGACTAATAACTTCAGGCCAGCCTAATTAAAGTTGACTAATATCAGAAAGATTCCTATAATTTAATGTAGGCATGATCCATATGTACTCATATCCATGGATTCATTTCCTTTGGCCAAGAGTGAACTTTAGTTTGCCTAAATTTCTTTATTTCTGTACAATTTGGGCATTATTTAGCATACTCTTCTATATTTCTTGAATAGCCTGGGCACCATGCTTGTAACTTTAACCTCATTTGCATAGCCAATATATCTCTATGTATATCATCATGCATGGCTTTAATTACTTCTATTTCCAGAGACTGTGGAGGTACTATGATATGTTTATTACATATGATTCCTTTTTTTATTGTTAATTTGTGTTTTGACTCTTTATAAGGCATCTCAGCCATACAGAAATTACTCCATGTAATTCTCTTTATTCCCTTCATAATTCTATTCAACACTGAATCCTGCCTAGTTCCCAATCTAAGATTATTTAAAGGTGATATGTCTGTTTCTATCAAGTGCAAAATCCTATCCTCACAATTTTTACTTGCTTCAACATTTTTACTCTCAAAATTTAACCAAGATAATGCATCCACATGTGGAATAGTATTTCCTTTAATATATATACAATGTCAAAGTTGAACGCCATCAGCTTAATCACCCCCCATCTTAATATCCTGAACTTTGGCAACTCTCTTCTTTGGTTGAATATAAATTCCAAAGGTTTATGATCAGATTTTAATAGAAATTTCCTTCCCATCAAAAAAATTCTTGCTCTTTCCAATCTATACAATCACCAATGTCTCCTTCTCAATATTTGAATAATTCGCCTCTGACAATGTTAGTTTTCTAGATAAGTACATTACAGGTGACCCTTCTGCGACAATATTGCAGCTATAGCACAGTCACTGACATCAGTAGTTAACATCAATCCTTTCATTGGGTTGAAGATTTTAACAACTGGTTTATTTATGAGTGCTTTTTTTTAATTTCTCAGAAGTGATCTCCTATCTTTTTGTCCGTTGAAACTTAGTGTTCTTCTTCCTTATTTTATTAAATGACTCCACAAGGTCACTATATCATGGCAGATATCTGTTATAGACATTGGTTAATCCTAAAAAGATTTTAAATCTTTTTTATTTCTTGCTACAGCTATCTCTGATATCTTATTAATGAGTTTATCATCCAACGATATGGTGTCTTTGGATATTTGATATCCTAGGTACAATTTTTTTCACAATTAAACTTGCATTTATTGCAATTAATTATCATATCTGTGCTATTTAATTTTGTCAAAAATTGTTCCATTTTACTTTTGAGCTCTTCTTTACAGTGCACATTAATGCCAATGAAGTCCTGAGATACAATTATATTTTTAATCCCCTCTAGAACTTTTTTTATGGATTTTTGGAAAATGTGACTTGACATGTTTGCTCCAAATGGCAGTTGAGTCCATCTTAGTAATCCAATAGGGTATTCATTGTGGTGACTTCTTGAAACTTGCTATCAATTTTTATTTGATTATGTACTGACTTAAGTCAACTTTAGCAAAGTATTTCATACCAGCAAAACCATGGCATGCTGTTTCAGTGCTTGGCATTGGGAATAAATCTGAACAGATCTGGTGATTCACGCCCACCTTATAATTGCCACAAATTCTTAAATCTCTTGGGCTTGTGTATTGTGACAATGAGTGAAGCTCAATTGCTATCACCTTGGTTGACTTTTTCTAATATTCCTTGTTCCACAATTTTGTTCAGCTTAGCAACCACCAAGTTTATTTTTAATTAAATTTCATTTAAAAAATTAACATTTATTTTTCTCTTCTTGGTTTCTTATTTTCAATTATTTGTTTTTAGTTTAACTTCTATTTTTCATTCTTTTCCTTTTTATTTTCCTTTTTCATTATTTTTTTTATTTACAATTTCAATGATCATTTGTTTTCTACTTGGCAATGTTTAACCTATATGTCTTCAAAAAAATGATATGTCTAAGGACGATTTTTTCCCTTGACACCACTATTATTTTAACTACCTTCACTCCTCAGCAATGTTTTACACATATATTTTTAAAATATGGAATGCAAAAAGAGAAATAATATGAAGGAAAAATAGAGAAGAAAAAACTCCTTCTATACATTATTTTCATTAATTTTCTTGTAGAAAATGGAAATATACTAACATATTGAGTGGCTTATTTAAATGGGAGACAAACAAAGCATATGGAATTGATTTCTGAAATTTCTTTCATTTAGGACAATTACTGTTTGTAATTCTGATATATTATCTGTACCTCTCAAAAGACAATCTAGAAAGTAGAAAGAAATGGATATATGAAATTGTTTTGTACACTATTGTATTGATGGAGAATATTATGCAATTATAGAAATATATTTTTCTCAATAACTATGAATAACAAGGAAGAGTTTGCTAAATTGAGAACTGACATAATATATTTGCATCTTTGTTTTAATTATTAAAACTAACATTTTATTAAAATTCTTGTATTCACTTGACCCAATGTATCTGCTCAAATAAATGATTTTTACCAACTGAGTTAAAATAAAAAAGCCACTTGTATAAAGTACATTCTTAACTTAAGAATATTTATCAGTGTTTCTTTTCTTGTTTACTTTCAGCATATGAATAACCATGAACCAAAATTTTCAATATTTTAAAAAGCTATAAAGATGACATGTATTTTGTGACACTCTGTTTGAAGAGTACAGTTTGACTCAGAATATTTGACTCAAAATTATTTTTAAATCCGATTGCATTCTTAATATTTGTCAATAAATTTCTTTTTTCATCTCACTTCATTGCTGTAGGTCACTGAAGTCATAATTTATTTTGAGAGTCAACTCTATCAGCAGTTTAATTTTGGTTAAAATTGTGATGGGAGAGATATATCAAAGGAAAATATATTCTCCCATTTGAATTTTCCCCATTATGGGCATCATTATATCCATGATAACTATAGTTCACAGATGAAATGGAATGGCTGAAAGGATAAAGAATGACAAATATGCTTTGTTCTCAGAGAGACTTTTATATTACTAAGACATGCACAAAACTATATATACATATATATATATATATATATATATATATATATATATATATATATATATATATATATATATATACACATGTATTTTATATGGAGAATAATATATCATATATATCTACACAGAGTGTAAGGAGAAAGAAAAAGGAAGGGTCTTACATATAATATCTGTGTCTGAAGAACCTATGTTCAGGATTTCTAGGACAGATGGGCCAGATTCATTTATCTCCCAGGTGAGGACATATTCCATGAACAGGAAATGGCAAGTCTCTTGCGTTTTCAATCCATGACTTCTATAGAAATTACTTTGTATTAAAATATGAAACTGAGCAAATATGAAAGTTTTCAGAGTCTGGGAAAGATTTACATTTATAAGACATTATTCAACTTTGCTTAATCATCAACACACTTTGTAGCAGAGACGGTCTAAAGCACATTTGATCTAATGACAGTTTCTCCTGTAAAGAATTCTTCTGATGAGTGCATATTTTTCTTTAATAATTTTCTCAAATATTCATGATGATGAAAATAAATAAATAGATATACAGTTTTAAATAAACAGAGTTTCAAATATGTGTATCCACTAAAAAGTAATTTCTCAAATATTCATATAAATATACATGATGCAAAATAAATAAATAGATATACAGTTTAATAAATAAACAGAGTGTCTACTCAAATATGTGTATCCACTAAAAAAGTAATGCTTAAGTATTAAAATTTGTTGGATTAATAAATAAAAAGCTATCTCTTTTTTATAAATATACATGCATGCATACACACACACACACACACACACACACACACACACATATATATATATATATATATATATATATATATGAATTTACAAGTAAATGTACTCATTCTGTCAGCAAATAAATAAAGATACTGTTTAATAAATAAATAGATTGTCTTCTCAAATATGGGTATCCACTAAAAGTAATGCTTTAGTATTAAAATCTGTTGGATTAATAAATAAAAAGCTATCTCTTTTTTATAAATATACATGCATGCATACACAGACACACACATATATATATATATATATATATATATATATATATATATATATATATATTCTTTCACCAAATAAATAATGATACTGTTTAATAAATAAACCGATCGTCTACTCAAATATGTGTATCCCCTAAAAAGAATGCTTAAGTAATAAAATCTGTTGGGTTGATAAATAAAAATCTATCTCTTTTTTTAGAAATATGCACATACACACAGACACACGCACACACATATATATATATTAATTAATGAATATCAGACACTTAAACTACCGATAGGTAATAATCTTTATTTCATGAAAGCTATAAAAATAACCTTCAATCTTTCAGACCTGCAAATATATATCTATATATGAATTTACATAGATGATTGTACATTCACTAGTCAATGTTCAACTGAACACTGGTTTGATGAGGGGGACAATTCTAGTAGCAATTTTTACACTTTTAATGGTTGTAGTAACTATTTTAACATTGCAATATAATATTGTAAATATACAGATAATTTCTGATGGTACAGAACACAGAAGATGAATTACAGAAATAGGGATGAGATTGCATGGCTGTGTGCCCGTAACTGCAAGTGATAGCTTGAGGACATTAAATTCTTGGACATGTGAGAAGCAATCCTTAAATGTCTCAGGATATCCTGGCCATGTTGTTAGAAATCACACACAGATTCTGGTTAAGTAATATTTAGTGAAACATGCCTGAAGTAGCAATCTGATAACAATTTTGAAAATATGTCAATAAATTCAGATTGTAGATATTGCTGTTACAAAGTGTCAGTTTCATCATTTACAATGATTTAATTTTCATTTCATAGCTCATCATAAAATGAACTGTTAAAACACAATGAAGACTTTCTGAGCAATTGAACAATTAGAACAAAAAAGAAATTGCTCTGAGTAAATAATGTTCAAGAGAGTGACACTAAGACAAGAAAACAATTGAGACCAGGTGCTCGAATACTTCAACAAAAACTAATTCTGCTGAATTGCAATATCTGCCAAAATGAAAGATTTACCAGCCTTGAAAGTACTGTCAGAAGAGGTCAATTAGTAAGTTAGTCAATAATAGTTTGGTTCTAACAAATAAATAAGAAGAAAATAAGTGCTGATAATTAGCTCTTAACCAACCTTTCTAAACTAATCAAAGTCTGTTTGAATATTTAACAAGTACAAAAGTGACTGTTGAAATTATTTCAAATTGGTTCATTCTTTTTTAATTGATTTTTATTGCGATGAAGAAAATTTGTAACCATTTTGTTTATCTTGAACTTGTTGCAGATTTGACTCAACCCACAACAAACAAAAAGGTGAAAAAGGTTTTTAAATATAAAAATATAAATTATTTTTATTTTCGTATTTTTACAACTAAATTTTTCTCAGTTTGTATGAGTATTAAAGTTCTTGCATTACAGATCTTTCTTTATTAAGATGAAATGAAATGCGATTTCTTCTCATGTATGTGTGAAAATGTGGCAAGGGAGAAAATGAGGAGGAAAGTGTAAGTATCATGTAGCTTGGTGAGGAAAAGTGTACATGTCACATAGATTGGTGAGGAAGAGTGTAAATGTCACGTAGCTTGGAGCGGAAGATGGGTGAATGGGTAAGGGAATCTCTTTGAAGCAGTGTGCATCGTATATTAGCGTATGTTGCTGTTTCTTCTCCTTACTGATTTTGTCCGTCTTTACTTAAATACTCTTCAAAGGGATCATGGAGCATGTTTTTATTGTCAGTGGGAACACGGCCCATTGATTGACAAATGTCAAATATTTTTTTCAAAGGATTAATTTATTAACAGGAAGGATGCGCAGATCCTCCAATTCAGAAACCATTTTTTTGTCACAGTATGATTGATTGTCTTGGTGTTTATTTCCATCTTTGCTCCACAAACTAAACTTTCCTTACTTTTATAATAAAATCAGGATTTGACCTTTACACTTTGAGAAATCTTCTTTATGTTCTGTGTCTCTTCAGAACATAGGTGATTGTGGCTCTCCACAAATTCTTGTCCTTTGTAGTTCTTAATAAATTTTGTCTTTTTTCTTGTTATCTCTCCCAAACCCTGTTCTGGCATCCATTTACTCAAGCTCATTAAATATGTTAACCATTGCCTTCTTCTTTTCCTCCTTTGCTCAATCTATCATGTGAGTCCTCTTTCTTCATTATGTGTCTCAGAAATTTCAAATGCCTTAACTGATGTTAAGTATAAATTTCCTTTTTGTTACCATTTTCTCCAAAACTTCATTGTTATTGACATGTTTGATCCATGATATATGTAACATCCTTCAGTAGAACAAAATTTCCATTGCTTCAAGTCTCTTTATCTTTGAGGAGATTGTCCCCAATTCATTGACATATAGGATGATAGATGTCATGTAACAGTTCACAACATTTTTCTTTGTTTCTATCAAAGTTTTTCTGTTTTTTAATATTCTCCTTAGCTTTTGTAATGCATCTTTGGCTATCCCAGTGCATATTTGGATTTTAGTTTTGCACTTTTCATCCTCTGTTAGAATACTTTCCAGACATTTAAATTTTTGTACTTGTTTGATCTTGGTATCTCTGATTTGTAATTTACATTTTGGGCTCAACTTTTTGCTAACAGCCATAGATTTTCTCTTCTTGCAGTTTATATTTAATCCTTTCTTTTTTGCTTCCCTTTACTACCTTCGCCATAAGCTTTTGTAGTGTTTTTTTTTTGGTATCTGCTATCAACACTGTGTCATCTGCATATCTTATGTTGTTAAGATTTTGGCTGCCAATAAAAATCATGGTAGGACTTCTAATTCTCTTAGAATTGCCTCACTGTATAGACAGAATAAGTCAGATGAGACAAAACATCCTTGTCTTACACCCCTTTCTACTTTTATATATTTGCTGAACTCATTTTCTATTCATATACAGGCAGCTTTCTGCCAGTATAGGTTCTTGATTATTCTAATATCCTTCTCAAATATGTCTAGGTTGCTGAGCAGTTGTAACAAATATTTATTGCTTACTTTATCAAATACCTTTGTGCAATCTATAAAACACAGGTACATGTCCATCTTCATTTTTATTGCTCTTTCTGATAACATTCTGTTAGTTATGCCAGTTATTCCCTTTCATCATGGAAGAGTTCTTTGATATAATTGTTCCATCTTTGAAGTATTTTTCTGTACCATCCTTGGATTTTATGCATTCTACTAGAAGCCAAAAACTGTGCTAAAAAACTAAAAAATTTAAACAAATTTGTTTTAACTGTTTTTATTATATTTGTTCTTCATTCCATTGTAAATCAAGAGTAAGTTTCAAATAAAGATCAAATATTAAAATTTTAATAAACTATTCCTTATACTGAAACCTAAATTTCATTTATCTGTATTAGCATGAAATCACCTATCAACTTTTAGATTAAGCATCGTCAACAGGACATTTAAAATATTTTTTTAAAGACAAATACTCATATGCAGTTACAAAGAGTTAAGAAGAGTCATGAAGAAATAGAGAGAGAGAGAGAGCAATGCCAGTGATATTTCCTCTCCTCTTGACACAAAGAAAACAAATCTACCAATAGAAGACACTGATTAATGCTTTCCCCCATGAGAACAATGTACTGATGATGAGAGGCACTATGTTAGTATCATAGTTGGGATACAAATGAACAAAATTCAACATCCTTTACCAAGTATTATAAGATATAGGCTCAAGGTAAACGTTCCCAACTCAGAAACTATGATCTGGAATTGAAATAAAAGCAGTGATGGCACCTGCCCTGAATCCATCATAAAAATTCAGTTGAAGCACTTTGGCTTATGGATCACTTATATTGAATTTAGTATAGGAGAAAAGTAAATTAAATATAGAATAGGTTGCACTAGAGATAGTTTCACACAAGACCACAAATTGCTACAAAGCCAAAACGTTAACCTAAAAACTCAAGTCATGTTCTTAAATAACCTCATCAGATTGAGACTTTCATATGGATGTCATGCATGGTGCTAAATCTGTTGAGAAATATCAAACTGTTATCTGTATAAAATGTCATCTTTCTAAGACCAATGGTTAAAATGGCAAGACAAGCCTGTGGGTCTTGGTAAAGACCATATTCTTTAAACCTTGTGGACTGACACTATAGAATCACAAAAAATTGTACCAAATAAAGGAACCATATAAATTTTAAAATTTCAACAGCAGCAACAGCTAAAATGGATATCACATATAACTTGAAGAGAAAATATTGACATAATCAAGATGTTGACCTACCACACTATCTCAAATAAAAAGCTTGGCAGGAAACCCTCATCAGTACTGGAAAGAGTTATAACAGCTACTGGACTTGAGAAACCTATTTTCCTGAAAAATTGTTTTAAGAAAATGATTTTGCTGCTGGGTCAATGAATGCTGAATGAAGAAAACAGCTAATATTACTGTTACTATTACCATTGAAATACAACTTATTATATGGGAACAATGAATTGGATATGTGAGAATTATAACATCTCGTCAAGATGAAATGTTCCAATATGGATGGATGTGTATTTATAAGAATCTTAGAGTATTTATAAAATTAGTTGTGTCTAAATGACAATTACCTGCATATTTGATATTTTCTATATATATTTGCCAGCATTCTCATGTACAGAATAATTTGGTGGTTGATTTCCTTCTGTTTTTCAATGGAGATCTGTTCTGGACAAGACTATGGAAACTCTAATTTACCAAAAAATGTAAACAGAACTTTGCTAATCTCTTTTTAACATCAAAGTAATAAAATTTATTTTCTTAGGGTGCTGTACATTTTTAATTTTTTTTAACTGAAAAAAAAAACAATATTATGATTGTCTGGTTTTATTTTTCAGTGTTTGACTTTCAGGAAGATCATGAAATTACTTTACATAGAGGATAACAAAAATGGACATTTTTGTTTGAGTGTTTTAAATATCAGATCTTTTGCTTCTTTTTTTGTTTTGGCTATTGTGTCCTTCATCCTTCTTCAGATATATATCAATCTATATAGCCTTTAAGGAATTTCAAACTGAATCATTTATTTAATACACTAAATAAACTGTTCTTGTTTCATTATCCCTATTTACATATGGCCTGTTTTGTTCTTATTTAATACAGTTATTTCTTATCTTGTTTCTGCAAAGTCTGTATACTTTGAAATTAGAAAAATAAAATCATAGATATCATTTTGTAAAGTAGTAATTCCCCAGGAAAATTTTTAATATTTGTTAGGGGAAACTAATTTACTTGCCCTATAAATGATGATAACTCAAAATAAGTCACTTCCCTTGTCTGGAAGATGTGCATGACACTTCTGAATTAAACATGATGACATGGTGACATGTGCAATTTATGGTTTCAATCCAAACAAATCATTGCTGTTCTCAGACAGTAAATGAATAAAAGTTGTTTTATTATGTGTTAAAATATACTTGTCTTTCATTTTCATTCATATTTTTGTTCATCTGAACAGCTTGGAATATAACAATATTTTAATAGTAAAATGGGAAATAAAGGATTTTTTGTCATAAACAATGAAATAGGTCATGTTTTGAGGCATTCTGATCTTTATTTCTTTTATAGCAACATTTTTGTTGGTTAATTCCACAGCCATCTTCAATGATCAATATTTTAGATTATTATATACCACATAAGATAATAATGAAGATTTCCTCTTGATATTTTCAGTATATATCATTATTTATTACATTTTGTAGTTTAAGTAATTTACAAATTGAATATCAGACTGAATTTATGATGAATAATACCTGAATTCAATAATGCAGATTAATCTAGTTAATTAGAAAAATAAGTAATACAGGTAAAATTAATTTCCAATTTCACAGGTAAATATATAATGAAAACTAATAAAAAATCAAGTTCTTTTGAGAATGCCTAAGAAGGTGTAACTAATGGAGATCAACTAATTCTGAGGTATTATCTTGAGAAAAATAAGAACTCTAAAAATATTTCTTGAGTGTATGCCAGATGGACCCATAATGATTTCTTTATGCTTATCAAGTGGCTTGGAAAAACTGAATGTGCTGCTTTTCAAAGTTTTTATACAATGTTTTTATAATATTGACAATCTTCCCAAATAGCTGAGTTCATTTTGATGGATACACCAGTGCTCAAATACAAAAAAGCCCATTTTCATTATTAAGTGAAGCAGTGTGTAGGTTTTTATTTTCTAACCAAAATTCTCTGCTGATCCAGTTGACTTGCTTTTTCAATCAAGCCACTTCCTGAAAATGGTTTCTCTTATAGTCTCTTGAACAAATAAATATACCCTGCCATATTCTCCTACAATATAATTAAACTTTAGTTATGTAATTTAATAAAATTATCACTTATTATGAGGTTTATAATTTCTGATATTTTACACTAAGGAAAGTGTATCCTATAAAATAACACCAAAATGCAGATTAATGGACTGTAAAACATTGATATTTACAGTAAAATTTTTACTGGAAAACAAAATATATTCTCAGAATATTTACCCCTAAAAGCTGGAAAAGAATGAGTTTGATACTCTGTTTTAACTGATAAAAGTGCCCCTTTCATACACTGCTTTCATTTGAGAGTGATTGTCATACAGAGCTTGAGCTGGGGAATTGTAAAACAAATGTTATTATTGTGGCTATAATACATTGAGTACCTGATTGAAGATTTATTCAGAAAATATTCTTTAAGCTCATAATATTTGTGATATCTACATAGTAGGACTATTAATAAAAAACAGAATATATAGGGATTCTGATTGAAAAGCTGATTATCTAAAATTTAAAATAATTGGAGAAATGTTTTTTTCTGATATAAAATAATATAATGTATATGTTTTTGTTACATATTTAAAATTTAAAAGGTGTTACGTCATTTTTATACAGAAATGAACTGCTATATATATGGTTATAAATTGATTACTATCATAAAATTAAGTGAGGTTCAGGTTAAGTCCTGACATTTGCAGTTGATACAACGGTCTGCAGACTTTTTTTGAAAGTACACATTCTAAAAAGTTTACATCCATTATTTTTATCACATAGTAATAAGGATAAACACTTCCCCATGCACACACACACATACATATATATATGTGTATATATATATATATATAAGACCATAGACTAACAATAGAAAAAGCATTTATTTTATGCAACAAATATTTATGTTCAATATATTCTTCTTTGTCAATGTACTTAACCCAATGCTTTAAAATAAATCAAATAGATCAAACATTGTATAATAAAAGTTTAATCTCTTATTAAATTTATCTTCCTATACATATGTGTGTGTGTGTATGTGTGTATGTGTGTGTGCATGTGTATTTTAATTTCCTTTATTCATGGGGAAGAGTTTTCAATATTGAGATTAGAGCATTTATTAATATAAATACTGTAGACAGAAATCAGCACTGTATGGTCACTGTCTCCTTCCTTAAGTGGCCATCAAGCCATCTGATGTGGTTTGATGATCTCTCTTTTTCTATGTATGTATCTATCTATCTATCAATCACTATATACAGGGAGGAAAATAAGTATTTCATCCCCTGCTGATTTTTAGAGTTTGCCACCTTACATAAATAAGAACAGTCTATAATTTTCAGGGTAGGTCTGTCTTGAAAGTGAGAGAATATAAAACAAATTCTAGATAATCACATTATATTAATTTTTGAACATTTATTTCTTTTTATTGAAAAAATAAATATTTCACCCACTAGCAGCCAGCAGTGATTCAGTCCCCACAGACCAGTTCTGTGACCAGGAAACATATAGACTAGTCCTATTACTCAATTATTACTCCTAATCAAGTACTCATTACCTGTATAAAAGACAATAGTTCACAGAATCCTTCAATAAATCAGAATCTAATCTTTCCACAATGGGCAAAATGAAAGAATTGTCTAAGGACATCTGGGACAAAACTGTATACCTGCACAAGACTGGAACAGGCTACAAGATGATTGGCAAGCAGCTAGGTGAGAAGGAGTCAACTGTTGGTACGATAAAAAGAAAATAGAAGAAACATCAATTAACTATCAATCTCCCTTGGTATGGAGTGCCACGCAAGATCTCCCAATGTGGAGTGAACCTGATGATGAGAAAGGTGAGGAAACAACCCAGAACTATGCAGAAAGAGCTTGTTGATGATCTCAAGGCAGCTGTGGCCACAGACACCAAGATGACCATTAGTAACATACTACATCATAGTGGACTGAAATAATGTAGTGCCCTCAAGGTCCCCCTACTGAAGAAGGCAGATATACATGCCCATCAGAAACTTGCAAATGAGCACTGGGATGATTCAGAGGAGGGTTGGGAGAAAGTACTGTGGTCAGATAAGACTAAAATTGAGCTTTTTGGCATCAACTCGACTTGCCATGTTTGGAGGAAAAAAAAATGCTGACTTGGACTCCAAGAACACCATCCCAACCATTAAGCATGGTGGTGGAAACATTATACTTAGGGGCTGTTTGTCTACTAAGGGGACAGGATGACTACATTGGGTTGAGTGAAAAATGGATGGGTCCAAGTACAGGGAAATCTTGAGTGAAAACGTCCTTGCCTCAGCCAGAACACTGAAGATGGGTTGTGGATGGGTTGTGGATGGATGTTCCAGCATGACCCAAAGCATATGGCTACAGCAACAAAGGAGTGGCTTAAGAAGAAGCACATTAAGGTAATGGAGTAGCCTAGTCTGTCTCTGGACCTTAATCCTTTAGAGAATCTGTGGAGGGAGCTGAAGCTTTGAGTTGTCCAACAACAACCTACAAACCTTAAAGATTTGGAGAGGATCTGCAAAGAGGAGTTGGCCAAAATCTCCCCTGGTATCTGTAAAAACTTAGCAACCAACTACAGGAAACATCTGGCTGCTGTGCTTGCCAACAAGGGTTTCTTCAACAAATACTGAGTTATGTTTTGCTAAATAAGGTGAAATACTTATTTTTCAATAAAAAAGAAATAAATATTCAAAAATTAATATAATGTGATTTTCTAGAATTGTTTTATATTCTATCTCCTACTTTCAAGACAGACCTACACTGAAAATTATAGACCTTTCCTATTTTTGTAAGGTGCAAACTCAGAAGATCAGCAGAGGATGTAAGACTTTTTTCACCACTGTATATTATCTTTTTCTTTTTCTTTTTCTTTCCATTACTTTTGTAAGTAGGTATTCCACACTGTGATATTAAAAGATCTACAAGGAACGGTGAAATGTAAGAACCAGGGTGCAAATTTATTATAGATGGCCTTGCAATTAGGGCACTCTCTAAACATGTGATGTGATACAAGGTTAGTTATTTAATGTAAGAAACCCAAGTGTGTACACTTGGGTCATGGATCAAAATTTACCTAGCCCCCACTTATGCAGGATCAAGCACAAAGTTTATCTTGGCTGGTCATGGGCGTGAAACAGATACTACATTTTGATCATAGTCATCTGGGCTGTGGAACTCATGGCCTCCATACTGGAGTGAAATATGGCAGAAGGTCAGTTATTTAACATAGGTAACCCGAGTGCATACGCTTGGGTCACTGGTCAAATTTACCCAGTTCCTGCTTATGCAGAATCTGGCAAAAAGCTTGTCTTAGCTGTTCATGTCCACATAACAGATACTACACCTTGATTATCATCTCTGGGCTGTGGAATGCATATTTTTTTGTTGCTTCTGAGGCCTCTTTATATCCTGAACTAGTCTGAGAACAATGCTGTTTATGCTTTTTCTTCAAATTGTTTTTATAATATATGGGAATACTAACAGGATATGACAAGGCCCTCCCCCTAAATAATTGATCGTATCAATTAATAACCTATGTATGTTTCGAGATTCCTTAAAAAAGTGACTTCCCATCCCAATTTTATGCTTTATGAGAGGTATGACTGGTTGTGGTTGTTGGTCTGGAGTTGGATTTGTGTTTGGTGTCATCTTTTCTAGAAATGCTGGCAGAAGGTCAGATTCCTGTCGATAATGATGGAATCTGTAATGTTACCTGCTTGACTGTTATGTATTTATCAGTTCAGCTGAGAACTTTAAAGAGACCTTGGTAGCTAAATGTGAGTGGTTGTTTAACAGTTTCATTTCGTATAAAATATATTTGAAGGTTTTTGGTATGAAAACATTTTTGTGGCATGCTGTGTTTGTGTGTATCTCAACCATGCTATTTTGTTGTGTAGTCCTTGTATAAAAGGGGTCATTGTGGTTGAAATCATCATATCTGATATGTCACAGAAATATTGTCCTGGTAAGGATACAGATGCATCAAAAAATGAGTTCAGCTGGTCTGCTGCCTAAATATTCCTTAACTGTATTCCTGATAGAGTATAGGATAATTAGTCTAGTTAGTCATGTGAGATCTTGTAGCCAGGAAAGCTTTTGGGGGTCTGTGAATCTTTCAACCAGACCATTTGCACAGGGGTGATAAGCCATCATTTTGATGTGCTTAGAGCCAAGTATGGATGATTGAAATTATGCTCTATGGTCAGTTGCAATTATTTGTGGTGCTCCAAAATTGCATCCAGTCTTTTAGAATCCCATTCGAGACTGTGTTGGCTGTAATGTCTTTGCTTGGTAAAGTGGTTGGTCATTAGGAAAATCAAATTAGGAAAATTAATTGGTGATAGTCAGCAGGTACTAGTAATCCTGACACATTGGTAAAGGTCCAACAATATTGTTGTGTATGTATGTGAAGTAAGTGTCAGGATTGATGAAGGTGCCAATAGGGGATTTTGTGTGGCAATATACTTTATGCTTTTGGCATTCCAGGCATGTGGTAACCCAGCCACCGATGTCGGTGATCATGTTGGGCCAGAGTTCTTTGATGAGCTTGACCATGACTCGTTTGCTGTGGTGTGACAAACCATGTAAATGTTTGAAAACCATTTTCCTCAGTGTGGGAGAAATATAATGTCTGGGGACATTTAGTGTGACATAACAATAGAGACTATTTTTGCTGAAGGAGACTGGGAATTGCTGGAGTTGCAGTGAAGTGCACATGCGTATAAATAGAAAACAGTCACATGACCTGACAAGACACACACAAGACATCGTTAGGCAGGAATGTCAATCTCTCTTTTGTTCCAAGAAGTTAATGTATCAAGATGCACATATTTCAGGCTCATGATAAAC
Source organism: Acanthosepion pharaonis (assembly GCA_903632075.3). Taxonomy (NCBI): domain Eukaryota; kingdom Metazoa; phylum Mollusca; class Cephalopoda; order Sepiida; family Sepiidae; genus Acanthosepion; species Acanthosepion pharaonis. Next base: position 2,665,388 of record CAHIKZ030001779.1, on the reverse strand, counting down.
CAAACAGATAAGTACAAAAATTCATATTATTTTTGCTACATAGTCTTTTAAAAGTAGATACATGCTAACTTTGTATTAAGAATTTTGAATATATATATATATATATATATATGCAAATGTTTTTATGCAAAGACTTTTGTGTTTTATTTGAACTTTTCATATATTAATATTGACGTATATTTCATTCACCTTTTAAATGAGGTCAAAGTTTCCTATCTGCACACAAATATAGCTTGCACCATTTTATGGGGGGAGCACATTGGGATTCCAGTTTTGAGGGTTTTAGAGAGATTATAAAGTTTGGGTGTTCTGGGGTGATATTCTATGAATCTGTACAATGATTTGTTTTCATTTTTAATTAGTTTCCTGATTTCTTTGTTAAATTTTTGTGTTTCAGTACTTATTTTTTGTTTGTTTATTTTTTCATATGTGTAGTGAGATAATTTTTTCTATGTCTGTATTCTTGTTCATGATCACAATCCTCCCTCCCTTGTCAGAGGCAGTGATGTGGTTTTCTTTATTTCTCATTAGGTTCTTTAGTATATTCAGGTGTTACAGTGGTAATGTATTTTCATTGTTGATTCCTATAGTAGCAGTGATTATGCCTTGAATATATATATATATATATATATATATATATATATATATATATTATGATGGTTGTCATCTTGCTGTTGAGTATAAACATGCTGCCAAAAATTGAGAGATCACTTTGTGAGTACTACTGATTATATGTTACCCAATACTACCTGCTGCATGGTCAGGTTAAATCAGTTCTCCACATCAGGTTTTTCTGGTGAGAAGGGTTGGTAGACATCTCGCAGGATTAAAAAGAAAACCTCTGAAAACATGGGACAAAGGAATAGCTGGACTGGTAGCCAGTGTGCAATAAGCCTACTTGGACTGTTGAACCTCTTAGTCTTTATTAGGGTATACAACTAGGAGATGGGAAATTTACAGTTCTCATTGATACCAAGGCACAAAACTATTTACATTTCTCATTCCTACCAAGGTACAAAGTTATTTATAGGTCTCAATGGTACCAAAGCACAAAATTCTTTACAGTTCTCATTGGTACCAAGGCAAAAAAAAACTTAGTTTTGTACAAGCTTAATTTACAAAATGCTTAAAGATACTTCAACAACTGTACAGTTATATTTTCTTTTGGATGAGAGAAAACATTATTAATATTGGTTTTCATTTTATCATTACATAAAGTCATTTTAGCACAAAGTGGTCAGAATAATAAAATAAATTTTACCAGTAATGGTTATTATAATTAAACTAAAATTCCTAATCAATTCATCTTTATCAACCACATGAATAATTTTTTTTATTGTTTCTGATAAGATTCTAGAAACTTAACTTCTTATATTTTAAAATTACAAACTGTATGTGTTGGAATAATCAATATTTTCATTATACTTTGTGTTAAAAAGTAAATCATTTGTAATATTTCAGAAGTAAATACATTATTACATGGTTTTATATCAATTTATAACACTGAATATCATATATCATCATAGTTATTAAGTACAGTGAAACTAAAGTTTTTTGAATATTTATTCATTTCTTTATCTTTAACAGAAAGAATCTGTTCACAATTGGTTATCTTTGCTGTAAAATTGTGTTGGCTACCATAATCTAATCAGGAGATTGAATGAATTTAAAGTATACTACATCTATTCATGTTGTCTGATAATATAAAAGGAACAACACTTTTTCACTTTGAATGGTACAAAAGATAAACCTCTGTAGTAATCCTTTTTTTCACATTTTCTATTTATGAGTGTTCGAAGCAAATGTTAATAATTTCTCTTTCTATGACAAACCATTTCTGCCAGGTGCATGATTCTAGAAAGTTTTAATATATAAAATATTTTGGTGTTCAGAAAAAGCTATAAGACAAAAGATAGTTATGTTAGATGAAGTTGATTTGCACAAGTATTCTTACAATATCATATTCAGCAACTATTTGAATACATCAGGCGATCATACTGTCAAATTTAATTATAACAAAAACAAGCAGTTTTGAGTCTTGGGCTATTATGTAAAGCAAGGAGTATATGGAAGTATTTGACAATCAACAATTTTCATTGGTTTAGATAACATATTCAGACCTTTATATCATTTAAATTTTGATGAAGGTAGAAAAGACTTATTCATCTTTATTTTATTGAAATATCATAATTTTGTCAGAAGGAAATTGTTATATCCACTTATCCACACAGAGTCACCAGGTACAGTTTTATTCAATATAGCATGCAGCCTTTTCCTATAACATGAAGTAAAGGGGGAAATGCTCTTTATTGATTAGTGATGGGCCGATAATAGGGGTTCATTAGCCATATACAACATCTCTCCCCTTTAGGTAGGTACTATTGCTTACAAGTTTGTTACACACATGGCATAATACTTCAGATATGAAGACTTGCTGTGTTGTCTGCAGTGGTATCTGGTCTCCAGCTGTCCCTGCAGTTGAGGCACAGGTGGAAGGGTGCTGCTGCTTGTTGAACGGCTAGCAGGTACTACTGGTGTCTCACTGAAATCTGTAGGAATAATACTTGTCCCATATTTTGGGGTTGACTTTCTGTGTCCCCTATTGGTCCTGGGTCTTTGAGATTTGGACCATTACCTGCTACTGCTGCATATGATTGATATGCTATCTGACTATCTGTCCATTAGACAACTCCATATGTACTGAGATAGTTCCTAACCATTTTTGTATTACTCCTGGGAGCCATCTCTCCCGGCTGTTGAAGATATGTGCCCAGGTTAAATCTCCTTCCCTGAAATCTCTTGCCTGTTGATCATGCCTTTCTTTGAACTTCTCTTGTTTCTCATACATATGCAGTTGTAGATCAGGGTGGATCTACTAAGTCTTGTGGTCAACTTCCTTTTACTTAACAGTTCCATTGGTGACACTCCTGTGGTTGCCATGAATACACATTTGTTCCTCTTCAACCTTAACCCTGCATTATGAAGTCGTTTCAATACAACTTCCAGGTTCTTCAGGTGTTCCATATCATTTCTGCCACTGATCAGAATATCATCCATTCTCACATAACATGTGTAATCCCTACCAACAGGTTTTCCATCACCCTTTGAAAAATACCCAGTCTAAATGAAATACCAGTGGGTAGTCTGGAGTACATACAAAGCCTCTTACATGTATTAATTGTCATATACTTACAACTCTTTTCATCCAGCAGCAACGGTTAAATCCAGCTTGGTGAATTGCCAGGCCCCTTCCGATTTTAGCCAGCAGACCTATTTTCAGGATTTGGTAGTTATCAAGCTTTGAAGCCTGGTTCACTATGACTTTGTAATCCCTACATATCTGAATGCTTCCATCTGCCTTCACTATGGGAACAATGGGCGCTTCCCACGCTGAATATGTCACTAGGGCAATGGAGCCTGCCACCTGAAGTCACTCAATTTCTTTGACCACCTGTTCCTTCAAGCTTTCATGCCTGGGTTTAAAATATTTAGGTTTTGTACCTTTTGATAGCTGAATGTGGGCTTTCACTCCTTTCATCATGCCTAATTCTTCTCAGAACACATTGGGGTATTTGTCAACGACCTGTTGCCCAGGCTTATCCATTCCCTCTTCTAGCTAGAAGATCTGAGTACAGTTTAATTTGAGGGTACTTAACCAATTTCTCTCTAACAAAATTCAAAACCTTACCTGCCACTATTATTGCCACTAGTTGATAATGTTGGTTTTTATAGTCCACATTCAGAGATCCTTTAACCTTTAATTGATTCCCTGCATAGGTGTGGAGTTTGGTGGGGTTTTTTTTTGTTGGAGACAATTTTTTATGGGAGAAACTGTGGATTACCTCATCACTGTCACTGTTGCTCCTGTGTCCACCTCCATGGTTATTCTGTTCCCATTTATTTGTATAATGACCTGGTATGGTTTTATCTTTCACCTGACAGATGGTGTACACTGTCGATTATTCCCTATCTGACTCTGTATCTACTGCCTCCAGGTGATCCAAAGATTCATGGGTGGTGTGTATGTCTGTATCTCTTTGTGAGTATTGTGTGCCTCTTTGGTTCCTGTTGTCTACTGTGACACCAACACGTCAAGTGCCCTATCTTTGAGTAACAGTGGCTTCCTGTTTTCTTGTGTATGCAGCTTTATGATCTCTCCCACAATGATAGCATTTGCAACTTGTTTTCACCTGTCACTTCCTCCTCCATGTTCTCTGTGATATCCATTATCCCATTCACTGTAAAATACAGTTCCAATCTTTTCCATCTAGGACCCACATATTCTTCCATTTTACCATACATCATCATTCTATTTCATTTCCTATTTCCTAAAATTCAATGAGGAAAATGTGAAGATATTTTTTTTTTTGAAATCCCAAAACAAAACAGCTGATATTAAGACTAAGCAGTTCCTACTGCATTAACAACCCTTAAGTTAAGATTGTTTATAATAATATTCCTTACTTGTTTTCTTTCAGAGTTTTACTCCAGGAGTGTTAAAGCACCTCTGGGACCATGAAATTTCAATCTTCTGCTTGTCACCATTTGTTATATTCAATTATCAATACCATGTCAACAGATAGGGTTTAATATAGGTTTATTCAGTATGGCATACAGCTTTTTTCTACAACATGAAGTAAAAGGGGAACAACTATTTATGGATTAGTGATGTGACTGATAATAAGGGTTCATTCACCATATACAAGAGAAATAAACTAGGATCAGTGATTCACAAACAAATTCATAGAGCAGTAAAGAATGAGTTTATTGTGAATTGCCTGTAAGACCAGTTCACTGACTTTTGTATCAGAAGTTTTACAAATCCTTTTTACAAATCCCTTGCACATGAAAGGAAGTTATTCTCTTTGATTTTGACCCATATTTTCTGTATCCAAATTGAATCTATTATTGAAAATAAAAACTTAAATCTGGATGCCTGTTGATATACAACCTAACAACATCTAGTGCTAGCAAGTATCTTTGATGTTCCTTTGTAATAAATGCTGTGAAATGTTATTGATGGCTGATCACAGATGAGAGAGAGAGAGAGAGAGAGAAAGAGAGCAATTATTGCCTAATTGTTATTTGCAGAAATCATTTTATTTACAGAAAATCAAATTAATTTTAGATTCAGTAAGAAAATTGACTGAGCCAGAAAAAAGTTTACAGCAAAATTCAGATGAAATAAAAAGTGTAAATATATGCATTAGGTGTGCATGCATTTGTGCATGTGTGAATATATAAAAGTGGGTGCATGTACAATTAAGAGTATATATATATATATATATATATATATATATATATATATATATATATATATGTGTGTGTGTGTGTGTGTGTGTGTGTGTGTGTGCATATATATACCTGTGCTTTGTATGTGCATAAATGTGTGCACAAGCTTGTATATGTTTATATTTAGGAGCAAGCATATTTCTACATGTATATGCTGATATGTGTATTTACCTATCTTTCCTTGACATAATTTTGATTAAAGACAATAGACAAGCATTTAATTTTTTTAGTTAAATTTTCTTGTTTACATTCAATAAAATGAATGTCTCTATCTAATGGATTATGAGATATTATTATAAATGAAATATTATTATTCAAACATTTGAATTCTATTGCTTTTAGCCATACTTCAGGATATTACAAAGCTCAGGTGAAAAACAGAGAAAGTTGTTTTTCAAATTTTAAATATTTTTTAAATTTATCATTTTTCATAATGTATAAAAAATTGTTCCTTTTGTGGATATGAGAATGTGAGAATGTAAACCTGTATGCATGCACATATATGCGTGTGTGTCTATCCACAATGTATCAAGGAATCTTCATCTAAAAGCTGAAATTTATAATGGAAATGCTGAGTGGGTGTAATAAGCATTTTTCCCATACACCTTTCAAAATGGTTTGGCATCTTTCAAAATATGAGTAGAAGAGTTTACCATTTGAAAAATTCAAGTAAAATACAATGAATTTTAGAATGATGAAGTATTATTATCCACTTATTTATTCTCTTTCCAGCATGTTTATCCAACAAAAAAAAAACACTTTTTAAGTTCTTGGGAACAAAATAGTCACTTGAATGTTTTTAATGACTTTATAAAAATTAAGTTGGGAAAACAGGACCAGTCATGCATGTGTGTCCTCAGGACAAAAACTTGTGAAAACAAAAACACAGTAGAGTGTTTGAAAATAGTAAAAACTTCAAGAATAATCTTTCAAAACAATGCAATTATTTAATAAAAGATATTGTGCATGTGCATAGAGGAAACATGCTGGAGGCTTGTAATCAGCCAGGAAAGAAGTTTGGCAAAAGAAAATCTGTAAATGGCAAATGAACAAATCAAAACAAATCAAAAAGAAAGTTCCAGGAACATAGGAGAAAAGATAAGATAGAAAACAAATGTTGTAAAGAATAATTGTTTCTTGTTTCACTTTTGCAAGTAAAGCAGCTTTGCTTTTTAAGCTTCTTTCTGTTTTTCAGCATTTGTGTTTTAAGGCAGTAGGTTTCAAGAATTTCGTGAAGGCATAAATTTCAAGATGAATGATCTGTTTTCATCTTGAAAAGCTTTTTATTAATTTTCTTTCCCCAATTAATGATTTCTTTTAGTTAGTCCAGTACAAACAAACCTTGGACTTTTATCCTGTTTTGTAGCTATACTTTTTTAACAAGTAGAGTTATATAATAGCAATGAATATTTGGAAAAATCAAATAAATGATTAAAATATGGTTTTTGAACAGTTCTGGTATTACATATGGTTACAATTACTGCTGATTTCATTTTCCTACTGCTTTACAATCATAGTCAAAAGTATTTATATACAAATGTAGAACTATTTTAACGCAGTGTATTGTCTGCAATATGTGGAATGCAAAATAGTACAAGATAACTTAAAAACTTTGTAAGTCAGCAATTGACAACCATTGTAACCCTGTCAGTATCAAGAAAGGGAAAAAACTCAATATTTAAAGGTATTGAGTATTAAAAACTCAGTATACCACTAAGAGGATTTAGTATATCCAATAGATACCACATCCTAAATTCAAAACATAATTTGTCTCCTAGTAATTAACCTAAACTATCCAAAGATCTAAATCCTTTTGAAACATAATGGTTGATAATGTAGATATAACATCTGATTATAGCTACAATATTTGAACATAAAGATACTCTTGTTAGTTATATACATGTGGTAGTAACTCTACCATAGGCAATCAATGAAATAAAATAAATGCCTATTTTTTCTGATACATTATTAGTCCAATTGTTTTTTTGTTTCATTTACTATTGTTTATATATATATATATATATATATATATATATATATATATCATGTTAAAGCTCTATATCCCATTTTTGGGTGTTGTTTGAATTTTTTGATTACTTTTATTTCTTATTTTTATAGGGAATAAATAAATATAATTTTTAAGAACAAAAGATGAAGAAATGTAAGAAATTCAGGAATACACTTTTAAACGGGACTTTTCTAACATTAATCAATATTTCAGAAATACTCATGGGGCAAGTAAAAATAGGTGTTTTCATTTTTTCTCAAAGGTGGTTGCACCTTTGTTTTTTTTTACTGCTTTCTTGAATTGTTTTCTTTTTTTATCATTGAACTCTTGCCTTTTTCCAAAATGTAATTATTTACATTTTCAGTGGCAATTCTTTTATTTTTTTTTAGAAATTGTTATTTTGCCTTAATAGGTACACAAAATAAAATTTTTGTGTAAATTTTGTTTTTGTACCTTTTTTGCACTTGTGTAATAAATGTTTTTCCTTTTAAAATTTTACACAGTGGTTGAGTCTTATTTTGTGATTTGCACCTATTGTGAGTTGCAATTCCTACTAAACTAAGTTATTGTGTTTGGCACAAGAACTGAAATTTGGTAGGGAATAATATTTTAATATGTTGTATCATTGCTTATTGTCAGGGGTCATCAGTTGACAATGAAGATTTAAAAAAAGTTCCTCCTGGTGGTTTTGTAATGGACTGCAACTTCTTCAAACCATTTTGGCAGTAATGTTTTGGAATTGGTACATAAAATGTCACAAATATTTTGTCCAGTAGTTTTAAACAAAGTGGGCCACTAAAAGTTATACTTAACAAATCATCCAGTAAAAACTAATGCTGTTAGTGTCCCAACCACCTTATTCTATGAGCCTGTTCCATGCAGATTACCAAAGGGCCTTAGATACATACATACATACATATATATATATATATATATATATATATATATATATATATACCAGCAGATATGCACCAATAAAGACCCAGTTGAAAATGTCTTAGCATTTTGTTAACTCCTTTTTTTTTAAAATTCTGATGGAATAAATTTACTATGTAATCATTGATATCATTGTGTCAATTCTGACGTCACTTTCATTAATAAAGTTGTTTGAGTTATGATATTGTAAAGTTTGTGATTTTTAAGAAGGTCACTTATTTTGTCCTAATTTTTTGTCTGGTTCAATTCTTGGTCAGTGTTGAAAGTTATATATGAAATAATCAAATTTATATTTTACAATCTTGGGCTTTCAATAATTTTACAGGCAAAGTTTTACCTTTGTGCACCACAAGATGCAGTGTTTCAAATGAACAGTTTTTCTGTTGACAATGCAATTTCTGTATACAACTGAAATTCCCTTGGCAATGTTTATTTGCAAGATTGTAAAAATATGAGAACCAAGTTCAATGTAATATTTATTATTTTCCATTTTATAAATAAATAGCTATAAAAAGAAGTTTTTTGTTCATAATTTTATAAAAAATATCTATGAAATATAAAACAAGAAAATTTAATTAAATATGGTTTGGAGTGGATTAGTGAAGCCAAGTGTAGTTGTTGGTGGAGTTTCATGTATGCCTTTTTTTAAGGTTGAGATCAACTCTCGTGAGGTGTTTGGTGGTCTCACAGTCATGTGACAAGACAGAAATGTTGGGGATGAACTCTCTGGTTGGCAGGCTGATCAATCAAGGTTACTTTAATGGGTTACTAAGGTTACAGTGGTGCCTGTGAGGGAGACCCAGAGTGGATAGTGAAGGTTGATTGAGCAGAATGTCTCTGTTGGATTCAACAGGATCTCAGTGATAACAATGAGGGAGTCCTGAAGCAGATAGTGAAGACTTTGAAATCATGGTGGTGGCTTCATGAGTCTGATGGTGTCAAACCTGGTCCATCAGCCACATTTTGCATGTGAAGAGTCAGGTGAGATTAGTGAAGTTTTGGGGAAGTTACAGTTGCAACAAAAGAAGCGATCATGGTGGTGATGGTGACAGTATGTCTGCATCTCAGCAGGTGGCCTTTTAGTCTGCAAATGTATCAGTCATTTACGAGGGGCTTTGTTTTAAGCAAATCTTGTGGTTCCTAGTGTCATCTTTTTCCCTGTGGGAATGTATGGGATTGGCTATTGTATTTTATTGCATGGATTTTTTTTGTGGACTAGATGTGATGATCAGACCCCTTGTATAGAAAATGACTTTTTTATTTTGTGTTTTTCTTTCTTAATATTTGCATCTGGTGGACATGTAGTGTGGATGAGAAAGAAAGTTTATTGCAGCAGAGTATAACATAATCAATAAAAATCTGAGCCTTGTAACACAAGCAATTATAGGTTAACTCTTCCTACTCTTTTTTGTAAAACATAATTTTGAAAATTTTTTAAATGATTGCTAATTTTTATAAAAAATCTGCTAATAGATTATTTATTATCAGCCAAGGTGCTGACTGATGAAAAGGTCTTAAATGAAGAGTGAAAGCTGGCAAAAGAATTGAAGGTGGTGAATGGTGTTCTTTCAAATGGTTGGCAAAATATCAGCTAATTGCCAATCAATTCAAAATTTATACAATAAATGTGAACATATGTGTTACACTTTTTCAGTTCAAGGGACACAAATCTCTAACTTTCAATATCTTCTTTATATAATAAATGGGAAAATGTCTGTCACACTTTTTCATTTAAAGGGACATGACTCTCTAACCTTTAAATATCTTCTTTATCTAAATATGAATGTCTGTGTCACTGTCACACTTTTTCAATTAACAGGACACAGCTCTAACTTTTAAATATCTCATCTTCTTCTATATAAATAAATGTGAATGTCAGTGTCATACTTTTTCAGCCTTATCCTAGAGGCCATAGTCCAACATATCATACCATTTTGGAATCAGGCCAACTCCATAAGACAATTAAAATTATTCTGGGTTAGTTATCCTAAAATTTTGGATTCCTCTGTGATTCAGTGAGTTTTTTTACATGATTTTTTGCAACAATTTTTTTGTATGATAACAGCTTTGATAACTTGGAAATAAATTTTGAAATGATCAAAATTAATTGCAAAATGTAGCAAAAGTTGCCCATGAAATAAAAGTAATTGTTTGTACAGAAAGTCAGGACCTACGTACATCAAATTATCCTTAAATTAAAATGGTGTCAGAAGAATTATCATTGAACTTTTAAAAGGTAATCTTAAATATTAATGCAATACTTAAATGCAGCTATCAATTTTGAGTTCTTCTGTAGTTTATTGTTGCTTACTGAATATGGCAGCAGTATGCCTTGCAAAAAATCTCCCTCAACCAAGGAGCAGAGTCCAATCAAAAGAGCTAAGGTTGCAGCGAGGAAAAGAATGTCCCATGAAAATGAAAACACAGATCAAATGGCAGCCAGGAGAGCTTCCAATGCAGAGAATATGCAAAGATTTAAAGACTCTTAAACTCCTGAACAAGGCCCAATCACAAGCCCTCTAAGGAGCTAGCTTAAATGCCACCCAATAGGTCTGGCATTCAGGTCATCTCCACAAGCTGAAAAGTTATGGTGTTTCTAGACACTATTTTGTACTGATCTGGTCTTTCCTATCAAATCATAAAATACAAATTATCCTAAATGGCTACTCATCATCTAGATCTTTTTGTACTAATGCATCCTTGGGGTTATTCTATTTTTAATTTTTATTAATGACCTTTCTGATGACATCAGCTCTCAACTTTGTAACTATGCTGAAGATACAACAATTTATTCTTGCCTTGATAGTAAAGTTTATCAGTCTGACACAGTCAAGATAGCAGCTGATGTCCAAAACAATATCAAGTCCATAGTTAACTGGCGCAAAAAATGGCTTGTTAATTTTAATGCCTCCAAAACTAAACTTCTCTTCCTTAATCATCTGAGAGACCCCTTGCTGCCTTCCATCAGCATGGCTGATGCTATCCTCCAAGGAAGTGACTCATTGCACCTTCTCAGGCTCACATTCTCTACTGATATGAAGTGGAAAGACTGTATTGAATCCCTTGCTAAGTCAGCTGCTAAGAAAGTCTCACATTCAGTCCACAAAACAAATCCCTGCAAAAATGCAATAGCCAATCATGAACATTTCCACAAAAAAGGGTTCAAATTGAAAAAATGATTCACTATGTTGGGCAAGACAATTTTTCTCTCCAGAATCTATCTTACATTTTTATAAGCTGCCATATATGGTCCAGTGTTCCTGTTATTTACCTTGAGCTCCTTGATAAGATCCAAAGAATAATATGCAATATTATTGATCCTGATCTAGTTGCTCAGCTTCAATCACTCTCCCACTGCCATAAGGTTGATTCTCTATGTCTTTTCTATAAATACTTTCATGGTAATTGTTCAAATGGGCTTTTCACTATGATGTCTAGAATTTTTTAATTCAAGTGCTGTACTAGACTGATGTTGAGATCTGAACAATTTACAATTAAGCTGGCTAGATATAGTGATAAATTGTATGCATACCGTTTCTTCTCTCTCACTTCTCACTTATGGAACTCCCTTCTGACTTCATGCTTTCCAGTCAAACTTTAATCTGCAAAAATTTAAATGCAATGTCAATTGCTATATACTGTCTACCTGCTTACTCTCTTCTCTTTCTGCTCATCATTAATGTTTCTGTTCCTAATTCTTCCACACCCTGTAACCCCTTGTGCTTTAGTGGCATTAGCATTACTGCCTTGCTTGGGGTGATTCTGAAAAAAAAAAAAGGTAAATAATAAAGATTTCATTATACTTGCTTCACATATTTTTAAAATTTAGTAAATTTATGTATAAGAAAATTGTTTTCATATTTACTTCTTTATAAATTGGTAAATGATTGCATTGTATTAGTTGATTCACATTTAGAATGTTATAAAAATAAAATTATTCTTTCTGTCTATATTTCTGAGATGAAGTATTATGTACACTATTTACATCATTCGGACTATTGTCCTCATCTTTGTAGCCATATTTATCACAATGTTTCAGCTGTTGTATTCTCTGGCCTAGCATATGTGCTGATTTCTTAAGTTTGCGATTTATGGAGAGAAAAGGGAGATCACCACCCTCTATGGGATCAAGTTGAGATTATAGACAAAGAACATCATTGGAAAATTCGTATACTTAAGGAATCTGCCACAAAAACCTCCTGAGCCGACCAAGCATAGAAATGAATACAATATGGGAACCAGTAATAAGAAGTGCCAGAGAAAAGTGATAATAACAGCAAAAATTTGTATATGAGCTCTGGTAAAAACATAAAATGGTAACAGCAAAATTTGCAATATGAGCACTGGTAAAAAAATAAGTGCTGAAGACATTAGGTTTATAATACCTAGAAATTTGTACAGAAATTTTAAGGCGGTGGAGAACTTTGAGAGAGGAATTAACAGGAGATAACTGATAACTGACATCCATTAGACATGGCACGTGGAACTAGTCTACCCCAGTGAGTGAAAGTAAGCATTCAGTTCGACATTCCAACCAGCTGAAGAAGGCCAGAGCATACAACGGCTGAAACATTGTGATAAATATGGTGACAAGGATGAGGCCTGAATAATGCAAATAGTGAAAATTATTCTTATAAATAAATAATCTAATAAATAGTGTTTAAGACTTTTGTTACAAATTCTGAAGAACAAAGAAAATGTATAAATTCACATTCATATTTTATTAAAAATAAGAGTTTTATTAAAATTCTAGTCCTCACTTTTTAAAACAATAAACATTGCTAAAGGAGTGAAGGTAGTATAAAATAATAGCAGTGTCAAGGGAAAAACCATCCTTTTGACACACCATTTTTGCAGGCACAAAAGTTAAACTTTGCCTCTTTTAATTATAACATCTCCAACATAGTATATTGGTGGATCAATAATGTATGTAATTAATATATTCCACGGAGTTGAGTGAATTGAAAAAGAATGAAATTATGTTGAAAAATAAATATCTCTTGGCTAAAATAAATGCATTTTTTATGCTATGGAATTATTGATGTACTATTAAGAAAAATTTGATGCTTTAAAGTTAAGGATCATAATCAGATTTGTCACTTGCTTCCTTGTAATATACCAAAAATCAAGGAAATTTGGAAATTGCTTTAGATGAAAAAATAAGTCATAAATTTTATCCACTTTAAATTAATTACAGAATAAATACTGAAAGGAAACACATTTTGAGGGATTCATTTTTATTGAAACATTTTCTCTTCATAATTTGTAGATGACTGTGCCTTTTAAAGTTAATGCATTTTAGGGAGTACTTTGAAAAACTTTCAGGTGTTAATCTCCATAAAAATAATTTCAGTATAAAGTAAATGATTTTGGTTTATTTTTTCATGATTTTGATGCTTTAGATTAAATGACCTTTAGATCAAAAGATCTCTAAAATCATCTGGCTTTCTTCATGGCATACAAGATCCTTTTCCTTTATTTCTAAATTGATTAATTTATATGCAAACATTAAATATTTGTTTAAGCATATTTATTTATTTGAGAATATTTTGTAAACTTTACTATCATATACCAAACATTTTTTTGTTATTCTTTGAAATTAAGATATTTATATTTTTTAAAATATAATTTTAATTAATGTAAGAATCTTTAATTAAGAATCTAAAAATATCAAAACTGATTCTCAGAATATCCCAGAAAGTAAAGAATGGTTTACTGTTTCTTCAAAATCTGTTAAGATTTTAATGAATTTTAATATTTCATCGAGTTATTCTGGATCTTCTATATGACAAGACAGAAATTATTTTCCATGATGAATGTAAATAGCAAGAAATGTAATATTTATGATCAAAAAATTATCAGAGAGAGCAATACACATGTAGAAGGATATATATGTATGTTTCATGGACTACACAAAAGCATTTGATAAAGTCTGGCACAAGGATCTATTTGAGCTATAAGGAAAACTTATTTTATTTAAGAAATACATTAGAATAATCCAGAATATATACTGGAAGCAAACTGCTTGCATATGGATAAAAATGAATTGAGTGAAGACACAAAAATAGAAATGGATGAGTCATCTCACCTGATTTATTTAACCTATACAGCAAAGAAATATCCTAAAAGAAGTAGAAATACTATCAAGATTCATTATTGATGGATACAATCATAACAACATAAGATACACAGATGATACTGTGTTGATGGCAGACATAGAAAGTAATCTTTAGGAATTTCTAGACAGGGTATTAAAAGAAGCAAGAAAAAGAACTAACCATCAATTGTAAAAAGATATAATGTCTGGTTGTCAGCAAGAGGAACAGCCCAAAATGTAAGCTACAAATTGGAGAGGTCAAAATCAAGCAAGTGTGAAAATTTCAATATCTGTTTTTAAATGTGACACAAAAATCTGAAGGCACATTTACAGAGCAAAAGATACCTTCCAAAAGTTAAACAAAGTATTAAAAAATAGGAAAATTTTGTTAGAAACAAAGGAGAACTGCTGTTTTATGTTGAAACTAAATTTTCTGTGTAATATCAATCCTCTTATATGGCAGTAAATACTGGAAAATTTTGTCACAGATGAAGAGGAAATGTGAGGTAACAGAGATGAGGTTCTATAGAAGGATGCTGAGTATTCTATGGGTGGAGCATGGGAACCACAAGGAAGTTTAAATAAAATAGAAAAAAGGGATACTTGTACTTAGACTCAGAAAGAGACAGTTGAAATTTTTACTCACAGGACAAATTGAGGGCAAGAGGGACAGAGGAAAATAACATAACATACTTAAGGAGTTTCACTGAATGGATGGCAGAATAAGGTTTGGGAGAAATAACAAAAAGACAAAATTTATTGAGAGCTACAAACTACTGGAAATTGAGTTGTACATCTAAATGATTATCTTGTAATTACTGCAATTAGTTTTAACTTGTGAAAATTTAATGGTTTTCCTATTTCTGATGAATCTTAATTCTTAAGTTTATAATTGAGTAAGCTCATGACAATAAAATATGTTGAAATTCATCAATTGCATCATTAAATATTGGAGCTTAACAATTTTAACAAAATATTGCAATAGCAAACATAAATATTAATGCTGGTTGTTAAGTGGTACAAATGAAAAGATTTGAAATTGACAGCTGTTAAACACTTCTATCTTCTTTTCTTTCCTTTTTTCATTTTCTCACTGAAACCAAGTAGTGTCTTTCACCACTTTTTACACACAATCAAAACAGAATAGTTGATTATTTATGAGGTACTAGCAGGACATAACGTTTGTGTGAAATAACAAAGCTAGGGACAAACACAATTATAATAGTAAGTGATGGGGGTGTAATGGATATGCAGGTGGCATAATGGTTCACAGGCTGAGTTCAAATTCTAGCCAATGCTGTTATGTTTACTTCACACTAATTCCTTTTGAAAAGACATGAATCCATTTCTTCTGATTCCAGCTATTGGCAAAATAATGTTTGTGCCAGCAAGGCTCTCTAGCCTTAGTGGTACAAACAGGGCAACTCTGAATGCAAAAAACCATAGCCAACATATCATGGGCCAGCTGGATAGAACCCATTACTCCTCATGTCCTATTGACCTTGGGAAATATTTGAATCCAACAATGGTCTAAGAAATAAAAGTCTGATATAAACAAACAAAACAAACTACTACTATTCCTGATATTATCTTTCAGCTACCTTAATATTATACAGTATTATTGTTTGTAAGTTTAATAATTTTCATTTATTACTCATGGTGTTAGTGGGTTTTATGAGAAAAAAACATTTTTACCTCTCTACACTTGATAATAAAGTCATTAGAATGTCATAGAACTGATGGGATTATTCAGTCATAATTGATCAAGCTTGCTGACCATTGCACCATGTCAAAGTGTCCAAACAAAAATTATATATAGGGATACACAATGTATTTTATATATGTAAATATTTCTATCATTTATCTGTATGTAAATCATCACATCATCTTTTTAATAGGTACTAACTACACTAGTAAAATCTTAATTCTTGTTCTTTTATTGTTCTCTCTCCTTAATAGTAGTTTGTCTCATATTCTCTGACACTCAGTAACCCCTTGCATCTCACTGGCTATGTATTGCTTGGGATGAAATAATTAAAAAAAAAAGACAGTCAAGTTCCAAACTGAGACAGTTATGGGTAAAAAAAATGTATATGCTTAAAAAGAGTCTATTTTCTAATTGCAATTCTGAATTATGGGTTTGATAACAGCATAGCAGGAATCATCAGCTTGTATTGCTGTCATCACTGACAATATAATTTGCTTCTTTAATGTAACACTTCACTGTGCCTTTTCTATAAATACTTTCATGGTAATTGTTCTGATGAACTTTCCTCTATGGTATTTTATGAATTTAAGCACAGTACTAGATATTGGTGGTAAGGTCTCATCATTTTACAGTTGAAATGGTTAGATGCGATCATAAGTTCTATGCTAACAGTTTCTTTTATTATTTTTCTCCTTAGTAGAGCTTTTTTTCTCAAATTATCTAACACTATGTAACAACTTGTGTCATAGTGTCTTTATTATCTTGCTTGGGGTTAAATGATTATATATATATATATATATATATATATATATATATATATATATATATATTTATATATATATATATATATATATATAATGGGTGCATTTAAAAGCAATTTTTCATTAAAGCATATTTGATTAAAAAACAATGTTTTTTCCAGGAACTTTCATGGTTTTAAATATAACATGCCTTATACCTTCTACATCAGTAATTTAGGATAGAATTTCAACAGAGAAATCTGTGTATCATTAATGCTACTCCTCTCCACATACACCCTTCAAAGATATAGCAATAAGACTAGCCTTGATTGGCCAACTACTATCTACTATGTAAATTAGCTGCCAATGTCACCTTCCAAGACAAACTCCAAAAAGGTTAAATAAAGGGGGACAACTTTTGAATACTCTTCTGATGTCATACAGACTACAAGAAAACCAGTGTTTTTTTTATATCATTATATTTATAGTTAAGTTGATGTAAATATATAATATCAACAATAATATAAATACTAAAATATTGTTAATTATTAATAATTAATAAAATATAGGAAATATATTGTAACTAACTTGGAAACACAGCTATAGGAAATTGTTGTATCTTACAAATGTCTGTGCTAGCAAATTGATGGCTTATTAAGAAAATCAGTAGCCATTGTCCTAAGTACATAATGGAATGGAGCAGAGACAAGAATCCTGGTTAGGTCACCCATTAAGCCTAGGCTTTTAACAGAAGCTTATGCATGTCACCACTTAGAATCCACAAATCCAGGCAATCAACAATTCACATTTAAGGAAGAGCATACAAACATAAGACATCTGTATAATTTCACTGTTAGTCTTTTATTACTTTTAAGTAATTTATGAACAGGATATCTTCACTATTTCGGTCAATCTAAACAAAAGATAACTGAAACAGTAATAGACATTATCAAAATATTATTTTCACAGAATTATACTAAGAGATTTTTATGAAGAAAGCCAGTCAGCCATTAGAATAATACCTTATTTAGATTGAAGACAAGTATGATCAAAGAATAAATATTTATGTATGATGTTATGAGTTGAAACTTGTCTATGGAGTTAAAGATATTATTTAGTTTATTAACCATAAGTGTTCAAATCAGAATATAGATGTGCTTCAAGCTTCCTTCCTATAAAAAAAGCATACACATAAATATAAGGTGTATACAAAAAGTATAATATCTAAATAAATAAACAGCAAATTCTGTCTGACTGTCTCTGTGTCTGAAATCCCTCTAACTTGGGCCACACTTGTTCTACATAGACATCTTATACCTTTTTCGAATCAGGATGATCCCGGGATTGAATATCTGTCCTTCATCTGGTGCTTTACCATCCAGCATTAGGATTTGGATGAGGAGGGAATAGTTAAAAATTCAAATTTTAAAATAACTGAAAAAAATTAATGATTTTAAAAGTTTTTAATTTATATTGAGTTTAAAGTAACACAAAAATTTTGTGAATTTAACAATTTTTATTTTAAATTCAGTTTAAAATATCTCCCAAGCTTTGTGAATTTTAGAAATCAATTTTATTTCTTCAAAATACCAAGAAATCAGAGTTAAAGTGAGAGTTTTTGTGACATGAGGTTTTGAAGTTCCACTGAGTTTGTGATTTGAAGAAGTCAGTTTTTGACCTGAATTAGAATTTTGTCCCAAATCAGACTTTCAGCCCAAATCAGTCTTTTGGCTAGAATTGGACTAATAGCCCAAATCAGAGTTAAAGTGAAGTTTTGAAGTTCCATGGAGTGAATTGAGGAATTCAAAGTTATTTCTTCAAAATTATCATTGCTGTTTTCTAAGCTGGGCTAGAGGTTTCTTTAGTTTTGGGCAGGAGACCCAATTAGCCTCATAGGAGCTAGCTTAGAAGTTTGCACATAGTGCAGTGTTTCATTTAGTTTAAAATAATTTAAAAAAAAATAGGCTACCTGGGTAGTAGGTGCCTTAGCCCTCTTCAACATATGCCTCATAGGACTTTACACACTTATCCTAGAGTCCATTTCACTTTTAAAGATAATCTCCAAAGTCTTCTTTCAAGACTAATAACAGCTGTCTCATTGCATTGATCTGATCCACAAAATGTTTTTCATGGAACTAAAACTGTAATTTAGTGGGGTGTAGAACTGACATGCATAAGAGCCATAAAGAATCTACTCATAATTTTTAATAAATAGTCATACATTATATAGGCTCACTCAATAGCTGATTTAGTAATCACATAGGACAATATCTGTTTATGCATGCACAATAGGGTCCCCTCTTATTGGTATTTTTGTTATATCAATGCTGTTCAACCATATTTAAAATGACTGGATACATTTTGGAAAGCCCTCATACACAACAAGATGTCATTGTCTTCAGTCAGTGTGCAACCTGATGCTGCATCCCCTCATTGCATTGGAGAAGGGGATTTGGTAGTCATACTATATTATGATAATGGCTGCAAAGGTTGGGCAACTTTTGTTTTTAGTTCAGGTGTATGTGCTCAAGTTCACCATATTAAACCTGGCCTTTTCTCACATCACATTTCAGTGGGATGACATGGCTAAATAACCATACACAATAAGAAAAAATCCTATTCCTCAATATGTTTGTTTTAATGAAAAGGTTTAATCTTAATCAATAATGTCACACAATGCCAAACTTATGGAACTATCAATGTGGAATCAAGCAATGTGGAAGTAAGCATTTCTGGAAATAATTATTAGCACTTTGAAACCACATTATTTTAAGTAATCTTTGTTAGTCTCATTATTTTTAGTACAAGACAACATATTTCAGTAAATGTATATACTATATTATGACATACTGTTTTTAGCATTGTGTGGCATTTGACTTATACCAATTAACTAACTTTCATCACAAGATTGGTCTAATTTAAATTTTGAAAAAGAAGACAATTTAAAGAAACAATATCTTTATAAGATGAAGTAAAACTTAACCCAAAGTTCAATTTTAAAGATATATATATTCAATTGATTTTCAGATTTTGTATATGTAAATCTATTCCTATTTCCTCAAATTTGTTACAGATTTGTTTTTTACCTTAAGTTACCTTTATGATTTCAAAGGAAATTGATCTGCAGCAGATCAACTAATTTCTTTTTTTTATTTTATGTATGTAAATTGATAAGGAGATGAAAAAATGAATAAATAAAATTCAATGTAGAATTTAGGAAAGAAATAGTTTCTATGTGCATTGTCTGAAAATGATAGGAAAATATAATGATAAAAATATTAAAATCTTATAAAGGATAAGTACAGAGTTGGAATAAACAAACTTTCCATATATTAGAGAAAAGTTCACAAATATATATATATATGTGTGTGTGTGTGTTTGTGTAGTTGGGATAAAAAGATTTTAATGACATATACAGTAATAGCATAGAGATGATGTGGTCAGTTTTAAATAAAAATAGATGTTTAAGTCTGGAATTCCACTTAAAGAAAATATCAGTAAACAAGATAATGAATATCTGAAAATACAAATATTTACCAAGCTGCAAAAATATATTTTTAGTGAAATTTACATGAAGAAACTATATTTCTTGTCTATTTTAATATCATGATACCAAATCAATTTATCTTTAAAACATTTTATTAAAGATTGATTTGTTTTAACAACTTATCCCCAATCTTGTGGGCTATTTAAAGCCAAAACACATTTTGGATTGTAAAAATAATTGCTTTTTTATGAATGAATACTGCATTAACAATTTCTTTTTAGAATAACAATGATTTTTCCTGATAAAAGTCCTACTATTTAACCCATGTAGGAAGAAGAGAAGGATTCATAGCACTTCATGTAAGTGGATGTACTGAACCTGAATGGAATTTGAACTTGGCACTTTGATTTAAGGAATAATAATGCATCACTTGACATCAAAACTAAACTTTTGAAAACACATTACTTTTTCCCCAAATTCTCAGAATCAGAAATGCATCCCCCAAAAGTGAAGTTTATCATGCATTAATGCACTATGGAAAAAAAAAGTTAGCCCTTAAGACCCTTATACGTACAGAGGTATGTCAGTTGGATCCATTATCATGAAAGTATTAATAACATTATATTAACTAGGCCCTTATCATTTTATGAAAGTTAACTACTCACAACCCAATTTGGTTTTTGTTCTGGCATACATGTCACCAAACAAATTCAGGAAATTGCATACCTCTCTGATAGGAAATTGTATACCTGCTATGTCGACCTTTACAGCAGTATATGACCACATCAATAGAGACTTTCTCTTCTCATCCATTAGAAACTGCCATGCTCTGAATACATTGAATGCATCAATCTAGTAGAGGAACTCTATCAGTTCACAAAATCTTGCATGTCTCTCAAGGACCCCATTACAAAAATATTTCAAACCTCATCAGGTATATGTTAAGGAGGACATAAGTGTCCCAGTCTATTTAATCTTTTCCTAGACTATGCCCTGGGAATTTACAAGCACAGATATGAAGAGATGGAGACTGATCATTTAAGTATTCCCTAGCACATCATAAATGAACCTACAATGATCCTGCTTTTCCTCCCAAGGTCAATGGACTGAAGATGAGGCACATATTTTACACATTTATATTATTTCGGATAAGATTGATCTTGAACAGAAAATCAGCATCCTATACCAAGTGTTCCAAGATATAGTATTCAAAATAAACCTTTCCAAAACAGAAATTATGATTTGAAATTGGAATGAATGCAGCAATGACACCTACCCTGAATCCATCATAAAAATTCAGGATGTGGATTCAGTAAAAACTAAACACTTCAAATACCTCAGTTTATGGATCAGTTATAACAGATTTAGTATAGGAAATAAGTAAATTGAATAGAGAAGATGAAGAGGTAGTCATGTGCTTTGGGAGCAAAGTTCAATTTAAAAGACTTATTTACATCCACCCCCTTTATTGGAAGTATTTATATCATAGAGATCATTCCTGAATTTGATAGTAAACAATATAAAAATATTTCCTTTTGTACTCATTTTAAAGAATTACTTCATTTATCATATAAAAAAATTCAATGAAACACTACTTCATGTACTTTTTGAAGGGTGAACTTTTTTTCGCTTTTCAACATTTGGTTATTTTTGTTCAGCATTTGTCAGTAAGATTCTAGTGACTCTCTTCACTGATTGCATCAAAAAAATGCCAGTAGCTTGTCTGGGTTTTTTGACACCTTAACTTGATGACAATAATCACCAAAACAAAAGATGAAGGTGAAAAGCAAAAGCCATAAGGTTGGAGGCATAACATTAGGTCAAATAAACATAAGTTTGGCTTCTCAACAAAACAAGAGAGTCAGGAATAACCATTCACAGACCAATTTTGTTTTAGACATACACCCACTCACACTAAGCACTAAGCACTTAGGTGCATAATATGTCTTAATAATTGGGGAGAGGTTCAAATTTTCTCAATATGCAATAAACAGAGAGAGAAAAATGTAAAGCAGATTAAAGGCATTTTAAAGAAAATGTGTCATATTAAAGGAATTATAAATATGTGATTTGTGTAAAAAAGGCAATGAGAAAATTTAAAAAAATGAGATAACATTTGGGGATAGAAGAAACAAAAAAGGAAGGATTCAAAAATTATTTTAAAGGATCAAAAGTGTGAATTTAATAAACAATTGGTCTTAATAATATATTAAAATATATATCTACACACACATGCAAATTCAAATATATATATATATATATATATATATATATATATATATATATATATATATATATATATATTATATTGTATTTTTACAGATATATTTTTACTTATATCTGAAATATAGCATGTTTTTTTCTTTAGGACTTCATTGGACTAAATTTGTTATGTTTGCACCACTACACATGCACATGAATTAGGGATGCTAAGAATATTAAATTTTTATTTTTTTATTTTTTTAAAATCTAGCCGATTTTTTTAGTTTCATTTTCTTTTTGTTTCCATCACTTTTGTTGTAAATTAAAATTTGTGCCTTGGCTCTTACAACATTTCACCATTACTGGCAGAACTTCTATTATCACAGTGTGGGGATATCTAATAACAAAAGTGATGGAA